>WWET01001135.1:407332-422287 GCA_011038615.1 Limnodynastes dumerilii | reverse complement strand
GACGGCGGGCGTACCTCTGGATCAGGCCCTTTTTCTCTTTTGGGTCCCATAGCATAGCATAGCAGAATCTCCACCTGTAGTGCTGTGACAATAGACTCGATAACAGAAAATGCCCACACACTAGAAGATATCGGGAGCTTGCTGCCTATTTAAATCAAACATGTCAAAAGATCAAATCATCGTAGCAGTTCTGGAATGNCTAGGACGGCGGGCGTACCTCTGGATCAGGCCCTTTTTCTCTTTTGGGTCCACGGTCATAGCATAGCAGAATCTCCACCTGTAGTGCTGTGACAATAGACTCGATAACAGAAAATGCCCACACACTAGAAGATATCGGGAGCTTGCTGCCTATTTAAATCAAACACGTCAAAAGATCAAATCATCGTAGCAGAGCGTTTCTGGAATGTTGAAAAATTGATCTGTCCCACTACAGCGATTATTTGCCCGATCAATCGATAACTGGATGATCAGGCCAATAATCGCTCTACTGTATGGCCAGCTTTAGTTTAAAACTTTTGCAACAATGCTTAAGATGCTATACTTTCAGCTGGTGGGATGCATTAATAATACTATCAGATTAGATGACTTATCTGCAACCACGGGTTTATCTTTCTCTGCATTCAGCGATGCTTGCTTTCTATCTTATTTTTTCACTGAATTATCTGGCTGGATAGAGAAAAGCCACATTAAATGGTGCACTCTATAGATTAATCATCCTATATATAAATTGCTGGTGACTCTGATACACAAACATATAAATATCAAGAAGCAACAACTATAGTTTGATTTTCATTCCAAATGGATCAGGCCCTATATGAGAATTGTGTAAATTGGTAAATATCTGTGAATATTTGGTCTGTGTGATTTAGGGCCGTATTCATAGATCCGCTTTATAAAGGTACGCAATTATATGCATGGCCGGAGCAAGGTAACACCCACCATTAGTGACATACGAGTCCATAGACCTCTCTGTTCTTTCCATGCGTATATGTGCTATTCTTGCTAACCACGCCTCCACGCCTCGCACAGGAGCGTATGGCCTCTTAGCACGCCCCCCCAACCTCCTAAAAATACGCACGGAATTTTCCTCAAAAATGGATCTCTGAATATGGCCCTCAATGTTTAATTAAAAAAAAGTAATCATTCAAATTAAAACTTTTATTTGTTGCTTGATATTTATATGTTTCCGTACTAGCGACGGCGGCCGTAGCTCTGGATCAGGCCCTATGTCCCCAATTGCGATTCACATGTATGTCCGTTAGGCACTTCCATGCGTATAGTCAACGTAAACTACGTACATAAAGTTACCACGCATACGCCATTGATCCGATCCTAAAAATACGCACAGAACTTTCCTCAAAAACGGATCTCTGAATATGGCCCTCAATGTTTAATTTAAAAAAAGTAATCATTCAAATTAAAACTTTTATTTGTTGCTTGATATTTATATGTTTGTTTATCAGAGTCTTAAGGAATTTATATCTATGGTGCTTAATTTATAGAGTGCTCTATTTAATGTTGTTTCTGTTCTCTTCCCATTTGTATATATCTGTTTTTTTTTTGTTTGTTTTTGTGTATTTGCATTTGGTCATATGGTTGCACCTATCTCTTTAGTAACGGCTAGTGCAGTTTCTTTGCCTTTGATTGCGGATTGAGAAAAGGTCTTTATCACTTCACCAGAGAAACATAAAATAAAAACGGACACTTTCATTATTTCCTCATAAAAATATTCATTTAAAGGTCATTATTCAACATCATCACAATACAATGTGAATAATTTAATATCAATTTTATCTATTATTTTAAGGAGATCTCTAGGGTCTTAGTATTAATTTAAAAAAGACAACTGGGGGATTGATATTATTGGTCCATATCCAGAATTATGGATAGGAGCAGGATGCTGCGTTCTGATTGGAATTCAGTCACTGCACAGGGGGTGTGGCCCACTCACCATACACAGGAGATATGCATGGTGGGTGCATTGGCATTTAAATTGTACAGTAAAGGCTTGACTAACCCTTCCATGCAGAATACTTAAGGTAGGGTCCTGGGCACGTATCCAGCATCCACATGTAGGAGATCGGGGGCTCTCCTATGATCAGGCTCATTGGGCCAGATCCTAAGCTACATACACTAGCGATTTTACGCTAGCCGCTGACGTAAAATCGGCAATTTGTATGTACTGCACATGTGCACGGCAGATGTTACGCCATGCAACTCTGATCGTACGTAGCTTCAGCGTAAATACGAACGAAAGGGCGTGTCACCTATACGACACCCGTAATTACGCTTTGGAGGCGGAAGGAGGTATTTAAATCGCACAGTATGGGCCGGGTTAGGCCGTTATGTACGTCAATGCATTATGTACATCAGTATTTATGCTTGGAACAGTTAAGGTAGGGTTTGGAAAATGTAAATCGAGTAAAGTACGTACAAGCGAGGGGAGTGTCTAGTGGAGCGCATAGTACTTACGCTAGTATAAATATGTTACGCCAACTAACGCAAACACAAGTTAGGTCTGGATCTACTCCATTGTAAATAAATAAATACGATTTTACAGACAATGGGCCTGATCCAGAGCTACGAAATTGCTGTCCGACGGGCGAGCGTACGCCCGTTTTTTGCGTATTTTCGTACGAAAATTCGCACTGCGCATGCCCAGTATGACAGCTTCCTGTCGGCTGGACGACATGAATTTCAGTTTGGTTCAGTGTTAAGAAGCTGTGTGAAGGGTTTATGCATAGACGCTGCTTGCTTTAGCTCATATTCGTTCCAGATTGGTGCGGCGACTTCTACAGTGATGGAGGGGCAATCTTCGGAAAATATTACAGCTTTGGAAAATATTAAAGTCGAGGGCTTTTAAGTGTTATATTCGTATTAATAAAGTTCGTGGGTTAGCAAAGTGATTTGTTTGTGTTGCTTTTGTGGATATTGTTTTGCTATGAATAACTTTTTATTTCAGGTTAGAGTTCAGGTAAGTTCTTAGCTTTGAGGGAAAGGGGGCTGAAGTGAGCTAGATCTGATCGCTTGCTTTTGGGGGGCACGAGAGGATTTTCTCCTGTTTATCCCTCCTTAGCGGGATCTCCTGATTAGCTATTAAAGGCTCTGGAGGTTTCAAGCGTTGTTCACCCTCATTGGTTTCACTTTGGCTCCATTTACTCTCTTCCCCTTCCCTCTTGTGTAACCCTGCGTCTTTATGTCTTGTTATCGTTCTGCTGGTGTGCGGGTTTTGTGTTTTATTGTATTTGTTGTGTCACATTTTTACCTGATTTCAGAATTATCTCAGTATTTTGTGATTGACTTGTTGGATTGTGTATATCTTTCTTTTCAGGTAATGTGCCTCGAGGCCGCAAGACCTGGATCATTAGGCACTCCTTTGTGTTCTGGGCAGGTCAGTTCTTTGATAGGAATTATTTGTCGTTTTGGGTTTTGGATTGGCATGTTGAATGGTTTGGTTTTAGGGGAATGAAGTGGGAATTATTTTATGTTTTGTTTTGTAGGTTGTGTAGGAGTTATGGTGTCCCAGATTGTCTGATTGTGGGTGGAAACGACTTAGGTTCTGTAACTTCTTGCGCTCTTGGGTTGGCTATAAAAAGAGACTTGACGGCTATTTGAACCCTTTTTCCTGAAACAATTTTAGTCTGGTTTCTATATTGTGCCTAGGAGGGTTTGGAGGGGTTCCAGATCTATCATTGGTATAGATAAGGCAAGGAGAAGACTTAATTGGGCCATATCTAACTTTGTCAAGCGTTTTGGGGGACTTATAAGTATGCATCCACGTTTACATCATGACCAGCCTCGGCTCTATCGGGAGGACAGAGTTCATTTATCAGATGAGTGGATGTGAATTTTTGTGGAGGATTTGTTGGAGATTCTAAGGGGTTATTTGGTGGCAGTCGAGGGTACTTAAGTCCCTCGCTGTTGCGGTAGAGGTGTGGTGTCATATTATTTTATGTTTGGTGCAGTTTATGAGAAAATATGGGGGTTAAAATATATGTTTACAGAGGCGCACCCTTCGAATTCAATACTGGGTCATCTGTCCCGCGACGGGGCCTGGTTTGCCTCCTCCAGTTAGATGAGGTGTGCACGTGAAGAGTTGGAGCTGGGGGTCTTTATGGGTGGTGGGGGCGCCTTTATCAACATTTCCTGTTGGTCGAATTTAAGTTCCTGTGGTGACACCCACCTACTGGTGGCCACCTTGCTCAACCCTAAATTGTATAGTCGTTCACCAATTCCTCCAATTATTAATTAATAAACCTATGTCCCATTTTTAAGCCAACAAAGTTGTTAGTGTCTTTCTTTCTGAATTGTTATTTGGTTTTAATGCCTGCTGTGTGGGAGGGTATCAGCTGTTGATCGTTTAAAGGAAGTGAGCACTGGATAATTGTGAAATGATATAAACGACCAGCTGGGCCTTCCCATACAGTAGGCATGTTTCAGATAGATTGTCCTGGAAGTATGTAAATAAGGGATTAGTTTTGATTGGTTGGGTGGACAGGGTGGAGTTTGGTGTCAGGTGACTTGGTTTTTATAAGGGGTTGTTAGTGTCTGGTGTTCACCCACTTTTGATGAGCGTTACCCTCCCTCCCTCCCTTTGATTAGGATGTATTGATAACATGTATTTTTCCTTAACAGATGGGGCATAGGTTGGCGGTAGAGGTGTGGTGTCACATTATTTTATATTTGGCTCAGTTTATGAGAAAATATAGGGGTTAAAATATCTGTTTACAGAGGCTCACCCTTCGAATTCAATGCTGGGTCATCTGTCCCATGACGGGGGCTGTTTTGCCTCCTCCAGTTAGATGAGGTGTGCACGTGAAGAGGTGGAGCCGGGGTGGTGCCTTTATCAACATTTCCTGTTGGTTGAATTTAAGTTCCTGTGTTGACATCCACCTGCTAGTGGCCACCTTGCTCAACCCTAAATTCTATAGTCGTTCACCAATTCCTCCAATTAATAATTAATCATGTCCCAATTTTAAGCCAACAAAGTTGTCAGTTTTTATTTCTGAATTGTTATTTGGTTTTAATTCTTGATGTGTGGGAGGGTTTCAGCTGTTGATCGTTTATGTGAATTCTGCCCTGATTCAATACAGATGTGAATCTGCAAGATCCAGCCTTCCATATTAACGCGTTTCGTGGAGTGGAGCCAGTGTGAGGACTAGGGAAGGAAGTTCCCCTCTGGCCCCATTTTAAGTAAGAACAGACCTTAAGGTAGGGTACCTCAGAAGTCAATGAGTATTAGGGAAGGAAGTGCCCCTCTGGCCCCATTTTAAGTAAGAACAGACCTTAAGGTAGGGTACCTGTCCTCAGAAGTCAATGCAATCAAGGGGAGTGGCCTCTCCCATGTGCTCAATAGAAGGCTGGATACAGCAGGGATCCAATATTGGAGCCCTGATATTAGCAGGATCAATGGTCTGGATATCGTCAATGGTTATTATTTTTTTGGATCTAATGGAGAAAAATTGACTTCATTTAATTTGGTCTAGATTTAAATAATAATTTCTTACTTTTATTAATTCATCAAGGGGAAGAACTATCAACACAGCTAACAGTGAACAACTGTTAATTTGGTAAATCATATAGCTTTGCATCCTTACTCTATCATCAGGTAGATAATAATCATAGACAGTGTTGCAATCATGGAGGGACAGCAGGGAGTATTGTTCCTGGCCTGGAGCTGATGGGGGCCTGCCAGATACTTACCTAGCTCTGCAGCAGGTATTGGCAGTGTCTTACTGCCAATACTTGCTGCTCAGAGTTGTTCATTAGCGGGCCAATGCACAATAAAGAACTTCCCTGCACACCGGCCCGCTGTTAAAGCAGGTCCATGGCACCCCGTACTTATGTAACATCACCGATTTTATCATATAGTGGGCGGGGCCCCCTGCAGTTCCTAATGGCGGCCTTGATCGTAGAAACAACGGTTTTCCGTAATGGGTTAATATCTCAAAAGATGTATAATTAGAGAATCATATGAGGGGAAATTGTTCTTAAATGTTCTGACTCTTTGATTTTGAAGACTCACCCTATTTATGATCTTGTATTTGAATAAGTTATATCAGTGTTCCCCAACTTCAGTCCTCAGGGATCAATAACAGTCCATATTTTCTAGGTTTCCTTATAGAATCACAAGTGATATAATGAGAAGCACCTGTGGAGATTTTAAAATGTGACAGTTAGTAATGAACACACCTGTGCTCCAGCAGTGACACCTGGAAAACATGCACTGTTAGTGGTCCCTCAGGGCTGAGGTTGGGGAACACTGAGTTATATTATTTGCAAATGTTATATCAATTGTGAGCCATAAAACACAACTGTAAGCTTTAGTTCGGAACTATTGACTACTATCCTCTCTCCATATCCAGTTGGATATCATTCGATTCCTCCAAGGGAAAGTTATCAGGAACCTTGGCATGCTACCAACATAAAGCAGAATCCAGAGTGTTAATCCGCAAACACATTGCAACAGTCAGATTGCTAAACTTTAATCCAATTATTTCCTGTCAGTTGATTGTCATCTCTATCTGTATATTTATAATGCGTATTTACTTATCTCATTATTTTATTAGGTTTTTACATAGTGCCATCAAATCATGTAGCGCTTGTCTATTCTAAAACAACCTTTACATTAGTCTAACGCACAGACTAAGGGAGTTGTGGTTTGTAGTGTGACAGTCTTTTTTTTTTTTTTGAAAGACCATTGTACGATAGCTGAATGTAGACATCAGGCAATTGTAGAAAGTGGTGGTGATGCAACTCTTGCCAAAAGGTAACTGTGTTTACCTAACCCTACCCTTAACCCTTTCCTGACCCCAGCCTAATTCTAACTTTCCACTAACTCTGACCCTCCATGCTCTGCAGCCTAACCATAATCTTCCCTTTAAGCCTTAACACTAACCTTATACTCACCCCAAGTAAACCATATTTTACCCACCGCAACCTGCCTCAGTCTTTATTGGGAACTGGGAAATTGGTTTCCGTTCCGAATAGCAATTTTCCATTTTTAGTTGGTTTTGAAAAATAAAACAGCTGTATTATTTTCAAAATAGGGACAACCGGAACAGCAACTGCATCCCAGCTATTGTTTATTTTTGGTTGGCGGCCATACTAGCATGTTTGTTTTTTTTTGAGTGTGAGAGGAAACCCACACAAACATGAAGAAAACATACAAACTCAGATAAGGCCTTGCCCAGAGTCAAACTCAAGACCTTAGTATTGTGAGCCAGAAGTACTAAGCACTTGAGTCACCATGCTGCCCAAACTTGCCAAAAACTTTAATTATGTTTTAGTATGTTGTGTGTTTTAAATGTCAAACTTTAATTTGATTCCTTATGTACATTTGTAGGGGTATTTATTGTGGTTGCTTTTTTTTAGGTGGCTATTTTGTGCTCTAATTTCTTTTTTGTTATTTTGTGTTGGGTGTGGGTCCCCGGTAAGAATGGTCCTATTTTGATAGGGCCGTTTTCTCTGAGCCAGTTTTGAGATGGCTGGGATTTCGATTGCTTCTGCCTCAATGAGACAAAGCAATCGATCCCCGGAGCACCGTGTTCGGAGAGATAAGGCTTTTAACTACTCCAATCCTTCACCTAATTCTAACTCTAACCCTCCCCTTCCATTACCCTAACCCTCCCTTCCCCACAGCCTGACCCTAACCCTCCCTTCCCCACAGCCTGACCCTAACCCTCCCTTCCCCACAGCCTGACCCTAACCCTCCCTTCCCCACAGCCTGACCCTAACCCACCCTAACCCTCCCCTCCCCCCCGCCTTACCCTAACCCTCCCTTCCTCACAGCCTGGCCCTAACCCTCCCTTCCCCGCAGCCTGACCCTAACACTCCCTTCCCCACAGCCTGGCTCTAACCCTCCCTTCCCCGCAGCCGGACCTTAACCCTCCCTTCCCCGCAGCCTCACCCTAGCCCACCATCTCCCACAGCCTGACCCTAACACTCCCTTCCCAGCAGCCTCACCCTAACCCTCCATTCCCTGCAGCCTGACCCAGTAAAGATTATTCACCTTTCCTGTGGTCTTTTTTTCTATGCATGGACTGCAACCGTTATTGAATGACTCTATCTGGTTCCGCCCCCTCCCCCCCACAAAAAAAAAGTATAACTAAATGGTGTTGGATAATTCTATATCTACTAATATTAAAATATTTGATATATCCATTTATATACAACAAAACTTTATATCAACAATTTTTCTAGCTTTTTCATTTTTTAGCTTTTTTAGTTTTTGTTCCCAAATCAGACATTCAAAAATAGGTCTTTCCTCCAGCGCTACAAAAGGCATTTTTCAGGCTGAAAACACTGAATAAAGAAATTCTTTCTTCAGGCCTCTCTACTTCACAGAACAGACTGATACAGTATGTGTGCATTAGAGCAAAACTTCCTATTGCCGAATGCTGCAGGAAATTTGACCTTAACTTAAGGTTGATTCAGAAAAGAAAATTATATCTGTATTAATGAAAAACTGAGCAGCTTTATGCATTATATAGAAGAGAAATTCAAACACAAGGTTTTTTGACTGCTATGCATGCCATCTGCCACGACGTCAGCCATGGTTAGTCTACAAAATATGGAATAAAACGTTCCTGACTGTACCTGTTCTCAGCAGGCTGTAATAGCATTGCAAACCATTTATTTTACTGCTAGCAAACACTTGCTTTGAATACACAGTAAACAATTGTATGCAGAGTTTTTAAAGAGAGTCGAGTGAATAAAAAATTAAACAGACAGTAAAAGAATCTTCTGGGAATGTCTGACTTTATCACATAGGCAATCCAAACAATAAGTTCTGAATGCGTGTTTCCAGTATAGCAGCTGCTGTTAGTTTGGGAATGCAAATGTATTTTGGTACGGTGTCAACAACACTCTTCTTTCCAACTTCTGGAAGCACAGCCATAGCAGAAAAAGTTAGGAATCATGAACACTTTAGTTGCAGTTTTCAGTAAAATAAAACAAATTAGGTTTTTAACCATATTCACAAAAGGCAACGTGTTAATAGCCAGTGTAGTATGTTACAGTGATCTTCAGAACGCTAATAGTTAACCTGCCGACCTCCCTCTATATGATAGGGTTGTTAATTCTACACCTGTCAGATAGAATGTAATAATGCCAACACTTCATGTTATAATTGACTGTTTATATACTTCATAGTTGCCGACTTCCGAAACTCCTGAAATTCGGGCAGGTATCCCGGAAGACCGGCAAATCTCCTGCAAGGGACTTGAGGCTCGTGCTTTCCATTAAACCACGGCCTCAAGTCCTGCCCCCAAGGGGAGACTTGATGACACAAATTGCGTCAGCAAGCCCCACCCCCATTCATATGAAACCCCAAATGGGGTAGTTGATAGTCAGGGGCAGGGCTTAATGACACGATTTGCATAAATTGTGTTGTTAAGCCCCCCCACTGCATGCATCTATAGCTTCCCTCCAGGATCTCCTGGAGGGAAGCTTTTAGAAGTTGAGAGAATGACTACAGTGTGAGAGAGTAGAACAGGTGAGAGGATAGTGGAAGGAACTGGCAGGGCAGGAGGCAAAGTAGACAAAGCGGCGGACAAACAAGTTAAGGATTTTTTTTTTACTTTTGTTTTTATGGATTTTACATATTTTTTATTATTTTGTGAGAGAGTAGAACAGGTGAGAGGATAGTGGAAGGAACTGGCAGGGCAGGAGGCAAAGTAGACAAAGCGGCGGACAAACAAGTTAAGGATTTTTTTTTTACTTTTGTTTTTATGGATTTTACATATTTTTTAATATTTTTTAGTAACCGCTGGCAACATGTGCATCAGAAGCAATATATATATAATAGTATTTTGCCTTTTACTTCTGAACTTCTGCATGTTCTCTAGTACACAGCTAGTGTCAGGGCCGTGAGACCCATTAAACATCACTGCTTGAGGATTCTTGGGCCGTATGCATTCTACCAGATGTATAACATATACGTCCGGTGTTTAGCGATTTTTACTAATGCGCATGCGTAGTCATTTTTTTTACGTAACCTACATATCTTTTTCTTACATAGATTGCGGAAATGCGGTCTGAAAGACCGCATTTACGCAATCTACGTAAGAAAAAGATACGTAGATTACGTAAAAAAATTACTGCGCATGCGCAGTAGTAAAAATCGCTAAACACCGGACGTATATGTTATACGTCCGGTACTCTGAATACGAGCCTCTGTATCATTGTGGAATTTAAGACTGTCACCATGGCAACTGAAATGAGGAATAGCCGACCCTTCACTTATAATGCACAGGTGCCTGTCAGTATCATAACTACATTTCAAGTATAAAACATAACAACGTCATCATTCCATTGGTTCCAATGTTCCAATGTCCTGCAATGTTGGAGATATTCAATCTTTAGGTCAGTCCTGTGCATTATATGGCAAGGACTGATTTGTTGTAAGCCCTTATTATCGGGCAGTTTTGTTCCGCTATGTGCTGTTGGTCATTGGGGACATCACATGTTGTGTGACCAGCATATCAATTGGTATGAATAAAAACAAGACTTTGATTTTGGTTGTGTATACAGTTCATGGTGGCTCAGTGAGTAGCATTGTGTCTCACAGCACTGAGGTCATGAGTAAGATTCCAGGACAAGGCTTTACCTGTGTGGAGTTTGTATGTTCTCCCCGTGTCTTTGTGGGTTTCCTCTGGTTTCCACCCATACTCCAAAAACATGGTGGTATGTTAATTGGCTGCTGAATAAATGAACCCTAGTCTGTGTATGTATGGGATCTTAGAATGTAGCTGCAATGGGGCAGTCACTAATGTGAAATATTCTCTGTATAGTGCTGCGTAATCTTATGGCGCTATATAAAAACCTGTTAATATAATAGTTCATTTCAATTAAGTTTAGGTGGCTTACAAAAGAAAATTAAATCTAAAAAAATGTGAAAAGCCTTCCACGAGCAAGTTGAAAGGAACAGAATAGATTTTAATAAGACGTCCAAAAAGGAAAAGAGTGGATGTTGCCCATAGCAACCAATCAGTACAGCTATTATTTTCTATAATGTACTAGATAATTTAATAAGCTTGCTCTTGGCAACTTGGCAGTTCCAAAGGGTGTAAACTTCTTTTAGTCATCCAAAATTCCACACAAAATTATTTGTGTGGATAATTAAAGTAATATTATTTAACAGAGAAGTCTTGATAACTGTAACAGCTATAAGTCTAACCAGATAAATGTAATTTTATTTTAGTATTAATTACCTTTTAGCGGAAAGGGCGATCATAATATTAATATCATTGGAGCTCACTTTTTAAGAAATTTTTTAAAATATATTTCACGTTCATCAGGATTTTAAAATAATTATCCCAGATGACATCCTGCCTTCTAATGATTGTCATATAAAATTCCTTCAAGAGAAAAGCCTCCTGATAATTTCAATTAGGTATTCCCTTTGTACTAATTACTATGACAATTTTAGATAACAAAATTTGCTTGTCACTTAAGTTTTTAATTATTATAATAATAGTTACATTTCAGTATTTTCCTTTACCTTTATCAAACGTCGTATGACAGAGTTTTAAGTGCATTCATTCAGT
The DNA here is from genome assembly GCA_011038615.1 of Limnodynastes dumerilii. NCBI lineage: Eukaryota > Metazoa > Chordata > Amphibia > Anura > Limnodynastidae > Limnodynastes > Limnodynastes dumerilii. Next base: position 410,738 of record WWET01001135.1, on the reverse strand, counting down.
GAACTGAAGGGCAACCTTTTCAAAGAATATTTTAGACTCTATCATTGCCGTACGTGGTAGGAATAATATGAAATCTCATTATAGTATTAAAAAAAAGACACCTGGAAATGTGATAATTTTTTAACCAAATTTATTCAAATTAATTTGAGGCTCGATTTTTTTACTTGTTGATGCTGATCCGCTTGCACGTGCGTTTTGCCCTTAAATTAAGGACAAAAAGAAACGCACGTCATCGAAAAATGATTGAGTTTGTGTAAAATATATGTACTTTTACTATGTTAAATTACTGCATTACACATACCTTTGGCTTAAACAATCTGCTCATTGTGCCTCACCAGCTGTACGTCTATGTATATATAAGCCAATTGGCTAAGAGTAGCTGGTTTTTATACAGTTGCTGGTTAAAGTCTGCATTCAAGTAATAATGGCTCTCTTTGTGTTTTTAAGTCACAATCTATTATAATTTCAGGAGTTAATATAGCTCATGTGCAACCATTTATTTTATCAGTATGACATCATTTTAACCATTTCAACCAATGCAAGCCGAAATCATATTTATTTGCAATTTCATGGACAGCGTCTGTTCCTCCTTTTTTATTCATTTATTTTAGCTTTTTTTTAATACATATAATATTTACTTTTAACTGTACATACTGCATACAATGCATTGAGAGAGGGTGGCACACAAAACGTGTTGCATGTCCTTTTTGGATTGATAAATGCACCCATTTACATGGGGTTTGACAAATTCTTGATCATATCTGCAAGAAATGTCCAAATTGGGTGTGGTTTGTCGCTCCGATGATCTGTCCTTCGCAGATCACTTTGCGTCACTGGAGTGATAACTATCGTCAGTTTTTACCAGTTTTCCAGAGAGACAGTGTTGTTCCCGCCACTGCTGTCTCCACAAAGTGTCCAAAAACAACAGGTACGTTTTCTTGATCCTAACATTAACCATCTCCTTCCTGCAACCTAACCTTAACTCTCCCCTAACCTCTCTGCAGCCTAACCCTAACCTGGGAACATTGTTGAAATAAGAATATTTGATAGTTTGGAAATATTCTTTATTTAAAAGAATTCAGCATTGATTAATTAAGTAGTCAACTGTATCAGCGTTCAAAATGGGATTGCCGCAGCGGGAACTACTTACCCCATCAAATTACCCTGGTATGGGTCCCCGGTAAGAATGGTCCTATTTCGATAGGGCTGATTTCTTCCAGCCAAATTCCAACTGGCTGGGATATCGATTGCTTATGCCTTGATGAGGCATAGCAATCGATCCGCGAAGCACCGAACACGGTGCTCTGAAAGGTGAGTGTTAAAACTAACCCCGAGCCTTCCCCTAATTCTGACCCTAACCCTCCCCTTCCATTACCCTAACCCTAACCTTCCCTTCCCCGCAGCCTGACCCTAACCTTTCCTTCTACTACCCTAACCCTCCCTTCCCCACAGCCTTACTAAGCAACCATTCCCTGCTGGTTACTCACCTTTCCGGTGGTATGGTGAAGCGTTGGGTCTCTCAGCATTTGCGGCAGCGGCATTACCGAAAATGAATGGGTGAGTATACCAAACGGCATACTCACCCATTCTGAAAAAAAATTCTAAAAGGGATGGGTATTCGAAATAGGGACATCCGAAAAGGAATTTTCATCTGTCCGTATTTTGCGATACCATCTTTCTACGCGGGGGCCCCACCAAAATGACCCATAGTCATGAAGAGGTTAAATACCATAGAACTATGCATGCAAATGACATGTAAAACATTTATATAAATAAACACATTTCTGCTTTGTACCAACAAATGATTTTATTTGGGAAACATGTATGTAATATTGAACAGACTTTAGATTTATGACAGTGTTTATTAAATAACTTTTTCCATTATTTTTTAAGGGCACCATAGCACAGGCATAGACAACCCCACAGCTTTAGCAGTGCTGTTAAGGCATGCTGGGAGTTGTAGTTTCACAGCATCTGGTGTTAAAGGATGCCTATGGCTGCTACAGGATATCATATTAACCCTTTCCATTCCAAACCTATCCATGTTTTGGTGGGGCTTGTCTTTACAGTTTCCAATCAAATCTAAATTTAAAACCACCAAAAAATAAATAAAATTGAAATGTTGAATAAACAACTTATTTATCTCCTGGCTAAGCATTTGCAACTAGCTGTTGCATTTGGCACAGTGCGGCTTGGCAATTAAAATCTAACTCCAGTTATAACTTCAGTCTCCAGCAATAACTGCATTCCCAACCCAGGTGGGTTAAGAAGCAGCGCAAGTCACATTTTATTTTATTTTACTAAACATATATGAAAGCCCTTCTTTGTTTTCATACCACCTAGCTGGTCAGGCACCAGCAGAGTATGGACGGCTGTTAATTCCTTTGTGACTACATTTCCAGCGACTAACACTTCGTTAGACAGGGCGAAATCTGTCTATGAATGGAAGGAGTCACACGAAATTGAGCTTGTGAATGGAAAATGACTTACCTAAAGTTTCCAGCTACTTGTTACAGCTAAGCATATGAAAACATCTAATAAGTGATGAAAATGATTAAAGAGCGTTTAACAGAAGCAGATAGTGGACCTGATTTTGCCCGGCATAAATGTAGACCCACTGTTGAAATATATGTCTGCCCTCTCCAGAATTCCGACATTAGTAAATCTGGATAGGTTGTGCTGAAAATAATCACGCACAGATGTGTATAGGCAGATAGGCTAAGGGGAGTTATGCAGCAGTCTATACTAGTTTGCATGTTTTAAATAATTTTTTTTAGTAATTAATTTTCATTGTTAAAATTTTACTGTTGTCAAATAAAAAAAATATTATTTAAACATTAAAAAATGTATCATTTGTTAAAGAAAAAAAAATTCATATCTCTAAAAAATTTTTAGCAAATTGCGTGGCAATACATTGTTATTCAGTCTAAAAACCAAACAAATACTGAGCATGCTTGCAGTATAGACTTCCAGCACCAGGGGAGATGCGAGGGTGGAACTGGTTGAGCTTGTGCTCCGGGCGTAGAATAAAGGGGGCGCCGCAGAGCACAGTCAAGTGCCATCTCCAGATCCTTAATATATTAGTGTTACATATGGGATAATATTAGGGGTCTGGAATGGCATATAATGTACATGTGGGGAATATTATGGGTCTGGGAATGACATATATCATAATATATGTGGTGTATATTATGGTCTGGAATTGTATATAGTATATACTGTAAATATTGTGCCATTCCCAAACCCTAATTTAAACCTCATATTATAGTATGTACCATTCCCAGACCCATAATATACCCCACAGGTGCTTTATATAATGTGCCATGTCCATAGATGTGTAATATAAGGAAGACAGAAGGGGGGGGGGGGAGGAATGGGTTGGGGGTAGGCGGAGGAAAGGGAAATG
>WWET01001135.1:380634-401123 GCA_011038615.1 Limnodynastes dumerilii | reverse complement strand
TTGTATTCTATTGTATTTTTGTCTTAGGGGTGCCTTGAAAAAAAATATGGAGACCCTAAGGGTGCCTCGAACTGAGAAAGTTTGGGAACCACTGAGTTAGGAGATGAGCAGTTTGTGAAGCCCTGAGCCTATAGCAAGGCTACACAGACATTCCTCAGTCCTTAACAATGTCCTGGCATCAAGATGCTTGTGTGTGAATGCAGATTAAGGGTTAATTCCGTTAACTGTATTCTTTACAGAGAACAACTCTCCAAAAAATAGATTTTACTTTATAATAAAAGTCTGGGAAGACAGATGATCATTCTCTCATTGCGCTTTGGGTTTTTTTTCAATTCTTTATTCCCTTTCCTATTAATTATAATAGATTTTGGCAGAAATTTAGTTTCTAAATTTCTTATTGCCAGATATTTAAAATGGATTTGAGAGCTCTGAGATAAGTTAAAAATGTTCTTTCTCCTTTTTCAGATGTAACAAAAAACACAACTGTGAAACAGTAATGCAACTAACATATTATCTGTGTAAAATAGTTTGTTTTAATAATAAAATAAAACAGTTTTGAGATTATGGGCCGCATTCAGAGATCCGTTGAAGTTCCGTGCGTATTTTTAGGATTTGATCAACTGCGCATGCGTAGTAACTTTGGGCCTGATCCAGAACAACGCCCGCCATCTGGTCCATTGTGTTTATGGTTCTGATCCAGACCTAAGCATAAGATGGGCTGAAAAGCCGATCTGCGCATCCGCCGGGCAGATGTTGGGGGGGCGTCCCCCTAGCGTCCCTACGTTAAGGTTAGTAAAGGTGGGCGGGGGTAGGTAATATAATGAGGGAGGGAGGGCTTAGCAGTAATACGCTCGTGTGCTTACGCCGGCTGAAGTTAGGGTAGCCTTCAGCCGGCGTAAGCAATGGGAAATACGCTCGCACAGGGGGAGTGTCGGGGAGAGTGCACACCGATACGCTGTGCTTTAGTAAGCACAGCGCATCGGTGTAGTTCTGGATCAGGCCCTTTATGTCCGTAGTTTACGTTGACCTATACACACGGAAATGCCTAACGGACGTAATTGCATACCTTTAAAAAACGGATATCTGAATACGCCTCAATATGAGTCCAGAACTGTCTTTTTTTCAGATGGAAGCGCAGCCTTAATGAGCAATGCACATGCTCAGAACAGGACCGAGCACAGAAACATGGGTGCACTGCTGCCTATCCTGTCTGCTTTGCGCTAGCGGAATAACTCGTTCCATGATATGTAAATGAGATAAGGAATGGTTTTCTCAGTTAAAGAGGTACAGTAGCAGAGAAAGGAGCCTGCATGAAACAATGACGCCATTACAGTGGAAGGCGAGGACATAGTCAATCATTTTTATTTTAATAAAGATTAAGAGGAATTTTGAGCACTGATACAGCAACTTCTTGACAGGACAACCACTACTTCCTAATCTTGACCTGCTTGTACCTTGTACTATGGCAATGCTACGAGCTTGACATTTGACTGAGGTAATTGAGGTAATTTATCTCTTAATTAAATCCATGAAAGTGGAACTCCATCCACAATGATAACAGCTTGCTGGGGTGCACTACAGAAACACCTTTCTCCAAAGGTGTGCAAATATCCACATAAACAAGTCACTCCCAGTCTACAAATAGTGAAACACCAGTTCCTTTTTACTCCAACTTTTCAGGGAGATACATACTCCCTTTCATATCAATAAACATGTGAAAACAACATATATTTATACATATGTACATTTGCCCTAAGGTACTTGCCTCTACCCACGTGCAAGTGAAGGACCGCGGTGCAGACGGTGCTCCCGTGCTGGCATCCGCCCCCAACTTCTGGTCAGAACTTGCTTCCTGTTTCCCTTGCAACCAAGGAACAACAGGCCACGTAGACGACCCCTTCAGAGAGAGGCAGTGTTGCGCAGCAATGGGAGACGCTGCACTCAATGCGGACTGTGAATTAAAAACAATAATAAAGACACATATCATCAGTGACATAGTGCAATTAATCCAGATGTTAAATAATCAATACAGTCATGCAAATGTCATAAAAAAAATGCCCTGAAGTGTGTCTAACACCAATAAAACCCTAACGGCATATTCACCCATTCATAAAAATAAAAAAAATTGAAACTTTGCTTTATTCGAAATAGGGACATCCGAAAAGGAACTTTCGGATGTCTCAATTTCGGAAAACAGAGTTTCTTAGTGGGGATTGACAACGTCATAAATGATCTACTGCTGCAGAGAGTAGAATAGGGCTTCAGAAATCATTACAATTTAATTTACTTACCATTTAACAGCTACTGGCTTCCTGCAGAGAACAGAAAATGAAGCTGATGTCACCTATTCAATGTCCTACAGAGAGAGTATACGACTCCTGTGAATTGAATCGGTGATGTTGTGTGATCTCTGCAGGATGGCAGCAGCTGCTAAACGGTAACAAGGTTTTAATGATTTACTAATGGACTACAATCTTGCTCCCCCACCATGTCACGAAACAAGCATCATAGATGGGAACCACTGTATTATGTCTGAAGGAGTACAAAGATTTTAAATTGGTGTGCCAGGTTAGTATGTAGCTTCACAATTTATCTAACTACTAACGCGTTTCAACACTTTTTAAACTCCTCAACTAGTAGATCATGAAGACCGTTGGAGGCTGTAAGCTTAGGAGAGGATTGGAGTTGGTAGTGAAATGATCAGCTGGTCTTATCAGTGACTGAACAAAGATATCAATTTATGCGATCACCACTCATCCTTGTCACAAATTTTGGTTGCTTTACAATTTGGATTTTATTTAATATGGAACACATTTATATGTTCTGTATTTTTATCTCCTAAGAAAGATATGTTTAATAAATACCAGAATTGCAATGTGATTATTAAGCTGCAGACACCAACACATGCAATTACTTTAGAAAAAAAAACAAAAAACTCATGTGTGGGCAGAAAGGGACCTAGCTATCCTATTGATCAAGTTAACAACCTTGCAAGTGTGCAGGGGATACATATTTGGAAGACATTTTATCAATTGTGAAATGATGTGTGCTGTGTTACATCTCTTTCTTGAAAGGTTATGAGGATGTATAAGCATCAAAACGGGAAGGGAGATAATAAAGATAATGCAGTGTCTTGAGAAGCTGTGATATAATTTAGATGATCATAAAATGGCTGCTCCCTGTTTATATTATGCATCAAAGCCGTAGTATTGAGCTGTTTGCCTTGAGTCTGAAAAAAACTATTGTCTATCTTCTGCAAAAATGGAAATAAATATTTCAATAGCAATTTTGAATCCATAAAAACAGCCTGACTTAACAACACATGTATTAATAATGTAATAAAATTGTGTAATGAAGGCAACCGACATTACATTTTCTGCTATGTGCAGTGACTGATATGAACCACCAGCTTATTCGCAATATGAGTGAACATAACAATCACATTTATCTAATCCAGGCAATTACAAATCCTGAACCGGAGACATTAGGAAGACTAGAAACATTGAACAGAAGTTTTCTTTTATTTGCATGTGAATATGCTTATAAACTTCTTAATCAGAAGAAATACCTTGAATCTCAACGAGAAGACCTTATTGCACTCACTTGTAATGCGTCATAGACAATCCACAGATACATGTTCTTTACAATAACAATGGGATGTTTTTCTATTTGCTTTCTGAAAAAAAAAAGTTTACTTAAGTAGCCCTTTGGAGTAAATGGTTTTTATATAATGATGATACCTAAAGAAAAATTCATAATGGAGTTGCTTTGCTAAGATTCCTCAAAAAATGTTGTGTTTGTGAAAATACTGTAGCCAAAAACTATTCACTTATCACAATGGGCCGGATCCAGAACTACGTTCGTCTTCCATAGACGGACATAGGGCCTGATCCAGAGCAACGCTCGCAAGCGAGCGTACGCTCATCGTATGCGAATTTTCGTCAAAAAATTCGCAATGCGCATGCCCAGTATGACAGGTTCCGGTCGCCCGCGCGTCATGAGCGAATAGCGGGCGTATCGTTAGCGTATTTTTCGCTCGCTGGGCGTATTTTTTTTACGATGGTCGGCTGGGCGCCCGTTTTACTACTGGGAGGCGGGGATAGCCATTTAAATTGTACCGTATGGGCGTGCTAAGCGTATTTTCTCAGCGTATTCTTTGCGAATTTTCGTACGGCCGACGGTCGTACCCAGTGTGGGTTATAGCCGCCGTAAGCAGGGACTTTACTATGGGAGTGCTAGGGGCGTGTAGGTTGATACGACGAGCGTACGTTCGCATTCGCCCGTCGTGCGAATTTTCGTAGCGCTGGATCAGGCCCATAGTTCAATAAACAGTAGCTACTGCGCATGCGTAGTAGCTATTGTACGTAATCTGCGTATCGTTTCTATACGTAGATTGCGTATATGCGGTCTTTAGTTCAATAAACAGTAGCTACTGTTTATTGAACTACGTCCGTCTGTGGAAGACAGACGTAGTTCTGGATCCGACCCAATGTTTTTTGGAGTATATGATTGGCAAAAAATATGTATTTATACTAAATATGATACTTAGTTATATAAGGCAGAAACAAAAGATAACAAAACAAAAAAAAAAGCTTTGGAAAAATAAGTTGAGACCAGATGCCAGATTTACTAAACTGCAGATTTGGAAAATTGGAGATGTTGCCCATAGCAACCAATCAGATTCTAGCTAACAATCTCTAGTATGTAATAGGAAAATGAAAGCTAGAATCTGATTGGTTGCTATGGGCAATATGTCTTTTTTTTCCTTTCCCGCTATTTAGTAAATCTAGCCCCATGTGTCCTAGCTTAACTCTAAATTCTGTATTTGTGTATGTATATGCAAAAGTAGCCAGTATTTAATGCAAATTCCAAAATGCATTGTCCAGGTACAAATTGACTTTTGTTTTGGCTACTCTGAATCAGCCAACTACTAACCTTCAGCTATTCAATTCCCTACTGCAACGCTTAAGTCAAAGAGGGATTGTGCCAATCAAAACAATGAGCTTTCAAATGGGTTGTTGAAATCAAGAAGTATGAGAGTCCTCTTATCAAAGGATAAGCAATATATCAGAGCCATGTGGTGACACTAAAGTGATATGGAGCTGGAAAGAAAGCAGACTACTGTTGTACGGTCTCAAGGATAACATTTTACCGTTGTATAATGTCTACGGGGCCACATCATCTGTATCCATTCATAACAGGCACACCAGATACTATTAGATTCTTTTTGCCTGGGTTATGAGTGCAGGATGGCAGAAGGTTGAAGGGATGCCCTTCTCGTGAAAGCAATTACTAGGGTTATCAAGGGTCCCTTGATTGACCAATGACATTTAAAGACAGATTGGAGAGAGTGAAGCCATGATCATTCACTAAAGATTCAGGGCCTGATACCTATTAAGAACTAAGAAATACCACAGCCTACGTAAGTCAGCTCTGAATAAGCATTGCACCTATATTCCCACATCAGAATGCAGCTGCCACTAATCTATCCCATGCAGAGAGCAACCTCTGTGCACTTGGCAGGCCCCCTCACCATGCATACAAGATACACATGATAGGTGGGCACAGGCATTTAAAGTGGAGGTTTGGAGGTTGCTTCATCTGGATCTATTTCAATTATAAGATAAGAATCGCAGGATATACATAACAGGTTAAACTTGATGGACAGGTGTCTATTTTCAACCTCATATATATATATATCATAGTTGCCAACTCTCCCTGAATATCAGGGAGACTCCCTGAAGATTGGGTGATCTCCCTGACTCCCTGAAGTGTTTGGTAATCTCCCTGATCCTGGTTTGATTCCACTGAGGTCTATGGAGATGACCAATTTCATGGAGGCCAAGATGTAATGAAAGATGTAATCAGCTGCAGTGTCACTTTTAGCTTTTCAATAAAGATAGTACAGAAATATTCACTGACAATTTAATAATCAAATACCAATGCTGCCATTTTTATTGTAAAATAGTTTTCCTGGCAGTGCTAGATACACCTATGGGTGGAGCTATTCACATGACACACCCCTTTGTCAATACAGGACACACCCCTTTGGTGCAGTTCCTTGATAGTGCTCTCACAATCTCCCTGATATTCATTTGCCAAAGTAGCCAACCATGATATATATATATATACAAAATAATGAGGCAATCCTACAATCCTAGGCTTATAAACAGGCAAGAATACTTTGATCCACAAGAAATAAAGGGCTAATTGGAGTGCTGGTTTTGTTTTCGCTTTCCTGTATATATATTCCATTGCTGTTGAGCAATAGGAAAATCTGCACTCAAAAAATTGGATTAAAGTATCAAAAGTTATTTATTCAAGCACCACAAAACATCAAGTACATGAAAAGGTGCATAAAATTAATTTGAAAAAGTGCAGATAGTTCAAAAAGTCCATCAACTCTTATCTATATCAAAAAGTATTTGCAGTAATATAATCCACAGAAAAATCCACAGTTATAAGATATAATAGAAGGATGGTACTCAGCGTCCAAGAAGTGGTTTAGGTGTTTTAAACTTTTGATACTTAGATTCAATTTTTTGAGTGCAGGCTTTCCTGTTGTTCATGTTCAACAGCAATTTCTATAAAATCTTTTTTGTCCTGCACCAATGTTTTATTAATCAGCAGGTGCGCCCTCACGCCTTGTATTGTCAGTACGAGGTGTTCCGCCATTTGTTCCGGGTGTGAGTAAACAAGTTACATGCAATGTTTAGTTAGCAAATATACATTTGTGACCCTTCTAAGAACATCATATTACAATTTTCTGATCCTGGTGCAAATACACACATTGCGACTAATGGGCAAAGTGTACCTAAAAAACTGAAATTTGCACAACACAGGCTCTAATTAATATTTCTATTCTTATCCAAGCAGGAAAATGAGTGTAAAATTGCATTTGTGTTATTTTACTAAGATTATAGTTATGTAATAGGGGCTGCTGTATTATCGTTGGATCTTTTCCATTTTCATGACTGGAACCAGACTAATTCCACTAGCCGTGTTATTTTAATTGAGAAATCTCATTCTAATCAAGGTCAATTACCAAATGAATTCTTTGGAACCAGATTTAAGAGATTTCCAAATTTCAGCTTTGGACAGATCGATTTCCCCTTTTCTTATCGCAATAATGTACTTGGCAGACGGAGGAAATTGGATATGTTTAGCTTCTAAATATTTTAATTCTGTATTATTTCTGTTAAATGATGGACTAGTATGGCCAAGATGTATTTTTAATGAATCTGTTTATTGTCTATCACTCCTAAAGGAGTACAAAGTATACAGGAACACAAATTTTACACAAGCTAGACACATACAGGGGTATAACTTTGGCATATTTAGTTAGATTTTATTAAAGCTGTATTTAAACTGAATGTGATACAATCAAAAATATACTTTATTTAAGACTTTCTCATAAAAGTCTACAAAATCCATTGACTAAGTTTCAGGTAAACACACAATTCAATAACAAAAGACACACATTTAATATTATGATTTAATATATTAATATTGTTACATGTTATTTCTAAAATATAAGAAAAAATCAAGGGCATTCATTCTATTTTTTATTAAATAACCACTGAAATATTCTTTTCTACATTACCTGTTTCGAAAGAACATTGTATTCAGAAAAATCCAAATGTCAAATATGGTAATATAACTACACTTACAGTGAATATAATAGCCATTGCTATAAAAAGACAATAATCCAAATTAAAAAAATTATCTTGAGAGCCACAGAAATATTTTCCCTCTTTCTTCACATTTGCATTGTATGAATCAAAGGCATGATAATTGAATTTTCCAATATACTCAGAAAATTATTGGCAATTAAACAAGTTGTTATGAGTTCATAGGAATATATATATATAACTTTTTTTTTGCTTAAACTTTAGCAGTAAAGAATTTTAGAAGTTTTACTATTGAGGGAATTTTGTGATTAAAACGTCATGTGTTTTATTGAACCATTTCTTTTTTTGGATATTTAATGGTGGGATCAGAGGACTTTATTCATTCTGATAAATTTAAAAGAACTCCATTTAGAGATTAAATAATGAGGAACATAGTGTACACTACCTAGGCATCTCTATAGTGAATGGCAAAGATCCAAGGTAATTATGTTGATAAAGTACATCCCGTGAACAAACAACATTTATTTAAACCTTTAAGTTCACTCTGTGGACAAAACATTTTGTCAGAACTCATAAATCAAACTGTCAACTCGAGTTTTTAATCAGTTTACACAGGGAGCTAATTGCTACATAGAGAACTATTACAGAATTTTGTGATAGGTTGATATTGATATGTTCTGTTTGTTATTCAAGTTACTTAAAAGTAATTTTGTAGCTTTTCTGAATTATTTTCAGCGTGCCTCATTATTCTTTTAGTGAGTTTAAAAATTGACACAGCGTTGAAAAGGCAAAACAAAAATTGGATTTTTTTATTATTATTATTATTATTATTAATAATAAAAATAATAATAACATTAATAATAACAATAATTAATATAGTCTATTATTCTGATTGGTTTCTATGGGCAACATGTCCACTTTTCCTTTCCCGCAGCTTACTAAATCTATCCCCTAGTCTCTCTTTTACTGATTTACAGGTCAGTAACAGCACAGATTGTAAACATATTTAGACTGCTGTGTTATATAAGTGAGAATGATACAAGCAGTTGGAAAGGGAATCTTACCCTGCACTGAAGTACATAGTTCAGTTGAGTTTGTTATTAGTGTCTCAGACAACAATGTGGGCAGATGGTAAAGATGATCAAACATAAAGATGGACCCGCCTGAATTTTAATCTGATCTGTCATGGTCCTCTTTGGTGATAGGAGGTGGAATCAAAAAACAAGAAGAAGACCAGGAAGGAGAAAGAAAGGCTACTTTAGTCACTAGTCACTAGTTTAGTCACTAGTGGCCAAAGAATGATATACACATTTACAAAACCACAAAAAATTCTGTGAGGAATATTGCTAATCTGTCCTACATATATAGAAAAAAAGAAAGTGATGGCAGACAAGAGCCACATGGTCCATCCAGTCTGCCCATTTGTTTATTTTAAACTATATTGACCCTAGACCCTATTTTACCCTCAATTTAGTTTGACATTTAGGATATCCTTATAGTTATCACAAGCATGTTTAAAATGTTCTACTGTGCTATCCTCTACTACCACCTCAGGTGGGAGGCTATTCCACTTATTAACTGCCCTTTCAGAGAAGAAAGTTTTCCGCACATTTCTTAGGAGTGAAGGAGGGTTTGTGTTTCCAGGTGCTTAGAAACCCACCTTGGTGTATACCACGTGTTGCCCTTGGTTGTGAGTTATGTAAGGAAATATATGAGAACGTTTGTTTGTAGACCATATTACTTGTGTTTATTGATGACAATTGCCCTTACATTTATGTATTACAATGCTCATTTTGATTTTCACTATAGCATCATTAGACAAAACCATTGAAAGAATCCATAACTACCTATGCACAATTTCCATGCGTATTGGAAAGAATATATTATATTAGATTGTTCAACCTGTAACATAAAAAATGCCCACTATATACAATTTAAATTAAGAAAATATGAAAATCAATGACTCATTAAGTATTATTATTATTGCAATAAAATAGGAATGAGCAAATCTGCAACAATATTAGGGTAGAAATAAGTGAAGTTCGATCCAATTGTTGTTGTTTTAAAATGTAATGAAGATTTACTAACAGAAACAAAGAAATTTGTGCAATGTGCCACAATAACAAAGCACCAAATAACGCAAAAGGATGAAGAGTCAAATGAACAATTAAGCAATGCAAGTTTCCAGAGTAAGGGAAGAGAGAAGCAGAGTTTAGTGATAACACCAGAACACACGATGCACACAGTGATCATCTGGGGCTTTTCATTGTATAGAAAGGGCAGCAGGTAATTTTTCACACACAACTGGAGTAAATTATGTCACAGGGGTCCGGATCCTTATTTAATAACAACAGCTGAATTATGCAAGCAGTGTTCATATGTCTGGCTGTGTGTGCGCACAGCGCATATTTTACTAAAGCGTAGAGAATAGGTTTTCCATACTTCAGGGCATGACAACACTCCATTTGTGTGAGGATATCCAATGTGGGGGGGCATTCAAAGTAGGGTTATGGATGTATAAGTCAGCTAAAATGCGCATGGAAGAAGAGAGTATCATAGGAGTGCACTAGCTACTTACGTGTATAGTATAGCAACTCTGTGCAGATGGAAAACACATATTTGAGGAGCAAGTCCAGGGGCACAGGTCAGTTACTCATGGGGTCAAAGATTCAGGACACTTTGAAGATGTCCTTCTTTGATCTCAGGTGGAGCCTCATTCCTGTGTCCAGGCTGTGGCTGGGGGTCATCTGTCTGCAGATGTCCATTACTTGTGAAGCCCCTCCTTTTATGTCATAAATAGGGTAAATAGGATCAGTATAGTTTTAAATAGACAACTGGGCAGACTGGATGGGCCATGTGGCTATTATCTTCCATCACTTTCTATGTTTCTATAATCCTAATGATGGAAGTGTATCATTTTTTTTCTTGTTAAATGCAGTTATCAGGAAACAACTGACATATCTTATCTCATGATGTTTTTGTATGACTATGTAACCATAATTGCTTATTATTCAGATACAATCATTCTCTTGTTACTATGCCATTGAACTTTTATCCTTGTAAATATATTAATATGTGTGAGTGTATTTGATGATTCAATTTGTTTAGGTATGGTGGGAAGGCAGTACAGTGCACCGGGTAATATCCTGTGAGTTGTAGTGGGGGTTGAGCCAAGGAGCTTTCGTCTCCGTTGGTCCGGTATTACACCGTGTTTTGTTTTAAGGGGTTAACTGGGGTGAACGTGAAGTATCTCAGAGGCGGAAGGCGGACGCAAGTGGGGTAGATTTCAAGCCCCCGCTTTGTTAATAGTCACTAAACAAGGTTTAGAGGGAGGTGGGGTAGATTTTAGGCCCCAACTTTTCCGACGATGTGCTTAGCGAATTTTAGAGCATCATAGTTTGTACTGCCTTCTTCCATCACCATTTGAATTAGTAAGTGTTTAATGTTACTATTTATGCAGATTGCATTGTTTGTTTCATTGTTTAATTGTTAATAAATACAAGGGGCCTGATCCAGAGCTATGAAATTGCCGTCCGACGGGCGAATGCGTACGTTCGCCCGTGCGAATAAACATACACGCCCCTAACACTCCCATTGTAAAGTATCTGCTTACGGCGGTTCCGTGAGTTGTAGTGTGGGTTGAGCCAAGGAGTTTTCTTCTCCGTTTGTCCGGTATTACACCGTGTTTCATTTTAAGGGGCAGGCCTGGTGTTTAGTGGGTTAAGTGGGGTGAACGTGAATTATCTTCAAGGCGGAAGGCGGATGCAAATACAAGTGGGGTAGATTTAAGGCCCTCGCTTTGTTAATAGTCACTAAACGAGGTTTAGAGGGAGGTGGGGTAGATTTTAGGCCCCCACTTTTCCGACGATGCGCTTAGCGAATTTTAGAGCATCATAGTTTGTACTGCCTTCTTCCGTCACCATCTGAATTAGTAAGTGTTTAATCTTACTATTTATGCAAATTGCATTGTTTGTTTCATTGTTTAATTGTTAATAAATACAAGGACTCGGTTTGAGTCCTTTTTTTTTTTTGCAAGCATGTCTCTTTTCTGTCTAAAGGGGAGTGTTATGGCTGTTTAAGGGGACCAAGACGAATGACTCAGCATAGCGTGTTTATTAGGTTACGATACACTGTTAAAAGTATGCAACATATGTAATCATATTAGTTTGCTGTTGCAGTGGTTGCGGTTATGTGCAATTACTTTCAATGCACAATAAGTGTATTGTATGATTAAACTGTGCTTCAGATTAGTTTTTAATACAGATTTTTCAACATTTTATTTACCTTTAACAACAGAGAGATTCCAAAGCTCCTTGTTCATAATAAACTTTGAGCAAAAATATAACATTGAGCCCAGGTGATCCCAGTATAATTTTCTAGTAAAAATAAGCTATAATAATAAAATGTAATGTCTGTTTCTTTCCAGGGGCCGCTGAAGAGTCGTTTTCAAAACTGCTCTTTAAATATTTTTTCTGTGTTCCTCATTTCACAGCAAACATTTTTATGTTTTACTATGTTATTCTAATCCTACATTAATCATAGCACCCAGCAAACTGAACAGACTAGTATTGCCCCAATTCACCTGCTTATGGATTGCCGATACCATGTATCTATTTTAAATAGAGCAGCAGTGACAGGAGTCACTTTGCGACTGCAGAAATGAAAAGATGTGAATGGTTCCCTGTCAAAAGGTAAGATATTTCCCTAACTTCAACCCATACTCTAATCCTCACCCTAACCCTCCACTTCTATTACCCTAACCTTAATATTCCATCTCTTGCAGCCCAACCCTAACCTTCCCTTTGTATTAGCCTAACCTTAACCCTCTACCTTCCGTAACCTAACCCTAACCTTAACCCTTCATCTTCAACAGTCTAACCCTACACTTAAACAAACAAACAAAGCCACACAAGCTGCTATCAATGGGCTGGATCCAGACTATGAAGGAAGTCCGACGGGAACTCACAAATTTATTATATATAATGCATAAGTTCTAAGTATTTTACGAACTAGAATATTGAAGAAGGATATCTTGACGGACTAATAACACAGAGGATAGGAAGTTATGGACTTTAGGAATTGGATACTAAGAATACGTATCCCCAATGATATTAGGTTGATTCCATTTAGGATGTTTCCTATTAGGAAGACTCCTATTTGGTTATGTTTTTTTATTGTTTTTAAGGGCTTTCTTGAAAAAACGGAATAAGACCAGTGATTTTATTTATATACAAGGATTTTATGTTTTATGAAAATTATGATGACATTTTTAAAACGGATGTAAGACCGCTACTTAACCACACACCTGCTGCCTTCCCACTTACCTTGAGAAAGACTTTTTGTGTTGAAACATGTAGATTGTGGGCTGCGTCCGGTTCTATTTGGCGGGACTTCGAGCCGGGTGAGTGTTCGTTCTATAGCTCGGCACATTTGGGCCCATAGTGTGCCGTTAGCAATTGACCATCTTGAGCGGACACCCCTCTGGCCTGTTATCCCTAGCCATAGAAAAGTTATCGTGTGAAGATTGAACTTTATAACTGAGGTCTACCAGGATTTACTGTGTGAAGTAAATTGAATGAAGTTTTCTGAAAAAAATAACACAAGGAGTCTATTAATAAGAAAAAAATATTTTTTATTATAAGCCTCGTTACAAGGGAAAGAAAGGGTGAGCTGAATACATTTATATAAAAGTATTATCCCGGTGGTGGCATACTGTACCAGGCTCTCCAAACCCTTTCTGTTTTCTCTCTATGGGCTCCGCTGACTGGCGAGGAAGGGTGAGTGAAGGAGAGGAGAAGAGACAGTCTTGGAAGAGATTTCGTTTCCACATATATCGGGATATATGAGACATGCAATGATAACAAGAGAGACGTAGTGTGAGTAGGATACCTGGATGTTGGTGACCCTTTGATAGCAGAACGTATTACACTATTGTCTGGCTTTTTTCTTCTCCCTTATATATGGAACGAGTACCTTCGTAAGGAAGTTATAAAAGAGAAGGAGAAAATTCCCTTACTGATGAGCTGTATTACAAAGAGGAGACGAATGTGAGTAGTACTGGGTTCTTGAACGAAAATTACCTGTCAAAACATACTTCACTATATATCTTCTCTCTTTGATTCTATACTGCATGGATCCCTGACATATCATGGTGGATTGGAGCTGAGTGTTTCAGTAAAGGTCGAGACCTACCAATTATTCCCCGGTATCTGGAGACATTTTTTGGACTCGGGATACTCGGACTAAAGGTTTCAATTATCGGAACATTGCATCCCTCTGTATATTGGGATCTTGGATGCCGTGTGATCAACTTTGAAGAACTCATTTAGACTGTTCGAAGAACTTTATACCCTATAGTAAGAACATACATATTTAGAGCGTGATTGTTATCTTTGTGGCTGTGAGCCAATGAACACATAAAACTAACTAAACAAACTATAATTTCCAGACTCCATGTCTGCCCCTTGTAATGTCCAGCCTCTATGTCTGCCCCTTACTATTGTCAGCCTCTATGTCTGCCTCTTGCTATGGTCAGCCTCCATGTCTGCCCCTTATAATGTCCAGCCTCCATGTCTGCCCCTTATAATGTTCAGCCAGCCTCCATGTCTGCCACTTTTAATGTTTAGCCTCCATGTCTGCCACTTGTAATGTCTAGCCACCATGTCTGCCCCTTATCATGTCCAGCCTCCATGTTTGCCCCTTTTAATGTCCAGCCACCATGTCTGCCCATTATAACTTCCAGCCCATATGTCTGCCTCTTACTATGGTCAGCCTCCATGTCTGCCCCTTATAATGTCCAGCCTCCATCTCTGCCCCTTGTAATGTCTAGCCACCATGTCTGCCCCTTGTAATGGGTAGCCTCCATGTCTGCCCCTTACTATGGTCAGTCTCCATGTCTGCCCCTTATAATGTCCAGCCACCATGGGCCACAACAACATACGTCGCTCCAAATACGGCCATCAAATGACTAAAATAGCTACTGCGCATGTGTAGAAACTAATTTACGTAATCTAGGTATCATTTTTCTATGTAGATTGCGTATATGCGGAGCACCCCTGCACCGGAGGACCGTGTGCACCGGTCCTCTGGTGCACACGGAGCTGTAGATCATGAGTCACTCCAGTCAGGAACACAACCGACAAACGTTTTGCTGAGGTACAAGCTTTGTCAAGGTTTGTCACGTAACTCTCCAGCCTAACCCTAATCCTCCACCTTCCACAGCCTAACCCTAAGTTTTTATGTACTGCAGCGCTCTCTCCCTGTAGCCCGCCACAGCCCATCCTTGTTCTCTCCCTGGTGTCTGGGAGAGAACATTTTGCTATTGGGAATGAGTCCTTTGGTGAAATGTTGCCTTTCGCTATAAGTACACATTTCCAGTATTAAAAAACCCAAAGTAAATATTTTTTTTTAAAATGATATAGCAGCAATTCAGCTGGAATCTGTATCATATGGATTAAAAGATACAGGTCCAAATTCGCAGTTACGTAGTTTTCGTCTTACGTGCATTGTTTTAAGAATTAAGCTACTACACATGCGTAGTAGCTTATTTACGCAATCTACGTACAGAAGTGGTATGTAGATAATATAAATAAGCTAATACGTTTACATAGTAGCTTAACTCTTAAAACAACGCACATAAGAAGAAAACTACGTAACTGTGAATCCAGACCACAATGCAGACTGTGAAAGGACAAGTGAGACACAAACATTACAGATATTTTATCACTGCTAAATGCACTTCACAATTTTCATAAACATTCTCTATTGTTTTGATCTGTTAATTCTCATTCCCAACAACTTGGAGTCTCCAAATTAATTCAGACAATACCAGCCCAATATGTTTTGGTTTCTTTAAGTAAAAATTGTCCATTCATTCTTTTTTTAAAATATCTTTTTGAAAAAATAAAATTTCTAAATGAAATAAAATGTTATATTTATTTTATACATTTATGTCTTTGAATTGTTTCATGAAGTTATATGAATAACATTTGGGCATGTTTGCTAAGGCCATACTTTTTGTTAGTATGAATGAAGAACATTGTTTTACCTGTCAGTTAGATTCGCCTTCTATTTATTTAAGAGGCTCGTAGACACTTTGCCAGAATTAATACCTTCACTGCCAATCATACTGGGCATGCGCATTGCGAATTTTTTGCCGAAAATTCGCATACGATGAGCGTACGCTCGCTTGCGAGCGTTGCTCTGGATCAGGCCCTTTGCCAGAATTAATACCTTCACTGCCAATAGATAAAGTTGAAATACACAGATGTATATGCAGTTAATAACAAAAAATAATATTAATATTTGTAAGAGACAAGAGTAAATAAATAGAAGATATATTACTCATTTAGCAAATATTTTAATTCAATGCACAAATAGAACCCACATTTTCAGCTATTTCCTTGCAAAGTTTTCTCTGTTCATTTTTAAATTTGTATTTTTTAAATCCACTGAATAAAAAAACCAAAAAAAAATTAAACCTTTCCTTTAACTCAAAATAATAGAATGCATTATTTACCAAAACATTTTCTTTCCTATTTTCCCTTACTTCATTGACATTTTATCAATCTCATATTTTTTCATTTCCAATTCCATTATACAAGATCATAGGGGTTGATCCAGAATTTGAGATTTAGAACAAAAGTGATCTTGGACCTGAGCAAAACAAGGCTGAACTGCAAGGAAATTAAAATTTAAACAGTGAAAATAGAATTAACATACACACAAAATGGAAGCTGCTCAATCAATTTATGGGTAAATGGAAACAGGTGCATGAAAGGCCGGGGGTAATCTGCTAGCAACATAAACAAAGGAAAGGAAATGCCCCAGCAACACTGTCATTACCTAGTAACAGATTATACCATTTTACCTGTAACATACACACATGATAGAGAATGTCCAGCAACACTGTCATTACCAGTAACACACTATACCATTCTATCTGTAATATACACACAGGATAGAGAATGTCCAGCAACACTGCCATTACCAGTAACACAATATACCATTCTATCTGTAACACACACACAGGATAGAGAATGTCCAGCAACACACTATACCATTCTATCTGTAACACACACACACAGGATAGAGAATGTCCAGCAACACTGCCATCACCAGTAACACACTATACCATTCTATCTATAACATACACACAGGATAGAGAATGACCAGCAACACTGCCATTACCAGTAACACACCATACCATTCTATCTGTAACAAGCTTCTACCCAATAACAGACTATACCATTCTATCTGTAACATACACACAGGATAGAGAATGTCCAGCAACACTACCATTACCAGTAACACACTATACCATTCTATCTGTAACATACACACAGGATAGAGAATGTACAGCAACACAGCCATTACCCAGTGACAGATTATACAATTCTATTTGTAAAATAAAATGCAGAAATGTCAGTTACACATATAGAAAATAAAATTAAAGCTCAGATGTAAAGTTTCTTAGCTCAACCCAGGTGAGGTAGGGCTGGTACTAGATCTTTGGACACCCTACACAAAGCTTCAAACCATCGCTTCCCCCTCCCCCTTTGTTCCGGCTTCCCTTATCATTACTTAATTGGACTTCTTCAAAGGCAGAGGGGTTAACTGTACTGATCCTCTGTGCCAACCCTTACTTTACCTGCTCAGTTAAGTAGTAGTACAAGGAAGCGCCACTGCAGGGGATCAGCTGAGCTTCGACTATTGAACACAGAAACCACAGCAGGAGATTAGCGGCTTGTGTGTTCCATAGCTGTCATTGATATAACATCAAATAAAGTTAATTCAGACTATTAGATTTTTAGAGATCCTGGACTGAAACAGGCATTTTTTAAATGATAGTTTCATCTAAGAAGTAAGCTTCTAATACAAAAAAAGTTAATACATAAATTCACCAATCTTTCCGTGACTCAGTTCAAGTGGTGTATATACATTAGAAGCCTCACATATAAATTATTTCTCCCTTATTAGGTCATTAAATAATGCACATTCATAGTTATTTAGAAAATAGAAAGTTTAATACAGCTTTCAGATTGCAGCCCAGGCAATAACCCGGGATGAAAAACCCGGGTTATTGCCAGGGCTTTTTGGTGACATTTAAAAAAAAAACAAAAAAAACTGTGTAGGTCCCTCAAAAAACTCCAGGGCAAGCAACTTGTAAAACTGTGTAGGTCCCTCAAAAAACTCCAGGGCAGACCCAGGAACTTGTGGGTCCCGGGTCTGCCCAGACATTGTGAAGGGGCTGCCCTGACATTTTGAAGGGGCAGCAGTAAACAAATCCATCCAATCAGGAGGGATGCATTAGGTTAGACCCGGGTTGAAAAACACGGGTCTGCATCTTTCACATTGCTGCTTACTGGGGTCTGATACGGGAAAAACCCTTCTTATATCCTGTGTTTAAGTCCTGGGTTATTAGACCCAGGACCAGGACCAGGACCAAACCTGGGTTTTTAGTGGCAATCTGAAAGGGGTATTAAATAACATTTCTAAGGATGAAGAAGAAAAAGGGCCAGATCCTGAGCTACATCCGCCAGCGTATTTATGCTAGCTGCTGTCGTAAGGTCGCCAATATGTATGTACTGCTCATGCACGCAGCAGAAGTTAAGCAACATAACGGTGATCATACGTAATTTCAGCGTAAACACGAATGAAGGGGCGGGTCATCCATACGACACCCGGAAATACGCTTTGTAGGTGGAGGGAGGCATTAAATTGTGTAGTATGGGTTGGGTTAGGCCATTACGTATGTCAATCCATTACGCTTGAAAAAGTGAAGGTAGGGCTTGGCAAACGTAAATCAAGTAAATTACACACGAGCGAGGGGAGGATAACGTAAATATGCTACGCCAACAAACATAAAAAGAACTTAGGTCTGGATCTACCCCAAAGAGATTAAACAGCACAATTTACAATTCCCATAAATACAAAGTATTGCTAATCATTACTAATCAGGTCCCATCTTGCCACACGGAATAGAATGGGAATATGGGAATACTCTCATGTCTTTGCAAGTTGGTCTTTCCAACAAGTCCATGTAAGAATCAAAAATAAACATCATTTTTTCCACTTTCAGTAGTGAAAGTTCAGCCTCCAAGCGGCAGCCTGCTCCTCAAACATACATATACATATGGCAGAAAAGTCATTAATCATTTTTTCTTCTAATACATTTGATATTCATACACGTTATTCATTAATACAATATTATGCTTAACCCTAGAACAACTGTTTCCCAGTCTTTATCCTTCCCAGAAAAAACACTTGTGCAAGGAATCTGTATGACAGAGCTGTGGCTTCTTACAGTATGCAGATGATGTATTAAGAGACTGTGTAATTTGCTTGTGAGCCTGAGCAGAGGGCATAAAAGTGGCTGCTTAAGACAAGGGGGTCTGAGTAATGGAGGAGGCAGGGGGCATAATAAAAAGGGTGCAGTTGCTATGGAACTCAAGCAGTAACTGACCCCACATCCACAGAGGATACAAAATGGCTGTGGGCTCTCTCAGAAAATCCGTGACACTCACAAAAAAGGGTCTTTGTGGTGCAAGGAATCTGTATGACAGAGCTGTGGCTTCTTACAGTATGCAGATGATATATTAGGAGACAGTGTAATTTGCTTGTGAGCCTGAGCAGAGGGCATAAAAGTGGCTGCTTAAGGTAAGGGGGTCTGAATAATGAAGGAGGCAGGGGGCATAATAAAAAGGGTGCAGTTGCTATGGGACTCAAGCAGTAACTGACCCCACATCCACAGAGGATACAAAATGGCTGTGGGCTCTCTCAGAAAATCCGTGACACTCACAAAATTCATGCATTTTTCCTGGTATCCCATTAAAGACGGAAAATCTCTTACAAAGAGGGTTGAGCCCATGATATCATTCAAATCACAGTCACAAGTTCTGCCCGTATGCTTTATACCAGGGGTGAGGAACCTCCGCGCAATCATATGGTCCGGCCTGCAGGCTACCCCCCAAGTGTCCCGCCCACCTCACAACAAGTCTGATCTCTCGGGACAAAGTTTTTTTTTTTGTAAAGCCCACACTGCGGTATATGCGGCCGGGGTTTACACATCACAATACAGGTAATACAGGGCTCCTACGGGAGCTCTGTAGGATCAAACATGTTACTGTGAATGGCAGTGACCGAACCTATGTGGTCACTGCCATTCTACAAACAGATTTGGTTCTACAGGGGTCCCGTGACCAGGAGAGACAGCGTGGGACAGACAGAGAGAGGGAGGCTGGACATAAGGGGCAGACAATTTAAGCTGGATATAAGGGCAGACAATGGAGGCTGGACATAAGGGGCAGTTAATGGAGGCTGGATATAAGGGCAGACAATGGAGGCTGCACATAAGGGGCAGATAATGAAGGCTGGGCATAAGGGGCACACATTGGAGGCTGGACATAAGGGGCAGACAATGGAGGCTGGACATAAGGGGAAGACATGGGCTGGACATTTAAAGGGGCAGATAATGAAGGCTGGGCATAAGGGGCACACATTGGAGGCTGGACTTGAGGGGCAGACAATGGAGGATGGACATAAGGGGCAGACATGGAGGCTTGACGTAAGGGGCAGACATGGAGGCTGGACATAAGGGGCAGACATGGAGGATGGAAACAAGGGGCAGACATGGAGGCTGGACACTAAAAGGGGCAAACATAGTGGCTGGACAAGGGGCATGATGGTTTATACTGAGGGGTTGGAGGCACATGATGTGGATACTGGGGGGCTGATGACATGATGTGGATACTGGGGGGGCTGATGACATGTTGAGGATACTGGAGGGGTGGCTAGTTACATGATGGTGAATATTGGGGGCCTGGAGATATGATGGTTTATACTGGGGGGTTTGGAGGC
>WWET01001135.1:350248-370396 GCA_011038615.1 Limnodynastes dumerilii | reverse complement strand
GACATATACAGATCAATTCTGGTCAACCATTCCCTTGGAGATGGAGGGACCCCGGACCGCCAATGGACTGGTATAACGGCCTTGGCTGCGCTATTCAGAAACTTCAGGAGCGATTGTTTGTATTGGGAAATTGGAGCGTCCACACTATTAAGGAGCCAAAAAGAAGGGCCCATCGGGACATCACAACCTAAGATCAATGCAGATAACTCCCTTACCTTCAACCAAAACGGAGTGAGTCGGGCGCAGTTCCCCCAAATATGGAGAAATGTGCCCCTTTCCGATTCGCACCTCCAGCAGGTCCCCGAGATCCCCAAGCGCATCTGTGCCAGCTGTTCCGGGCATCGGTACCAGCGCATCAGAACTTTGTAGTGGGTTTCCAGTACCCCCAGGCTCGCCGAGCTCGCCAGAGTGAACTGGAAGGTTTTGGTCCAAAGATCGTCCGTGTCCTGCCTATGAAGGTCGCGGTCCCAAAGTCTCGTATAGAGGGGTAAGGTGGGATATCTATCGTTGAGGATTAATTGGTAGATCCTACTAATCGTGTGTCTGGGGTAGTGGGGAAGGATACAAAGGGTTTCAAAGGGCGTAAGCGGCCTCGATTTGCCTCCCTTGCAGATTCTACGAGAAATGAAGTCCCTTGCTTGGAGGTATAGCCAGAAATCCGTGGAGGGCAAAGAGTAGGCTTCCTGGAGGGCGGCAAAGGGTTTTACTATTCTGTTGTCTAGGAGAGGTGAGCTACGGACAGCCGAACCCCCGCACCAGAGGGAGAGATTAGTTGGAGGAAGACCCGAGGGGAAGTCGGGGTTATGGGAGAGCGGTGTTAATGGTGATGCCGCGGCAGAAATAGATGGGAGATTGCGCAACTTGGACCAGCTCTGTAGCATTGGGTGTATCAGGGGATGGTTGGACTGCGGGGGATTCGTTAGCCAGGGGATTGTTTCAGAGGGGGCACCCATGGAGGCCACCTCTATCGATACCCATTGTTTGGAGTGGGGGAATCTGGTCCAGTCGAGGATTCTAGATAGGAGGACAGAGTGATAGTATTCTACCATGTTGGGTAGTTGGAGGCCTCCCTGTGTGCGTTTCCGATAAAGAATGTCCTGGCCAAATCTGGGTTGTTTTCCTGCCCAGACAAACTGTCGGATTAGGGACTGAAGAGACTTCAGGAATTGGGCGGGGAGTGATATCGGGACGGTTTGTAGAAGATACAGTATTTGGGGGAGAACCGACATCTTGATAATATTTATGCGGCCTAGCCATGAAAAGCCTCTATGTTGCCATCGCTGCAAAGCAAGTCTCAACCTTGTAAGGGCTGGGGGGAAGTTCAGTTGGAAAAGGTTCACCAGGGAATTGGGAAGGAGAATACCTAAATATCTTATATGGGAGGGGGACCACACAAAAGGGAACTTTGTCTTCAGAGCTTGTAAATGCTCTTCTGGGATAGATATATTGAGGGCAGAGGATTTGGAGTAGTTTATTTTAAAATTAGCCAACTTGCTAAACTTAGTGAATTCGGACATTAGATTAGGGAGGGATATTAAGGGGTTGGTCACGAAGGCCAGGAGGTCGTCCGCAAATAACGCGAGTTTGTGTTCAGTGCCTCCTACCGTGACTCCAGATATATTTGGGTTTAGCCTTATGGTACGCGCAAGAGCCTCCATGCAAAGCACGAAGACCAGGGGGGAAAGCGCCCTGCGTAGCCTAGTGCCATTGCTTATTCGGAAGGGACTTGAGAGCGCCCCATTTATCTTAATGCGTGCTGATGGAGCCGAGTATAATGCCATGATTCTGCCCGTACACACTGGCCCCAGCCCCAGGCGCCCCAGAACCCCCGCCAGAAAGGTCCAGTCCACCCTATCAAAGGCCCCCTCCGCATCGGTGGGGAGGAGAGGGCCGGGGGTGCCGGAACCCTCCAGCTGGTATATAAGGTCGATTGCTTTTGCGGTATTATCCCGCGCTTCTCTCCCCGGCACAAAGCCAACTTGATCTTCAGAAACCAGGGAGGGAAGTAGAGGCTGTAATCTATTGGCGATCATTTTGGCGAAGAGCTTGATGTCTGCGTTAAGTAGTGATATGGGTCGGTAGCTTGCGCACAGTGCTGGATCTTTCCCTTCTTTAGGGATAACGGCAATTTGAGCTTCTAATGCTTGGGTCGGAAACGGATGGGTATCTGAAATTTCATTCAGGGCTTTGAGAAGGAGGGGTAAGAGTTTAGGGCCAAATGTCTTGTAATAGAGCAGTGTAAAGCCATCTGGACCAGGACTCTTCCCTGATGCTGATGTCTTCACAGCATTTTCCAACTCCTCCAAAGTGAAGGGGGCCTCCAGTGACTTGCTAACTGAGTCGGCCAGTACCGGAAAGTGGCAGTCGCGCAGGTAAGTCGCAACTGCCTCTTTTTGGAGCTTGCGATCGGCGGGAGATTGTGTCTGGCGGAACTTGTATAGTGCAGTGTAGTAGGCGTGGAACGCGTCTGCAATGGCAGGGTCGGTTGACCGCACTTCCCCCCTCTGGTCCCTAACAACGGCTATGAAGGTCGACGCCCGTTGGGATCTGAGCGCCCTGGCCAGAAGCCTCCCCGGTTTATTACCCCAAAGGTATTGTTTATGTCTACACAACTGAAAAGCGAATTTAGTCTTGCAATTTAGAAGATTTGTTAATTCCCTTCTGGCCTCCGTGAGTTGGGTGAAAATTTCTGGTGAATTGGATGATTTATGTTTCATCTCTAGGTCCCTAATCAGGAGGAGAAGGCTATCTCTTTTCACTAGTTGTTGTTTCTTTTTTTGCGACCCGAGTTGAATGAACCTCCCCCTCAGTACGCATTTATGGGCTTCCCAGGTAATGGTGTGGGACGTTTCACCGTTATCGTTATTCATAATAAAGTCCTCTATAGAGGTTTCAATCTGCTGTCTAATTAGGGTATCCTGAAGCAGGTGTTCATTTAGCCTCCAAGTGGAATGTGCGGCCCTAGACTGGGGGATGGTGAGAGACAAAAATACCGGGGCATGGTCTGACCATGTGATGGAGACTAGGGTCGCTTCTCTATAAGCCATCCTTTTTATACAAGTTCCTATTTTGCCAGGTGGAATGGCTATGTTCTATGAGCCCAAATCCTTCCTCATGACACCATTTCCTAAGCCACAGATTGAAATCATGAATGCGCCACATTCTACCTTCTTCATATCTGTGTACTGGCAGCACTTCAGAAAAAGTCACAGTATTTGCCACCTGTTTAAGAGCATTCCCAACTTTCTAAATTCATCTCTGACAGCCGCAACTCCAGTATTGGCATTTGTCCCAAGATGGATAATGACATCAACCTCCCTTTCCTTGCTTACTGCCTTTACAATATTTAAAACGCACTTTTTATCACGTGGAACTGTCGCTCCAGGCAAGCACTTCACCTGATTCTTATTTTTGGGTCCTCTTCACAGCTGGATACCCCTAACAATAGAATCCCCCACAAGAAGTGCAGTCCTTCTCAGGGATTCCCTGCACTTCTTGTGGGGGATTCTATTGTTAGGGGTATCCAGCTGGGAAGAGGACCCGAAACCAAGGCCCTCATAGGGCTTCAAGGACAGAAACGGCAGGCAGGGACACATCAGACATCAGAAGGCAGAAGGGGTTAATGGAATGGGTTAGTTATTATGATTTCTGATAGGTTGGAGTGGGGTGATTTAGAGGGCTTAGAGGTGGGGTTAGGGGTATAAAAGTTTAGGGGGTGGAGTTAGAGGCAGCACTTCAGGATAGGATTTTCCCTCCCTCCCTCCCTCCCTCCCTTAAAGTTATATTTAAGTTTGTTTATATTTGCTTGTCTAACCTTCCTTTTCAGACGGTGCATGGTGGTCGGTAGCAATGGAGGTTCAGTGAGTATTGGTTGGCGCTTAATGTAAGTAGTAAGTAGTAATAGTAGGTAGGTTTTGGGGGTACTGGTCAGGTGCTGGGGTGGACAGTTAGAATAAGTAAAGGTCAGTGCTCTTGCTGGAAGACCGGTCTTGAGGGGGCTCTAGGTTTTACAGGTTTTGGATCCATGGTTATTTTCATGTTGTCATTTGGGTTGGGGGAGGGGCTGAAACACCCATCTGCTATTGGGCAACCTAGCCATGCCTGGTTAATTACACCAATTCATCAGTTCTAAGTGGCTAATTAATAAACCATGTGCCCTTTTGAATTGCAGCAATGTCTCTGCTGTGTTTATTTTAATAAGTGTGTATGGCTGGATGATGAATTCTGTGGAAGGCTGTTTAGTAGCAGCAGGGCTGAGTGAGACTGCTTCCTCTAACAGCCAGGGGAACAGTCTCTCAGACTTAGAGGGGACCAAAAGTAATCAGAGACCTAGGGAGATTGTGCTAGTGGGGATTCAATTATTAGGAAGGTAGATAGGGAAATCTGTTACAGGGACCATGCATGCCGAACAGTGAGCTGTCTTCCTGATGCTCGAGTTCGACATATCGCGTGGACAGGTTGTTGGGAGCGACTGGGAATGACCCAGCAGTCATGGTGCATGTTGGTACCAATGACCGGGTTAGAGGGAGATGGGGTGTCCTTAAGAATGATTTCAAGGACTGCAAAACTTAAGGCAAGGACATCCAAGGTAGTATTTTCAGAAATACAACTTGTGCCACGCACTAGTCCAGGGAGACAGAGGGAGATTAGGGAGGTTAATGCGTGGAGAGTGGTATAAGAAGGAGGGTTTGGGGTTTTTAGAGCACTGGGCTGTTTTCTCAGTTAGAGGCCATCTTTATTGCCGTGATGGATTGCACCTGAATGAGGAAGGGGCTGCTGTGCTAGGGGAGAGAATGGTTAGAAGGTTAGAGGAGATTTAAAACTAGGTTTTGTGGGGGAGGGGCAAGAAAATATTTATGGGATAGACATCGAGTGCAGTAAGGGGGAATATAGTAAGTATCAAGGAGGTGGAGAGGTGGGAAGAGGAAGAACAGCTGTTAAGAAGGTGCCCTTGTTAAAACCAGTAAGAAAATAGACTTAAATGTATGCTTGCAAATGCAAGAAGCCTGTCAGATAAAATGGGGGAGTTAGAACTAGAAGCAATGAAAGAACAATATGATATTATAGATATTACTAAGACATGGTGGGATGATACACAGGACTGGACAGTCAACTTGGAGGGTTATACTCTGTTTAGGAGGGATAGGGTAAATAAAAAGGGAGGAGGAGTATGTCTTTATGTTAAGCCAATGTTAAAACCAAATATACAGGAAGTTATCTATGAGGGTATTGGTGATAATATAGAGGCATTGTGGGTGGAAATATCCAGTGGAGGTTCAAAGAAATTTCTGATAGGGATATGCTATAAACCACCAAATATTAGTTTAATTGAGGAAGCCCAACTTCTACAGCAAATTACAAAGGCAGCACAGCTAGGTCAAGTTTTAATTATGGGGGATTTTAATTATCAAGACATTGGGGTAGATCCAGAACAACGTCTGCATATGTACTTACGTACGTTAACGTATATAAATACGCATGCACGTAAAAAAAAAAAAAATTACGTAGTGTTGAAGCCACATAAATTACGTAAACACACCCATTACACATAATATCAAATACGTCCGCGCACGTGCGTATTGTTAACGAATATACGCTGCACGTAGTACATGATGGTAGTAATCGTGTATCATGCGTACGTTTGCTAAACACGTAAGTCTGATTCACAAGAACGTTTTTTTTCATTGTTGGCATGCATATTTTTTAGAATTATGGTTCTATGCGTATAAAATTGCATCATTACATTTGTTTATTTTGTATAACTAGATATAAAGTTAAAAATGTAATGTTTCAAATTGTATGTTTTATGTGTTTTTTTTTTAGAAACTACATTTTGTTTTACCTAAATTAGAAGTAATAAAAACTATTTAATTATTAATTAGTATATTACATATTGGACATTAACCAAACCAATGATTTTTTATACATAATGTCAATCATAATAAAAATGATTATTGCAAATGCATGATTATGTACAAGTTTCATATAGATTTTTTTTTTTATCTAAAACATGTCTAATTGTGGTTAATGATAAGTTTTCTATAATGTAATGTAAGTATTTATATGTAATTATGTTATATGGTCGAACAAGTACACAATTTTAAAATAAATAATGATTTTATTTAAACATAACAAACAAAACAAAACATAACATAACAAAATATTAAATATCAACAACGAAAAAAAAAAATATAACGATTGAACTGATAAAATAAATTAATTAATATTTGGGCTGTTTGACCCATCTGCACCATCATGTGCACCATACTTAAAATTTCTTCATTGAAGGGGTCCATGTTGGGCACATCTGTTGGTGAAAATAAAAACATTTAGCATTTCAATTCCTATCAAAAAATACAAATTACACTCCAAATTACACTCAATACAATGCTTCAGATTGCACACAGATGTCAAATATTGCATGCTTTTTCCATTTTTTTTATTTATTTGTTTTAGGTGCTTCAACATCCTTTTCTTTTTTTATGGACAATTTTAATTACATTTTTAAAAGACTATTTTTCTACATTTGTTGAGATGGAAAATATTAACAATTAAAGCAGCTCCATTATACAAGTAATGTGACATTTGAAATGTTATACATATTCCTGGTATACAAAAAGGAATAAAGTGGTCAGCTAGTAGACTAAGTATCAAGAGCCAACTCCTAAATAAAATCAATGGTTTTATTAGACAAATAGAAACATGCAAATATGAATGCACGAAATGGACACATAACAATTAATGTTACACTTTGATTAATAAAAATCAGACTGGCCAGTTGATGTACTTTGCCCTAAAAAAAAACCCTGCAGGGATTTATGTAGATGGACAGTTATTATATTAACAGCTGTAGAATCGATGTATGAGCTCAAAGAATAATTCTGTCATGAAAAAAGTTCCCAGTGTAAGTAACACTGTTAATCTGTGGAATAGATGTTAAACCAAGCTCATGGAAACCGGTAACGAGGATAGGAATAGTGTGCCTTCAGATGTGGTATCCGTGCCCAGTCCCTGTACTTCCAGCTGGGATATGTAGGAGGACGTCTCGCTACACTGCCAGTGATTGTAGGTAGACAAACAGGGCTTCCACCTGCCAATAGGTCGATTGGGGCTCCGGACACAAAGGCTGTAGTTTGCAATGGAGTCAACGCCAATGCGTCTTGCTACACCGCTAGTGATTTTAAGTGGTTAACCGGAGCTTCCACCTGCCGATAGGTCGGTTGGGGCTCCGGACACAAAGATTTCAGTGTGCAGATGCACAAGTCGGTGTTGCCGTCTATCCCCAGGGAACAGGCTGCTACTGCCGTCTATCCACAGGGGAACAGGCTGGCTCAATAGAAGATAATAAAACTGTTTGAGATGGTAGTGGCTGTTAATATCTGGGCAGGCTGAATATAAAAACCTTTACGTGTTTTACCGCATTAGCCTCACTGCGGTTTCATCAGAAGGATTTTTGGCTTCCTTTCCAGGTGCTGCTTAAATGATGTCCCTAATTATTTTGCACCTGGGAAACTTATCCTAATGAGTAAGAAAGGAAACTCTTAGTGTATGTCACAATTTGTAATAGCAAAGTTCTTTGTAATAGTAGAATTATTTACAAGAAATAAAAATAATAAAATAACATGGAATGAAGGAGTTGGCTCTTATTGGCATTTTTATAGTTTTTATCAGAAACAAAGTTTCTATATAAAGATAATTTTAAACCCCACTGTTTTAAGTGTGCATTAAGAAAGCGCGGGCAAGTACTGAATCGCATAATATATAGATAAATGAATAAATAATCAAATAAACAAAAGATGGGAATAAATGAATAAAAAATAAATAAGTAAATAAACGAAAGAGGCAAAAAAAAGGGCAAAAACTGCAAAAAAGGGGGGGCACTCAATTCATTGAAAGATACATGATATAAAACAGATGAATGAATGAATGACGTTTAAGTGAATATATTCCCAGTAATACATTAGTAATACATTAGTAATGCAAATAGTTCATAAAACAGAACAAATTACATAACAACATAACAGTAATAATGTAGTTCATAAAACGGAACAAATTTCATAACAACATAACAGTAATAATGTAGGTTTGAGAACAGGATATCAACATGTCAACCTGCTAAAGCATGGTTAGCAGTAGGAGAAGGGGAGGGGGAAAAAAACCTATTGGATCGAACATTAATAATCATCAGAAGATGATAGGAGCATACGGACCTCTTATTCATCGGAGAATGAAGTAGGGAAATATTCAATAATTTGAGGAGCTATGTTATTAAGTGCAAAGCATACCTATGTGTGTCAATTAGTGAGTGACATACCTGTGTTAAGTAACATTGGACTAAATAAATGGACTTGTTGTAGTGACTTAATGTAGTGACAATCAGTCTTCTTAAATCCAATGAAGGGGACAGTGTAATAAAATGGTGATAAGCATAATCTATGTTAGAAACATTAGATTAAATATATCGACTTATTAAAGTGATTTAAAGTGACTATAGAATTCTTAAGTAAAGTTAAGGAGTACAAATTAATTAATGTTAACGTAGAGAAGTGGGCAATTACAGTGTTTAATATATTAACACAAAGAATTTAAAATTGGGGGGGGGATTTTTTTTTTTC
Source organism: Limnodynastes dumerilii (assembly GCA_011038615.1). Lineage (NCBI taxonomy): Eukaryota > Metazoa > Chordata > Amphibia > Anura > Limnodynastidae > Limnodynastes > Limnodynastes dumerilii. The sequence goes on along the minus strand of WWET01001135.1, from coordinate 361,781 downwards.
CCCATTTGTGTGAAATAACATAAAAAGGAGGGGAATATTTTGGAAAAAGGACATCAGTCTCCTAAGTCAAAATCTACCACTTCATTCAGACCCTTTGGTTGCAAGGTCTGAAGGCACTGAATCCAAAAAGCTTCCCTTCTACACAATTTTTTGTAACGGTCTCCCCCCTGGCTGTGGGGGGGATATGTTCAATTCCTATCACAGAATAGGCAAAAGATTGATCGGGATGATTCTCCATCCAATGCCTGGCTAAACTAGATTTGAGATTTTTATTCACAACGCTGCGTCTGTGTTCCATCCATCCTCTTTCACTCGTTTCCTGACAAGCTGTCTTACATACAGACAGCCAATCAGAGCACAGCAAGGCAGCCAATCGGAAAAGAGCAGGACGTTTCAGGTTATTTAATTAACCTTTCTTCAGGGAACACGAGTAATAAGTGTACAAAAACAGTGAAATAAATAACTTACTTACCCAGCCACCAAAACCCTCCTCCTCCCGAGTCGCGTGGAAGCCGGTGAGTGCGACAAGCAGTGATGCACCTGGCGCGTTCGTCAGGCGTGATGTCACCACCCATGCGCCGCTTCACCATGGCAACAAAGGCAAGCCCCGTAACTGCACATACAAAAAATGTGAACCACAAGTGATAAACAGCATATAAAACACTGGATGAAACAAAAAATGAGACAATAACAAAAGAAAATAAAAGACATATACAAATAGCAGATTAAGCTTTGTAGCGAGAAGAGACAGGGCTCCACGGCGGGACAAGTGTGATAAAATATCAACACTGAAAACCCTGCCCGTTAAGAGAACACCTAGACTACCATCCACAGACAAAAAGAGAGAAAGTGCAATAAGACAATGAACAACAATGGAGAGCATGTATGAACAGACATGACTATGCGGATGGTAACATATACTTATAAATTGATTGAGCAACTTCCATTCTGTTTTTATTCTGTTTGTGGGCATGTCTGGGAGCAGTTGCTGAGAACTAGAGCTGTTTCACAGCAGCCATTTTGGATTGGTTGATGGTAGACACAAGCCAAAAATTGAGACAAAAAAAAAAAGGTGGGGGGGAAGGAGGGGGAGAAACCAGAACAAGGATCAGCCAGTAATCCATAGTTTACAGGAAACATGAAAGATTAAGCATCTTGTTAAGGTCCTTGGGGGCCACAGTATTCAGATATAAAATCCACTCTGCTTCACGTTTAAGCAGCATAAGGTCCCGATCACCACCTCTGGGAGGAGGTGAAACATGATCAATGATCTTGTAGTGTATGGTCGACATGCCATGTTTAAAAGCAGCAAAATGCCGGGCCACGGACTGGTCCGACTCCTTACCCCCCGCCTGTATGCCACCACGCTGCCCGTATGGCAGAGTGGTGGTGGGCCATGCGCTCTTTGAATTTTCTCACAGTCTTGCCCACGTAGTACCAGCCACAAGGGCAGATAATAATGTACACAACATGGGTGGTGGAACAGTTAACATAATGCTGGATAGAAAATTTTTGGTTGGTGTGTGGATGCAGGAACAAAGCTCCTGTAATAAGTCTCCTACAAGTGAGGCAGCTGGCACATGAGAAACACCCTTTCTTGGAGTAAGGGGATTTGTATTTGGTCACATCAGTGCGTACCAATGTGTCACAGAGTTTCTTGCCTCTCTTCCGTAGCTGGGCAATAAATGATGAGATTTGAGGCAGGTGAGTTCAAAGTCAGTGGTGACCAAAGACCAAGCTTTTCTGGCAATCTTCCGTGTTGCTAGAAACATCATAAGTTTGGACCCAGGGGATAGATGGACGCTGGGCTTTCATACGGGGAGTTAATATTTCAGACCGTGGTATTTTTCTCATTCGTTCTTTGGTGTCAATTAATGCCTGATGATCATAGCCACGCTCCGTAAACATATCGATGATGTTTTTCATCTGTGATTTCCAAGTCGAAATATTGCTTGTGATCCTGTGTATCTGCAGCATCTGGGAGTAGGGAAGACCCCATTTCAGAGCTGGTGGGTGGTGAGAACTGGCCAACAGGAGATTATTTCTGTCAGTGGCCTTGCGGAAGACACTGGTGGAAATATGGCCATCCTTCAATGAGAGGCACACGTCCAAATAGTGAATAGTAGCAGAGTTGATGCAATAGGTGAATCGGATAGAGCCAGGGATGAGGTTCAGATCATCCAAGAACTCTTTAAGCACTGAATCTTTACCGTGCCAAATGACGAACAGATCGTCTATTTATAGATTGGCAAACGATGGGGCCACATTTGACCCTATCATGCATTCAGACCTCTGCAAGTAGAAGCCACCGTTGAACCAGAAGTAATTTTTGGTGAGGGTAAGGGGTAATAGTTGTATGATAAAGTTGCAGGTTGGACCAGAATATGAAGGGTCTTGTAAGATGGCTTGTTGAACGGCAGACAGTCCCTTAACATATACAGTATACCTACTGTAATAATAACTACCTTGGGACAACTATGAAAATTGTTCAATTTATTGGAATAACATCATCCTGGTAATATAAGATCTGCCGTTTAGTCTGGTTTATAAACAGTAGTTGGTCTCTTTTTCCCACGTGACGAAGTCCACAATGATTCATTATATGTAATGTTTGTAACTCTTTGATCATATAAGCCTATTAAGAATTTTTTTTCCTATAGATCATCCAAGAACTCTTTAAGCACTGAATCTTTACCGTGCCAAATGACGAACAGATCGTCTATTTATAGATTGGCAAACGATGGGGCCACATTTGACCCTATCATGCATTCAGACCTCTGCAAGTAGAAGCCACCGTTGAACCAGAAGTAATTTTTGGTGAGGGTGAGGCGTAATAGTTGTATGATAAAGTTGCAGGTTGGATCAGAATATGAAGTTCTTGTAAGATGGCTTGTTGAACGGCAGACAGTCCCTTAACATGAGGAATAGACGTATAAAGACTGGCCACATCAATCGTGGCCATGGTACATCCTGGGGGCAAAGGGTTGTAGGTATGAAGTTTAGTGAAAAAGTCAGTAATGTCTTTCAGGTGTGATCGAACACGGCCAACCAAAGGTTGGAGAAAAGAATCAAGCCAGACTGAGATTTTCTGATATAAGGACCCCCGTACAGATATTATGGGCCTCCCGGGGGGTGTAGAGCTGTTTTTGTGAATCTTGGGTATGCTGAACAGCATAGGTTTGGTGGGAAAAGGAGTCACAAGATATTCAGCAGTCTTGTCCAAAAATGTTACATGATTTGGCCTCCAGAATGATGGCATCAAGTTCAGACTTGTAAGTGGAGGTCAGGTCTAAAGTCAGTTTTATATATACATTATGGTCCGATAATTGGCGATCTAGTTCAGCCACGTAGTCTGTGGTGTTCTGTACCAAGGCACCCCCTTGTCCACAGGCCGAATGGTGATCGTGTGATCTTGAGATAAACATTTCAATGCTTCACACTCTGCAATGGAGAGGTTCTGATGAATATGTTCATTGAACGTATTGTTCACACTTTGTTCCACAATGCGGGTGAACGTTTTAATAGAAGCATTCTGGGTGTTAGGGTCGAACTGGGACTTAGGTCTGAATGGGGTGCCAGATGAAGTGCATGGGTCAGTGTTATTGAAAAACTCTTTCAATTTCAAAGCCTCATAGTGTCCACTTTCCACCGGAACGATAGTCCCTTGTTAAGGACTTCTTAATCTTCGGTTGAGTTAAGATACGGTCTGAGATATTGAAAATTACAGACGTCTCCTGTGACTGCTCGTGCGTCTCCTTCCTCCGCCACTGCCCCCTCTCCTCGTATAACGTCTCAGTCTGCCTGAGACCGGGTTCTTACCCCTAAAGGCGATTTCTGTCCTGCGATGTTGGTATCAATAGGATTGTCAATCTCAGCTGCAGAACTAGCTGAGTTTGGTGTATCCGTGTCTGAGGTATAACAACGGTTCTGTCTAGGAAGTAGACGCCTGCATGGTTAAGACGTGTCCTCATAGCCGGTGAGCCAGGAATAAATCCTGCATTCACTATAATCGAGGTTTACAGTGTCAAGTTTTGATTTATTGAATGTGATTAATTCAGTACGGTATGCTTGGTCATTAAGTTTTATGAGCCAATTGGGATCATTGTTCTCCAACATGGCTTTATGAGTGCTTTCATAGATGGCCAGTTTGTCCTGGGCCTTTTTCAGTTCATTCTTGGCCTCCTCAATGATGAGGAGCATAAGGTCTAGGGAACATTTATTCAAGACAGCTATCCACCGCCTGCAAAAGTCTGCGTTATGTCGGCCAATGGTGGGGATGTTCTTCACCCTAAAACCGCAAGGTATTTTCCTCTCACGGTAATAGTCCGACAGTGTAATGCCATGGTATAAGTAATTGACCTCTTTTTTGCGTAGTCGGAGCCAATCCCTATAGACTTCTGCAGCGATAGCCGCACCACCTCTCTGTGTCAGATTATCTGTAAATAGTATCCACTCAGCATCAGTGTCTGAGAAGGACAACGGGCCTGATCCAGAGTAACGCTGTTGTGCTGAGCGTACTAATGCTCAGCGTAACAGCGTTACACTCTCCCTGCCAGATCGTAATTACACTTGGTTACGCCGGCTTAAGGCTGCCCTAAGTTCAGACGGCATAACTATGCTGGGACGGCGATGTTAGTACGCTAAAGTCGCTCTACCAGCCTCATTACCCTCCCCCCACCTACCTGCACTAACTTCAGCGTAGTAACGCTGGGGGACACCCCCTCCAGCGTAACTACGCTGAAGCTATGGACGCCCAATCCATGATTGGGCGTTTTCATAGCAACGCCGGGCAACATCTGCCCGGCCTATGCGCAGATCGGCTTTTAAGCCAATATTACGCCAGCCGGTGTAGGTCTGGATAAGGCCCAATGTCTCCCCTAATGGTGGCAACGAACGGGGAGTACATGCTGTATATTCTGAGGGATCCAAATGTTCTGTAAACTCTGCCATGTTGTATGAAGGTTCCAGATGCGTGAGTAAATAGTGACAAACAGTCTCTGGGTACACAACAAAGTGTGGATCACCGATAAGGTAATGTCCAACTTGATACATTGACACTCTAAGACTGTAAAGAACTTGTATGCACGGTGACCACATTTGATGTATGATCCCTGAGGAAAGTGGAACTATCCAACGAAAACGTTGGATTAAAGTGGACAACAGTATTTACTACTTTACAGTCTTAGAGTGCCTCCTTTGCCACATACAGGCTGAGGCAGATGAAGGGGTTAGATATAGGTTGTGGTGATTTTAAGATTATGGTTTAAGCGGAACACAACATTAAAAATAAATAAATATTACAACAATAAGGGGAGAAAAATCTCTCACTTCTATCATTTAGGATCACTGAGATCAAGAGTTTGATTTCCAAATTGTGGAGCTGTGTGGAGTTTGTATGTTCTCCCCTTGTCTGTCTGGGTTTCCTCTGGGTGCTCCGGTTTCCTCCCACATGATAAAAAACATATTGGTAGGTTAACTGGCTGTTGACTAAATTAACCCTAGCGTGTGTATGTGTGTTTGTGTGTATATCTATGTGTCAGGGTCATGTCAGGGTCATTAGTATATAGCAAAACTACAGCGGACAGAGATTGGAGGTTAGGGCTCAGGTTGCGGCTGTGCTGAGGTTAAGGTTAGGGTTTAAGGGGAAGGTTAGGGTTAGGCTGCGGCACTAGAACGGTTAGGATTAGGGCTGAAGTGGTAGGTTATGGGACATGGTGAGCTGAAGATCAAGCTGTGGGAAATGGAGGGTTAGGTTAGGGTTAGGTTGGGGTTAGGAAGAAGGGTTTACCTTTCAAAGTACAAGTCTTCATTTGGACATCAAAAATACTATGGCTAGGGTTTTTGTAATTGTATATGCACTTGGGATATTTTTGGGTGAATATTTCATTTGTTTTTCACAGTTAGATTCTTTACTAATTTAATAGAATGCAAAGATAGACCACTCTATCATATTGATTTATTCAGTATTAATTCTTTGTGCCTGTTTATAAATTATCATTTTGTGTATATTCACATTATCCCTCTCTCCCATTTACCTTTGCCTTGGCACCCACTATACTCACCTTGGGGTAGATCCAGACCTACGGGCTGGTTACGTTCGAAAATGTAGCGTATTTACACTAGCGTAACTTCTATGCACTCCCCTAGGCACTCCCCTCGCTCGTACGTACTTTGGTCATTTTACGCTGCCCAAACTATTCCTAGCATAAGTACTGCCATACGTAATGGATTTACGTACGTGACGGCCAAACCCAGCCCATACTGTCTAATTTAAATGCCTCCCTCCGCCTCCAAAGCGTAATTACGGGTGTCATATTGGTAGCCAAGCCCCTTTGCTCGTATTTATGCTAGTGGTACGTACATTAGGAGTTACGTGGTGTAACATCTACCGCGCGCATGCACAGTAAATGCAAATGGTCGTTTTTACGTCATCGGCTAGTGTAAATAAGATAGTGTGCTTAGCTTAGGATTTGTCCCCCTTTCGCTTTCACATTAAAAATACTATGCAGGTTTCTATAGGCAAAAAAAGTGCAGCTTGAACTAGAAGCTCTTCTCCAGTCAATAATGATTCCAAAACTTTTGACACGTACTTCGAACAATCCATCTGCACACAATTGAGCTTTTGTACTTACAGTTATACCTGGTGTATTTTTCTATAGATTTAAAATAACCTTCATAACATCTACCCTCTGTTCTTTCTTCAGCATGTTTAGTAAGCCTCAGGCAATTACTGTATTTGTACAGTTTGTTATTGTATGTTTAATTTCTTCACATCTTACCACACGCCCACCTCTTTGTTACAATCTCACTGCCAGCATCCTCTAGAACTGTGATAGGAAAACCGTATCTCTCTTCAACTAAAAGTCTTAAAGGTCTCCATGAAGCTCACAGGAACTGGGATTCTCAGATTATATAGATTTACAGAAGCAAAAGACACATTAGTTGTGTATATCTCTCATGAGACGTTGGCTCGCTGGTGAACAGGGAATCTTGTCTTCAGGGGATACTGTATATAGTAAAGTATTAGTTTAGTTTTTTTTTATCAACCCCCTCCTGGCTTTTTAATGTTGTCTATGAAATAACAAATTCTTTTCCTCTAACTTTGAAGTAATTTTATGTGTAACCTAGGAAACACCAACAAAAAATTTCATGTTTAACGTTAGTCTCCATACGCTTTGTTCAACATATGCCAAGCTATAGGAACATTATTTTGGAGGCAATAAGGAAGGTCTCAGATATTTCAGTTCTCAATTTAAAAACAAATGGTATATCACCCAACATAAGGATTCTCACTGTTTAGAGTTAGGCCCACCACAGCAGACAGGCCTTTAAAAGTGGCTGGAGGCTTATCATATATTGGCAAATGTGTGTGACTACATCTTCTGTATTTTATTTTCAAGATAGCTTGCCCTTTATCATTACTATATAGTGTACATGTCAACAACTTCCAGGTAGAATATTGTAATGACATATACTTAAGTCAACATTACAGTAATAGAATATATGGAAGCGCTTAGAGTAGATATAAAGGGTTTTATTGTAATTTAAAAACAATAATAAATTCAATAAAAATGTTCAATTGCAAAAATTGTATCAGCAGTGTCAAAAAGTGCAAAGTTATGCCACAAGGCAATCAAATTGTACAATAGGCACGATATACATATATAATAAAATTGATGATTACACAAACATAGTAATATTAATTCAGTAGACTCTATATATATATATAAATTTGATCGAATCCAGAAAGGAATTATCTGATCTGTATGAAATCTGAATAAGAATCTTAAAAAACACAGTTCCCAGTATAAATGAATAAATGGTAGATTTGATGATGATAAATGGCCCATAAGCTCAGAGTTACGTTACGTTACGTAGCGTGTCATCTGTCGTGCGCATGCGCAGTACATCCAAAATTGCGATTTTACGTGTTCGCCAGGCGTAAATCCGCACAGAAGCGTTGTTCTGGATCTGGGCCAATATCATTATCAGTTTGACTTCTATTTATAAGCTGAACTCTGCCACAATTCAATTAATAATCTCTGCTGGTTCCCTACATTGATTCAGCCGCTGGGCTGTGTTAATACTTGGACTGAGTTCCGATACCGGCTGGTCTCATGTGTATCCATATCTATACCCAATAGGACACCACTATTACCTTACTTTCAACACCAGTTACATTGCAATCTGTACCCAGCCGGTTCGTCTGCGACACTGGTCTGACCGAGTTCTAAGACTGGCCGTGAGCCACAGTACAGCTTATCACCTGTATGCTGTATGACCCTATATCGGAGACCTATCCCACTCAATGAGGTTCCATCGACCTACATGCACGGATAACAAGTTCATCTCTGACCTAACGGTAATTTACATTCATACCGCGGTGTCCTATTCATGTGGTTCTACACCTGTGCTCCCCGATATCTGAAGTCCGGTCAGTATCAAATTTTATCGATTTCAGTTTGATTACTATATGACTGCACAGTTATACCTATTTGCCTTTCATTGAACTATAGACTTTGCCTTTACTATTTTCTGCTGTGAAGGAACTGGGGATATATCTTTTCATTTATCATCATCAAATCTACCATTTATTCATTTAACTGTGTTTTTTAAGATTCTTATTCAGATTTCATACAGATCAGATAATACCTTTCTGGATTCGATCTAATTTATATATCAGCTCCTGTCCTTAAATGTCAGACAGGGAAAGGTGCACTGTCATAGAAGTAAATATAGAACAAACAGTCACAGAGATCCATCCAGACTGTGACAAGCACACTTAGTAAAAATTGTATCATGTGGTGCAACGGCTAAGAAGAATCAATAGTAAACCAGTCCTTGCGGATAGCCAGCACTCATAAGTCATATATATGCCAAAAATTTTTTTATTTCAACCACTGTAGGGGTCCAAAACACCACATATTAAAAAATGTTCCAAAAAAAGTGCAGTAGTGCATCAAAGTGAATATCCAATAATTCTTAATTTTAGTCATAGCTGTACATAAATACTTGCTAGTCCAATGTATAAGGTGCAACATCAGCCATAGGATTCCTGCCTCATATTATCGACGGCCGTTTCGGAGCCCTTCCAGCCCCTTTATCAAGATCATGGTATAGGAATGTCCAGCTCTGGATAAGTGTCTAAAAGATGGACCAAAGAAGGCTCAATAAATACTCACCCTTTAATTATCGTCTCCATGTGTGTCCGGCGTTCGCGCCACGGTTCATGCGCCCCAGTCCATGTGAATCCCACGTCACTGACAGTGCGTCCGTGACGTCATCCCGCTGGTGCCATTAGCTGGAACGCATGGAAATCTTCCTGCGTGCCAACCATATGGCGCCGCAAATCTCAGTCACCGGACGCACCAATCAGTTCCACGCTATGGGATCACACTGCTGAAGCGCTACCAAGGCAACAGAGCGCCGATACACACCAGAGGCAACAAAAATAAGGGCACACATAAATAAATCACATTTACAAATATACAAAAAATCATCATAAAAAACAAGAGAAATTGAGATCCTCGTTCAAACCATTTGGTATTAATGTGTTGAATTCATAAATTAATCTTGCTTCATTCTGTAATAGGATATTATCTCTGTCACCTCTTCTCCTAAAAGGAGGAACATGAAAAATAGGCATGAACCTAAAATCACCTAAAGAATGGCCACATTCTAAGAAATGTTTTGCTACCGGGGGGGTTTTTGAATCAACTGTAGTCTGAGTTTTTTTTAAGAGAGGAGCGATGCATCGAAATACGCTCCTTAAGCATACGGCTAGTTTTGCCTATATACACTTTAGGGCATGGACAGGTAATAGTATATACAACATATCTAGTGTCACAGTTCATGGCATGTCTAATCTTAAACTCCCTGCCCGTAATGGGATCCTTAAAGAAGGTTCCTTGGACCAAAAAGCGGCAATTGACACACTTATTGCATCTCAACGCTCCAATCTTTTTATTTTGATTTTGTGTCAACCAGTTGGATACAGCATCAGGCTTAAGGTCCGTAGGGACCAGAATATCATGTAAATTTGTGCTTCTTTTGTAGCACAATAATGGTGGATTCTTTGCTACATACTGTAGTTTTTTGTCAGTGGCCAATATGTGCCAATGATTATGTAAAGCTTTACGTAAGAAAGTACTTGCTGTGGAAAAAGTGGAGCAGAAGGTAAGTCTCTCCACAACCTTTTTGGAAGCATTACCCTCAAGTAAATTTGTCCTGTCCAATTTCAAGCATCTATTGATGGTTGACTGGACATCAGATTTCTTGTAATTCCTGGCCAAAAAGCGTTCTCCCATCTCCTCTAGTGCAAGTCTTAGAGTTTTACGTTCGGATATGATACGAACTAACCTGATCATCTGTGAATAGGGAAGTCCTGATTTTAACGGCCTAGGGTGAAAGGATCCTGCTTCCAACAGAGTATTTCTATCCGTTTCCTTCCTGTATAAAGAAGTAACGAAATGATTAACGGTCTGAGTGATCTTAACATCCAAAAAATGTATCACATCAGTACTGTAAGACATAGTTAATCTGATGGTGCTATCCAACTGATTGACACATGTAACAAATGTTTCTAACTGTCCTACAGTGCCTCTCCATAGTAAAAACACGTTGTCAATAAAACGTGTATAGAACAAAATATACTGGGAAAACCTAGAGTCAGATAACAAAAATTCCTGCTCATATGCATCCATAAACAGGTTCGCATACGATGGGGCCATATTTGACCCCATCGCAGTCCCCTGTTTCTGGATGTATAGGCAGTTTTGAAATAAAAAGTAATTCCGAGTCAAAATGAATTGTATTAGAGACAACAAAAAAGTGGCAACTGGGCCCCTATATTTGTCAGACTGCAAAGACATCTCTATGGCTTTCAAACCCACATCATGTGGTATACTTGTGTATAGGTTGGAAACATCAAGTGTCACCATTATCACATGACCCGCTAAATGTTGGTATTTATCAAGCAGGTTAAGAAAATGGGTTGTATCCCTCACATAACTTGGAGTAGCTTGAACAAGTGCCTGCAAGTGAAAGTCTACAAATTGTGAGACGGGCTGGCATAGTGAACCCCGCGAGGAAACAATTGGTCTCCCCGGGGGGTTCACCAATGTCTTATGCACCTTGGGCAAAAGATACAGCACTGGTATCTTTGGAGTGTCTTGCTTCAAAAACCTAGCTGTTTCCTCACTGATAATGCATTCAAACACAGCTGTTTCTATCATCAAGTCCATCTCACACTTGAATGACTCTGTAGGATCAAATGTCAATCTTTGGTAGCAGGCACTGTCTCCAAGCTGGCGCATGGCTTCATTGATGTATTGTTGCTTGTCCAGCACTACAATTGCACCACCCTTGTCAGCTGGAAAAATACAGATGTCACTGTTTATCTTTAAATTCTGAAGTGCCTGTTTTTCCATTCTTGTAAGATTAGAGTAGTGGACATTTGTTTTATGCCATTGAGAAAAGATATATATATATATATATATATATATATATATATATATATATATATATAAAAACA
>WWET01001135.1:324245-340178 GCA_011038615.1 Limnodynastes dumerilii | reverse complement strand
TTAAATTAAAAAAAAACCAAAAAAAAAAAAACACAATCCAACACTCTTTTATAACTGGTGGTAAAACTTTATTATTCAAGTTTAGATGTAACAGACATCTTTACTGCCTGATAATTGTTTTTTTTTTTTAATTCTTTAATGCAATAGAAAATACACATATAACATGTTTGTGGGGGGAGGGGGAATAACATGCAAAATGAAGAAAACAAACAAATAATGTGTGGTAAAGACAGACATCAGTAAGTTTTATCAGGACTAAATGTTTTCTGTTTCTCAGCATTTCGAGGATTTACACAACAGAGAACTTGCTGGTGCTGATTAATAAAGAATGAACAATGAAATTATATAATACAGTGGCATATTGAGATGTTCCACACTCCTCATGCCATTTCCAAGGTGCTTTTAAAGCACAGTATCATTTTAGAATACGTTTTTTCGCATTGATTACAAAAGAATAGAAATTGATCGTCTGCAAATACCAGTTTCAATGGAGTTTAAATAAAGGGGTATATATGTTCTACATACATACCAAATGCAGCATATACTAATTATCCAATGACCATCTTAGTCTCTGACATGGTTTTCCTTTTCAGCAAACAGTTTTTTTTTTGTTGTTTGTTTTTAATTTTAATACTTTACTAAAATTTTTACATTCCAAAAGAGGATTTGTACCTGTAAGTAAATAGAAGTATGAAATAAACTGTTAAATACACCCAATATTTAGTTTAGATACTGGATTTGCTAAAGTAATCTGTTTAGTATGGCTCATATACATATGTCCGGTTTTACTTATATATTTATATAGGACATCTAGTTTGCGAGGTCATTTTAAATAACAGCTACATTAAATCCAATAAACTGTTTTACAGACATTAAAATTTCATAAATCTAAACATTATTACAATTCCAGACTTTAAAACGGCATTTTAATATACACTAAAATATTGTCAATAATGCCTTTTTTCCAAAAAGGTAAGAATACATTAAACTCTTAGCTTTAAATTGACTGCGGTAAAATAATAATAATTAAAAAAAAAAAGCAAAAAAAATCCTATTACTAAAAAAAAGCAAATATACCTGCTTGCAGGTAGCATATGACATAAAAAAGAACTTCATTAAACTGTATTTTTTTTAGTATAGTAAATGTGTACATATGTTAAATAATGCAAAAAAATATATTTTAGGGGATTAAGAGCACTCACTGAATGTCTTTCAGGTAACATACATAAAAAAAAAAAAAAAAAGAAAAAAAAAAAATAAAAAAAAAAGAAAAAAAAAAAATATATATGGACCCATGGAATAAAAAATAAAAAAATAAAACAGAGAAATTGCACACGATGGAAGACATTGGTAAATTATTAATCAAAGCATGTTCAGTAAGACATATTGACTGGACATATAAAGTATATAGTGTGTCAATGGCTTCTCTTGTGCAGCCCAATTTATAAATATTTTACAAGCGTTTAAACATAGCAAAGTTAAAAAAAAATATATGAAAATATTTGTACCTCTGAATTCTATGATTTTATAAACTAGACACAATTTAAACATTGTAAAAATATTCAAATAAAAAAAAAAATTTAATTGGAGGTAATCTTAATTTCTCATTTTGTAAGGTAGCATCTCGATACATGATGCTAGTGACAAGAAAAAAAAATATGACAAATAAATATTCTTGACAGTCTTCAAGTGCTATTTTCCCTCTACGTAACATAAAATGGATGTGAAATAACAACATTTTGTGTTTTAATGTTATAGCAAATAAAAAGAGGGTGTCCCGTTTAGAATGTTTTTTTCCAGAAAAAAATTGTAGTGGTGGAAAAACAATAATCTCTTATGGCAAACAAATAATTAACCACACCATACAAATGTGTTTCAGATCATAATAGCCTCTGGTCTTTGTTATGAAAAATAAAAATGTTTGATGTTATATTTTACACATGCCCGTAAGATTTTAATAAAACGGTGCATCTTTGTGTGAGAATTTAATAACATCTTCTATGTTCTACTTAATGTCAATGAAGGGCAAAAACTATTTAAAATTTTGTATTTTATTTTCAATCTGCTGCTTTAAAAGCACAATCAATAGATAGTATTTTTATTTTTAAATCCAGCTAATTCTCATATTGGAAATGGTTAAATAGTATTTCCAGATTTAAGCAATATTTTATCACATCTCAATATGTCATGTACTTTATAAAGTAGCCATATAAACCACTGTTTACATGCAAAAAACAAACAAACAACAAAAGCATCTTGCCCTGAAATTTTTGTTTAATAATGTTAAAATAAAAGCTTACAAATAAAAAAAATATCACAGCGGCATATCAACTTCATTCTATGTAATGTTTACATTAATTTATTTTAATGTAAATTATACTTTTAAATCCAAGCTCAAATCGGTGTAAACTGTCAGTTGGAAATAAAACTCTAAACACCGCTAACCCTCACCCTACCAACTCCTAAAATAAAGAAAAAAAAACACAAAACCCAATAACCGCTGAACAATGTATTTTGAAGTGCAAGGCTACTAAAAGATGCAAGAAAATAAAAATATTTGCTGTTATTCACACAGCAAGTATTAGGATTTCGGAAACTTTTCGTATGAAACTTAAGACAAAGCAATAGAAAGGATATATGTGTATCACTTTGAAGCATACCAATGTGAGTTAACATTTTAAGACGACAAAAAACCAAACTACTTGGAATGAATAGTGCTACCCTTTTTTTTCCTAAATTGACATAAAAATATTTCAGATTTCCTTCTATTTTTTTTTTATCTCATAGGATCAACAAATACGTTTGTTTAATGTAACAGTTTATAACTTTAAAGCACAAAGAAACATTACCTACTGCAACAGAAATAGTTGCTTATTACCTTAATTGCTACATCTGCAAATGTAAACAGAGAGATAGAGCCGGGTGGACTCTAATGCATGATGGAATATCTTTGTTGCATATGTACATAATAAAAATAATTATTTTATATGTCAGGCACCATTATTTGAAATGTAATACATTAATAATTGCTAGAAAAATAAGACATTTGTTTTCCCAACTTTGTTAATGAAAAAAGGACAATCTGACATTGTATCCAGTAGCTTGTAAAAACAATGCATATTTGTTGTGTAGCTGAAGTGCTGTGCCAATCACTAGTACAGTACCCACTAAGGAAAGAGAAAATCTTACTGGCTGGCAAATCAGCACCTGCAACTTCTTAGTGCTATTCCCTGAGCCTTTATGCTAAGGAGTGTTCCCTTCATATATAAGCATCCTATAGTTTGGCAACTAATCCTGATATGGACCTAAAAACTAAAGGGTGCATGATCTATCTTTGAACCATGGAGAGTGAACTTTTTTCGACCTCCCCGATAGTTGTGATTTTTTTTTTTAAGGGCTAACATGGTCTCCTATGGCTCTAAGAGACCTGTTGGTTTGGATTATTGTATGTCTATTAACAATGAGTTTGTAGTCAAGATCAAGATATGGAGCAGACTACCGGGGTAGCCAAGCTTTAAGCAATTTTATTTTTCTGGTGGTGTTGAGTGGCACTATGGTAGACTGTTTATTTAGAACATTTGTCTGGTATTGGCTTTTTAAATTATTTAAAGATCAGGAATTGAAGTACCATATTTCTTTCTTGAGTAGATATCTACTATATTTAACAATGTCCTAATTGAATTTTTACTATAGAAATAAATAACCATCTACAATATATTGTATTTTAAGATCATTTAGGGATTTTATCGGTCATTAGCATTAAGAAAATGTCAACACTAAAATAACGGTATGATTGCTTCATAAGGTTATAAAACACTCTTCTTAAAACTAATGAGAAGTATGAAGGACTAAATCATCATTATTATCTATTAAAATAAAATTTTGGAAAACATTTTTCTGTTCCAATTTAGAATCATGTCAATTTATGTGATCATGAATATAAGACCTTCAGGAAAAGAGTTTAAAGCCAATGCTTGCTTATTGATATAATTCTTTATGGTTTTTTTGTGGAAACTATGTGATTTATAAAGATAATTGAATAATATTTGGAGACCTAGAATGTGGCATAAGAATGGCAGCATTGCATATATATCATGTACAATGCAATCGCGTTAAGTTAGATCTTTAATATTTGGTAAGATCATTATTCCACTTCATATGTTCTATTATAGATTAGTATGGAGGCATGTTTACATATTCCATGGAGTTATGTTTACTTATTGCAGATTTGTCAGTGGTACCAAGTAAGGTCAGCCATTTTGTAGGCTGAAAAAATATTAATGAATATAGGCCAACTTTGATTTCACTAAGTAATAGTGAAGAGTTTGGATTCAAGACAAAATGGCGGTAAACTGATGGGCATACCATGGTTATGGAATTATATAGAATAATTCATCTTTAGTTAATTACCTCACTGCTTTTTTTTTTTAACAATGCATTAAACATTAATTCTGTAACTACATGAGTTACTTCATAGAGCGTGTAAATGTTGTATTGACTATGTCATTCTTGCGTTTGTTGGCCTTGGAAACGTTGAATACATTTGTGTCCCCAGAAAGTGTATTGTAAAACATTTTGTCAGAAATTACAAGCTACTGAATTTCTATTCAGAAAACCCAATTCTATTTATTGTGCTAAGTGCTAAATTTTATTCTTTAGTTTTTCCATTTTTTTCTGGTTGTGCAACGTTCCTATGTAGGCCTCTCTGAATATGAGTTGTAAAATCATACTTGTCCGTGCAAAGATGTTGGCATATACTACATTGAAAAGGTCCGCTTTCCCCATGGCAACTCATATGTAGAGCGTACATCACTTCATCCAAAAAGACTATTCCACAGTGCACACATTTTGTCGAAAGTTCGTCTTGTGTACTTCTGTCCACTTTCTCAGATTTCAATACATTCAAAGGACCCTCATTCTTTGAATCCAAAGGTGACTTGGGTTTTTCTTTCGAGGCCCCGTTGGATGCAGACCCAGGTCTGGAATGCTTCATTGCCAAGTCTAGAGGAATGTCATTATCTGATCCAACAGTGGAATATTGAGCAGGCAGGTTAAAGGTGGGATAAGGCACGTAGTTTGGGCATGGGTTTGGTATGCCAGGCACATGACTCAAGTAGTGAGGATTCCCAGGAACGGACAGCTTATATTTACTCCAAAATCTCAGCCAATCAGCTTCACTTTGGAAGTCATTGTGGACAAATGGAAGTCCAAATAGTGGATATTGATACTTCTCTATAGGACTTCCCGGAGGAGAGTAGTTTGGATGTTTAATAGGTCTCATATATTTTTCAATTGGACTACCTCTTTCTGAGCTTCCTTTGCCATCTGAAATAGATGAACTGTTTCCTGGATCGCCACTGCTTTCCTGAGGACTTTTAATCTGTATGTGCAAAGGCTGCATCCTTTTGTGGATATCCAGAGTTTGGCTGACTATTATGGTCTGCTGAGCAGAATGGCTTTTAGTCAATGAAGCCTGGGACTCGTATTTATTCATTACGAGTTGCTGGGCTTCCCTCTGGTGTCCTTCCATTGAATGATCATCCGACCTCTTCTCTAAAGGACTTCCATTCGTTTGTTCTTCACTGTTCCCTCTTTGATGTTTGCTTAACTGTTCTGTCTGCAGCACTTCTGGGTTTAGGCGTTTTCTTGTCCGTCTTCTAATGATTTGCTCTCCGTTGTTCTGCTTAATGATATTTAAAGGTCTGGGAGTCTGTGAAAAGAGATAAAACACTTGTCAAATAAAACAAAAGCGGTCGATATTTAATGACCATATACAGACATGATCATATTTATTATACAAACTGTAAGTACTGAAACAAGTACACAATTGCTCCAAAAAATAAAATAATAGACAATTTCTATGGCTAGATTTACTAGATTTGCTTATAGCACACAAATACTGATAAGTTTTTCTGTGCACAATCACCCTCGCTGACACATGTGACAATTGAGCGCGATAACTTAGCCCTAAAGCTTGTTTTGATCAATTATTACAAAGGGAGCCTGATTTTTCAGTACAGGCGCACTGCTGATTGTGAAGCCGGTTTACGTGCCATCTCTACCCACAGCTAAGCAGCGATGTTGCTATTAACACTACTTATTATTGGTATAACTACAAATACAAATGTAATCGTTTTCTTATTATCTAATTTCACGGCAATTTGATAAGCTGGTTCCTGTGCCATCTGACTAAAGTCTATTCTATAGAAATCAGCCCAGCGGCTATTTGCCCTTTTCTACCTGAAATTACCGGCATATTTTGGTTTTGTTTATACATGTAAGAGCTTATATACAGTTCAATTTTGATAAATCACTTTTATGACTAAACCATTATTAATATAAGGAACTGCTGTGAGGTATAAATGATACCTTGGAATTAACAAAAGGATTTATTTATTTGTTTTAAGACTTTCAGATCAGACAATTTACTTTGTATCCAATAATAAGTATTTGAGCTGAGTAAAGAAACACAAAATAACTATTGTGCGAATGAGAAGGAATAAATCCTTTAGTGTCTCCTATTGGGCCAAGTCACTGTGTTGTGTTTTTAAAATTATTTTTTGGCGCTAAGCACTGTAGGATTTTGTGTTTTTTAGTATTTCACCGTGGTAATCAAATATTTTTAAATTATAAATTGAATAATGATTGATAAAATTTTAACTAATAAATGCATTTGGGATATGGAAAATAATAAAAACTCTAAGTACCATTAAAAGGTTGCTTTATACAGAAAGAATTACCTGAATTAAGGGCTTCTTGCTTGTGAATCAATTAAGTTTTTATTTTAAACAGCAATTTGGACCTCATAAACATCACTTTATAACTCCATTTATTTTAAAATTTCCTCCCCATACAGTGGTACATAGTTTTACTGAGGTGCTTCTATTTTTGCTGTTACTCCAAACTCTGGTTTAAACCCGGTTTGCACAATGAAATATTGCATCATAACAGTGCATTCATTCAAGTAAATTTGCAGTAGACATAAGGGGCTAGATTTACTAAACTGCTCTTGATGTTGCCCATAGAAACCAATCCAGATATTCTGTAGTATGTAATAGGAAAGTAAAGTTAGCATCTGATTGGTTGCTATGGCCAACATCTCCCCTTTTCCTTTCGTCTAGATGCTGACCCGCACTTTTTTTTTTTTTTAGTTTTCTTAAGTTTAGATCAGCCCCATATGCATTTAATGTAGACTCACGGAATGGGGGGTATATTCCTATCCCAAGAATTGAAAAATGCCTGCTTTTTGTAAGCATGCATGAGTGCTGAATTCCCAGGACGGATCTGAATTCTCTGGACAGATCTGAAACCAGAGTTCCGTCCTAGTACCACTTCCAATGTCAGGGTGGGAAGAGCATTTGTTGTTTGGGAGAAGGTGGTATGCTGATAGCAAGTACAGTGAGGGTATGTAACTGCCCTCCCTACTATCCAGAAGTTTAGTGACCATCATACATTGCAACATCCATGTGAGAATTTAAAAAAATGATGCATTCTTGTAACTACAATAAAACATAGTACATACTAGAACCATACAAAGTAGACATTGTCCTAGTCATCACTATAAAATTCCCACCTCATCCATGTGACTTCCATACAATACACACTGCAACTTAGTCATAGATACTCCCCCTTCCCATAAAAAAACCCAAAACAGTATTTTTATTACAGAAAAAGAAACCATAAATAATTTGCCATCAGGGGGTGATTTCAACCCATTGGGCTGTGCATCCTTAGTGGGGTGTCTAGCAGGTATAAAGTCTAATACACACACAGTGCACCCCATGATACAATCTCCCTAATTCTATCACACACACTGCTCCCCAGAATACATTCTCCTTACACTGCTCCCCAGAATCCATTCTTCTTACACTGCTCCCCAAAATACATTCTCCGTACCTCTACCTGTCTCACACAAACAGTGCAACGTTCCTTAAGGCAAAGGAACGTATTCACATCAAGAAGCTTCTGCTTCTTAGGTGTGGAGTTTGCCGAAATGACCTACTACGCATGCATAGCAGGTCATTTATGTAACCTACATACCAGTTAGGAGTAGATTAGTTAGAAAGAGGTGGCCTTAAGCCGCCTCAGGTAGTGATTAGGTAGAAGTGGGAGTGGAGCAATATCCACGCGAAGCTTCCTTCTTGGGTGGGTTAGGGGCAGGACGGGTTAAGTGCGGCGCAAGTACACTCAGACAAAACCCACATAAATGCTGAGATCTAACAAAGATCTAACAAAGTCCATGGAGAAATAAACAAGGTCTAATTCTACTGTAGGAACCAAGGCTGCAAGGCTTCAGTACTCTGTACGGCTCTCTCTCCTTCTAGACAACTATAAGCATATGTTTCCATAATGTACATATGGACAACTGTAAAATTTCATTTATCTTGTTCTGTATGCAGTTTTCACCATCTGTTCTCTCTAGGAGTTTTATTAACAAGAGTATTCAAACAGCAATAAATTAGCATGCCCACGTCTGACGGTGTAATTCAATATGACTTCCTCCAGTACACAATGCTTGTAGTCAACAGTCCCAAGAAAATTTCCTGAAAAGACAATTCAATTATGGCAACCAAGCTGCGACAATTCCCGTTATGTCTACAATGGAGAAATAGTTTTTAAATTCAGCCCTTAAAAAAAACTGCACTTGATATAAAAGATGCATGTATGGACTATGGACCTTATTCAGACTTAAGTAGGAGCTTGAAATTAAGGACCTGATTCACACTTAAGAATCTTCTTAAAATAAGAACTTAAAGTCACTCCTGGGCTAAACCATGTTGATTGCAGGGGAGTCATATTTCATCTGTTGCAAACAGTACTAGTGTTGAGAGGTGATATTTCCCAGCCCAAGTCTAAATAACATTGTGATAGTAAAGCTGGTCAGTATCTGTGTGCAGTAAGCAATTCAAAGATATATCCCTGCATGCAAAGAATACAATTAAATTAATTCCCCCTGCAATCAACATGGTTTTGCCCAGGAGTGACTTTAAGTTCTTATTTTAAGAAGATTCTTAAGTGTGAATTAGGTCCTAAGAGAGGAAAGTTACTCCTGGGCTAAACCATGTTGATTTCAGGGGAAGTCAAGGTAATTGTATTCTTTGCATGCAGGGATATATCTTTGAATTGCTTACTGCACACAGATACTGACCAGCGTTACTATCACACTGTTATTTAGACTTGGGCTGGGAAACATCACCTCTCAGCTCTAATACTGTTTTGCCACAGATAAAATTTGCCTCCCCTGAAATCAACATAGTTTTGCCCAGGAGTAACTTTCCTCTCTTATTTCACACACACACACACACACACACACACCGTATATTCTCGGACTTATTTTAAAGATAGAATGTTACGGTTTGTTGCCGGTTAATGGTAAGAGTGCTGGGGTGTCTTTTTGTATCTGTGTAAATTCCCCATACCTTACAGCACTTGCTCTATATTACCTTATACATTGATTTGAGCAACCTCCATTTTGTGTGTATAGTTTTTCTTTGGAGTGGTACCTCTCAGGATCTTGAGGCATTTGTTGAGAAACTCAACCATCTTAGCACACCTATCAGGTTTACAATCAATTATGACTATCATACCATTACGTTTTTGGATGTACAAGTCAGTCAGACCAATACAGGTTTTATTATGTCTTTGTTTAGAAAAACTACAGATAGGAATGCTGAAACGGATTCACAGATCCGGTGTGAGTTAGGCGCGGACAGACCACACCAACTCACCCGTCCTGCCCCATCCTGCTCCCCTTTTTAGGTAACTTATGGCACTTATGAGTGGCATAGGGCTACTATAACTACCTGTGCAATGTCCGCATGGACATTGCCGCTACCCGCCTCCCCCACTCGCTCCCCGGCTAATCTAAATACCTCCCCCCTCCTACTTTTTCCCAAACCCTCCCCGAGGCAGAATTACACTGCCTCTTTTTACCTAAAATACTGAACCGGTACGTTAGAATGCGTAAAAGACCTACTATGCATGAACAGTAGGTCCTTTAATAAAGGTACGCACCAAAGAAGTGACTGCTTCTTAGGAGTGAATCCGGCCCACTCTGCTTATGCCCATCTGTTTTCATCCCAAACCTTTGAAGACAGATCTCCCTTATTCACAAATGGTACGACTTGTACGGATCAATTCTAATCGTACAGTCTTAAGACAGGCCTTGTATGAGATAGGTGAACGGTTTTGTTCACGTGGATACAGCAATAGAGATGTCAACAATGAGATTACACGCTGTTTGAAATTGGATAGGGAGATCCTATAACATGACTCTAAAAATAGAAATTTAGAGCAAAGATTGGTCTTTTGTTCCACTTTCTCCACTATGTCTTCCATAGTACATAGTTCACTTATTTAACATTGGCATATTTTGGCAAGTGATGCCAGACTAGGAGCCTTTACTCAATTATTGAATTTTGAAAGAAGTGACAATTTGAGGGATGTACTGGTACAGACTGATTTGAAACCAATAACACATAGGAACTGGCTGATAAAGAAAAAGGGTGTCTTTAGATGTAGTGGTTGTACCAACTGTAGATTTCTGATGTTGGGTGCCCATTTTGTGAACCCTATTAGCAACAAACCCTTTAAGATTAAGCATTCTCTTAATTGTGAAAGCAAATTTATTGTGTATGTTGTGACCTGTCCCTGCCCAGTGGTATACATCGGAAAAACCATGTGAATGCTTAAGGAGAAAATAGCGGCTCACTGCTCTCCAATTAAAAAAGCCATTGTTGGGAAGGATAGTAAAACACCACCTATCACAAAATATGTACACCATAAGCGTGCGCTTAGTGACTTTAGATGTATGCCATTGTGTCAGGTCCCACCACACCGGCGGGGTGGCAATAGGGACAATCTACTTTTGCGTCAAGAGGCTAGATTAATTTACTTGTTCCAATCATTGAACCCTAAAGGGTTAAACGAAGAGCTTAACTTATCATGCTTTTTATAGCCTCTATTTCTTTAATGAATTCACCCTGTTCGTCGTCCTTCTTATGAGCCTCAATGTACCGAGTCTTATAACATTTTAGGGCTCTGCAATGTTGCCTAGTAACCGAGGACACAGGCAGGGTTGCTGGGAGCTGTCTGTGATGGCTACCGCGGTGTCATTGGAGGGTGACTGGTGTACCGCCTGGTGGGTGCACCGCGATCACATTGTGGCAGTGGCAGTAATGGGGAAGGTGTTTGAGCACAGGTGAGTAATTAGTGTCCTATTTAAACAGTGTTGGTAATAGTGTTTGTGTCATTCTTAAAATTCACTTGTACTAAGCGCTGTTCATGCACTCACATGCCCCAAGGACAGACTTCCCGAAATAGCTGTCGGTGGTGAGAGCACTGATCTACAGTTTGCAAGTATCTTTATAAGTCTATGCAGCGAATTCTAGTGGGTTAATTTGGACTTATACTGCTATTATATCCATTGGACTTTGTATTTGGAAGCATGGATGTTTATTTCTGAAGATTCTTTTACGCAACGATACCTGCATTTATACGCTGCAACATATGATTTTTGCATCTATGAGCTACTATTTAGAATTTTCTGCAACACTGAACAAGTGATTTTGGAACTGTACTTGTGATTTGTGCTATGGAGCAATCACTGTGTTGTGCTACCAATATTTACTGGATCAAGTTTGAAGATATATTTTGAGTGTCTTGCACACACCTTTATTTATTGTTATCCTTACAATATTATATACATACATACATACATAAGCATGCATATATATATATATATATATATATATACACACACACACACACACACACACAAACAAACAAACACCACATATATAATTCTATATAATTCTCCACAGTTGGTCATCACGTTGGAATATATATATATGTATTATAGTTTAAGCAAATATACCATCTGTTGACTGCCAACACAGACAGCAGCAAATATATACAAACGTTGTCACTCAGATCTCTGATTTAAATGTATCATTTATATTCCTGCTAACACAAGGTTGCGAGACAGACATTTACACCTATATGGACGTGTGTTGATAACAGACATTAAACTTCAGCATCTGTGTTTTTCTGTTGAAAACACTGAATTTGTATAACTAAAGGAGGAATTGTAAATGCTGAATCTTACTTCACCCCATTAAATATTTTGATAACAAAAGGAAATATAACACAAAAAAATTATATTCCTACTTTTTTATATTTATGTATTTTTTTTTATACTAGTGTTTTGCTGAATTTCAAAAATGTAATCCAAAGAAGTTTCCTATATCGGCAGCACTTGCTTTACCTGTCTCTCATCCCTGGTAAATCAGATGATTGGCACAAAATCTGATGGCAATGAATAAGGGAAGGAAGAATATATCCCAAGTCATGCGGTTTTGAAATGAAAGTGCCATGCTGTGTTTCAATACATTCTAGAATAAATGGGCAATAGTATTATTATCCAGCTAGAATGGAGCACAATAATAGGCCGTTTAAACCATATTCATAAATCAAATAAACACTGCAGGTAAGGTTCACAATAACCTCCCTTGCAGGAAAATATCGCAATGCCAACAAGAGCGAGGCTCTAGGGAAAAGAGGATCTCAGACTATTTATATTGTTTGACATCATGGTAAGACGAGGCATGAATTCTATCCAAAGACTAGTTTTTTCTTTTTGTTTGTGTATTACTTTTTTTTTTTGTTATCTACAAAGATTCATATAGTTGCACTGATAAATCAGTAATTATATTGTAGAAAGTAAATATGTATTGTGATAGAGGCCATATTATTAGTACTTCGGCTTCTTAAGTGTGGTGAAATAAGATATGAGCTAATACGCATGCGTAGTAAAGAAATAACAATATGAGACTAAGGCAAAAAAATAATAAAAATAAATAAAAAATAGCTAACTCCTTGATACCAATAATGTTACAATTTTATAATTTTTTACAATTTTATTATGTCTAATAAAATTGTAACATTATTGGTATCAAGGAACTCGCTATTTTGAATTTATTGTTTTATTTTTTATTCTTTTTTTGGCACTATAGTCTCGTATTGTTATTTTATTTGTTTTAGCTTTTTGACAAGCTTCTAACTTGTCTTGAGACGAGCTGCCTGTCCATATTTTAGGCGCCAGAGTTTTTCTTTGGTTGTTATTTACGCATGCGTAGTAGCTCATTGGCACAAACTACGTACCATTTAGGTCCGTAGAACGATATGCGGTCTTTAAAGACGTAGAAGCTTAAGCAGGAGGAGGCTTACCAAGGCAGCCGCGGAAAGGAGATGGGTGAGGGAATGGCGGGAAGAGCTATTCTCCATGCGTAGTTCCCTTCTTAAGAAGTAAACTACGCATGGTAAGATAAGGAAGTCATTATTAATATATTAAGTGCCATTAGGTACCTAAAAATGGGAGGCGGGTTTGGGAAAGGGAGAGTGAGTTAGGTGCGGTTCTGTCCGCACCTAACTCACTCTCAAGTGTGAATTCAATATTAATAATAATGGTCTCAATCCAAAACTCTGTACATTTTCAGTACGCACGGAAGAAGGGAGCACTTCCATGTCTTTCCCCTGTCTTGTGTGGGGAGCACTTTAACTTTTCCGCACAGATCTACGCCTGTCCGCACGCAGATACGCGTGGAGCTGCTGAGTGCCACCCCTGGACCTTGATAGCATGCCTATCTATTGTGTATGGAGGAGATTAGGCATGCAGAAGTCAAGTGCCGCCCCCCTGTAAGCATCTGAATTACGTATGCTAGGAGATCTGTATTGTAATATCTGGCAAAATGCATGCGCAGATTCAGGGGACTTACACAAAAGGCTTGTGTAAGTCCCCTGTCTTTATTAAATGAGGATCAGGCCTAATAATTACAATAATAATGATATTTTAACCTTAAAATACTAAAGGGATTATGCCAGAGGTAGACTTGCTAGTTATGGTAAACGCTCTTAGTGAGGCTGGATGAGAATTTACAAACTTCCTGAACTGTGTGTATGAAGCTTTTGATTGGACAGGAACTTGAACCAATTCAATCCTCTGTAGCATGCAAAGCCCCCTGCAGTTTGAACTGAAAAGATGGTTTCAGTCATTCACTGGTTTAGAGAACAGTTTGTCCCAGTTGGGTTAGAAGCTAGGAAGTAACGTCATCCCTTTGCACACTGCAGAATATCGCAGCAATGAATGGGTGCGCCATTGCTAATTTTATGCATAGAAAGTCAAAGTAGATCAATTATTCTGCAATTCAAGCAAAGGTGCAAACCATTTTTATAGGCCAGTAAGAAAAAAAAACACAGATCATCTTAAACAATTGTTACAGTCTATGCTCACAGAGGTCTGGCAGTTTGCATGGAAGAGGGAAGTGAACTCCCCTGTCCCTGATGAGAACGGCTTTATTTCGAAAGAGGCAAAGAAATCAATCCACGGAGCACCGAAGGCAGAGCTGTGAATGGTAAGTGTACATTTTACCCCAACCTTTTCCCCAATCCTTACCCTAACCCCTTCCCTTTCAGGACCCTAACCCTCCCTTACCCGCAGCTTGATACTAAGACTCCCTTCCCTGCAGTTTAATCCTAAGACTCCCCTCCCCATAGCCTGACTCCTCTTTCCGCAGCCTAACCCTAAGCTTCCCTTCCCCGCGCCCTAACCTTCATATCTCCGTAGCCTGACCCTAAGACTCCTCTACCGGCAGCCTGACCCTAACCCTCCCCTTCCATAACTCAAATCCTAACCATCTCCTTTCATAACGCTAACCTACCTTTCCCCAGAGCCGGACCCTAAAAGTACCCAAAGGGGTTACTCACCTCTATGGTGGGGTCTGCGGCAGGCGGTGGGTGTGACGGCTTCCAAAAAGAAATGGGTAAGTATGCCGATCAGAATATTCACCCATTAAAAAATAAATTCTAAAATGGCTGTGTCGAACAAGAGCTTTCAGCTGTCTCTTCTTCTAAAACAGTCATTTCTGGCCGCAGACTGACAACGTCCTGTCACTACCCCTCTCTCGACTGTAGCTCTGTTACACTGCCATAAGGCAGTCTTAAGTCTCTCATGCGGATCAGTGGTTCATACGACCGCCGTTATGCAGAAAAAGCTGAAACCCCGCCCCAACTGTAAAATTTGCACCACCTTACAGAGTTTAGTCGGGCAGTGGGGATGCGCATTGTAACATCTGCCGTGCACATGCTCGCTGCCAGAAAATCGTCCAAATTCCACAATCAGCGTGTGGAATCGGCTGATGGCCCGAGCTTTGGATCCAGTCCCATTGGGCTACTTTTATTCCCCGCCATATGCCTCCGGAGCGTCCGGAACAGACCATTGCGCATATCTATATCACAAATTTTATGTCGCAGCTCACAGAGGTGGGAGATAAAATCCATGATGATCGGCTACCTTAATAGATGGAAACAGTCACACATTGGCCCTGTTTCACACTTAAAAGTGAGTAAGGTGCGGACAGAACCGCACCTAACTCACTTGTGCAGCCCCTAGTCCGCCCACTGTTTTTAGGTACCTTATGGCATTTAAGAGTGCCATAGGGCCACCTTATCTTACTGTGTTCTTAAGAAGGGAACTACGCATGCAAAATACCTTTCCCCGCCCTTCCTGGCTAATCCAAATCCCTCCCCCCTCTCACTTCTAACTACAACCTCACCGAGGCGGCATTAGCGCGCCTCCTTCTTCCTAAACTACTCCGTGCGGTAGATTGCATAAATGACCTACGACGCATGCGCAGTGGTTACATTTGCAAATTTACGCACCAAAGATGCCGAAGCCTCTTAGGTGTGAATATGGGCCATATAGTAAAACCTATGTATTTCTTTCTCTTTAGTACATTACACTTTATATTTTAGAACTGGAAAACAGGACTTATACAGTGATTTATAGAATTTTTCTGTAATACATTTTAGAATTTAGAGAAACTGAAGAAATACAGACAATTTTTTTTTCTACTCATACATAATAATAATAATAAT
>WWET01001135.1:300347-311668 GCA_011038615.1 Limnodynastes dumerilii | reverse complement strand
ATCTATCTATCTATCTAATATCTATCTATCTATCTAATATCTATCTATCTATCTATCTATCTATCTATCTATCTATCTATCTATCTATCTATCTATCTATCTATCTATCTATCTATCTAATATCTATCAATCTATGGTGAAAAAAAAGTAGGTTGGCAAGTATAGCTTATAATAACTGCTAAACTGTGGCACACACAAGAACTGGCCATTTTCAAAATGATCTCCCGTTCTATAGCAATCCTGCTTTACTTGCAAAACTGTGCGACAAGTCACAAAGCGATCACTTCCCATAAACTTTTAATGAAACGAAAAACCTGCTGGTGATTTGCATACATTCAGATCTATTCATACCACAAATATCTATGCATAAATCTCATTAACTGGTATAACAAGTTTACTTGTCAAGGAGTTAGTTTGTGCTGAAGGCACCGTATTATGCCAGCAGCACAAGCTGGTAAAGGGAAATATGTTTAGGAGGCGAAACAACCACTGTACGTTTCATTTTCAGGTTGTCTAATAGTGTTGACTTGACATACACTTATTGTAGTAATAATCACCTAACAACAGACACTTTCTCAGTGATTCTGTTGGCTGCAGTCTGCACTTAAGCATATCAAGCGCAATTATAAATATAAAAAAGTATGTTGTAACAGGCTGAAAAATATAACCGTAATCTCCGAAGCATATAAAACCACTTATTCATAGCATATGGGGGATATTAAAGCTTGCTAGAAACCCTATTGCATATTTTTAATGGCATACTATGAAAAATATGTAAATCCACTATGTGACATTGATATATATCAAACCCTAAGTGTTACAGAGCTGAATTATATTTCTCGAATAATATGCCAGTTTTACACCTTTTTAATATTAATTATAAAAAAAAAAAAAACTGGGCAACCAATCAGATCCCAGCTATCATTCTCCTAATACTACATTCTACAAAATGATAACTAGAATATGATTGCTCCTGGCAATATCCTAATATTTCCTCTTTAGAAGGTCATTATATATATTCCCCTTTAAATATTCCTACAAATTATCTGCCATAAAATTACCATAAATTAATATTTAATGATTCACAGCCATACCGACCATAAAACCATCAAAAGCACAATTAAATATATTATAATTTTACGTATTATAATCTTTCTGGCTACTAGACGTTTGTAAAGCGTCTAGTTGCAATTAATTGTATCAAGATTTATACTACATTTCAAGATTTTATTCTGTAAATTAAACAACATATAGAATGTAATTTTAATTGAATGTATTTACTGAATTAATGTGTATGAGATTAATCAATCAATGCTTTTCAGAATTTTTACTATTTAGAGAATTTATTGTACAAGTGAGGACATACAGAACACAATGGGCCTGATCCAGACCTACGCTAGCTGGCATTAAGACGCCAGCCAGCAGCTTAAAAGCCGATATGCGCATGCGCCGGGCAGATGTTGCCCGGCGTAGCTACGGCAACGCCCGATCGTAGCAGCGCCGTAGTAACGCTGGAGGGGGCCAGCTACGTTCAGTTCAGATTAGTGTAGGTGGACGGGGTGTAGTTTAATGAGGGAGGGGTTTGCGGCCAAACGCTCCTGTGCGAGTGTATTTTCCCTGGCTGAGGCCGGCTGAAGTTAGGCGAGCCTTCAGCCGGCGTAAGCGAGGGAAAATACACTCGCACAGGGTGAGTGTCGGGGAGAGTGCACGCCGATACGCTGTGCTTTACTAAGCACAGCGCATCGGCGTAGGTCTGGATCAGGCCCAATGACACTGGCAAAATCTAGAAGGCTAGGACACAGGACAAAGGAGGAAATCAAAACACAAAGAGACCCAGAAAAATAGGGACACACAGACCACAAGAACACATAGTTCAACAAGTAAAATAATCTAGAAAACAAGGACACAAATAAGAAAATAGGAAAAAGTTAATGTAAAAGAGAAAATAAAGTCATCTAGAACACAAGGACATTTAGTAGATTATTGGGAAATATTTAGAAAACAATGTTGTGTAAAGGAATAAAGGGAAACATCTAGAACACAATGGACCATATTCACAGATACAAGTGAACAGATCCGCACCTAACTCACCCATCCTGCCCCTCCCCCACCCCTTGTTTTTAGGTACCTTATGGCAGTGTTCCCCAACCTCAGTCCTCAGGGACCACTAACGGTCCATATTTTCTAGGTTTCCTTAAAGAATCACAAGTGATATAATGAGCAGCACCTGCGGAGCTTTTAAAATGTGTTAGTTAGTAATGAACACACCTGTGCTCCAGCAGTGACACCTGGAAAACATGCACTGTTAGTGGTCCCCAAGGACTGAGGTTGGGGAACACTGATGTAGACCATGTAGACTTGCAGGAGATTTACTTTCTCTCTAGGGGTAATAGGACAGCTGCCCAAATTTCGGGAGTCTCCTGGAGAGTCGGTAACCCTGTTTTAATGTTGTTTTTCACTCCTTGGGCTCGATAACTAAGCTTTGAGAATGGAAATGTGGAGATGTTGACCATAGCAACCAAATCTAACTCTCACTTTGCTATTACCTTCTAGAGAATGTCAGCTAGCGTCTTGATTTTCCCTTTCTCGCAGCTTAGCAAATCTGGCCCCAAGTTGAACTCCTCAGATGGTGTCTCCGCCATCTCTCTGGTGCAGCTGTAATAATGTAAAAATACGTTTGATGTGATCATTAACTATAATATATGGCCAGTGGATGGTCCCCCACCTCATGGAAGAGATTAGACATTCCTTTTACATCCTCATAGCGTTTAACCCTGAATTGATCCCTTTTTGATGGAATATCAATTTCAGGAAATGTCCTGGCTGTCTCAGGGAAGGACATATATTCATCACTATAGTAATCCTAGCGTTTAAACAATCGGATGGAACTTTGTTCCGTCCGAGCCCATTTGCGTGCAAATTAGCTGTGCTTCCCTTCCGCCCGCGGGGGGGGGGAAGCATGTAAAGTGTACAGTGTGGGAGGGGGCTCCCACACTGTAGCGGATCAGCGGTCGTACGGACCGCTGATCCGCCCGTCGCATTTAAGGCAGGCTTATGTAATAGAAATGTAATAGAGCCCGCACGACAGAGGGGAGTGACAGGGGGTGTGCACTCCCCTCTGTCTCGCGTAATTTCAGACCCCCGCGCGCACGGAAAGCACGCGGGGGTCTGGATCCGGTCCATGGACATGAATTAGAGTAAAAAAAAGGCATAAACATATGTAATATAGGAAAAAATGAAATCTAAAACAGTAAGAAATGTAATAGAGGAAAAGAGAAAGTGTAAGACATTAGGGCAAGTATTAGACTATATGCAGTACACAAAATCATGCAGCAATTAACAATGAGAAAAGACACCGGGATATGCAGTCGTTTTGATTGTGGAAAGCTAAACATCTCGACATGTCACAGAAATATAGAAAGTGATCTAGTAAACAAGGGTACATAGTAGTAGAGTAACTGACAAAGTCTGGCACACAAGGACATGGTGGAATGAATGAAATAGAATTAAATACATATGCTTAGGGTTTTATGTAATCAGAATCCATCATGGCTACTCGGGTTCAGAAAATGTTATTTAATGCTCTTTTGACATGGATCCAGTAATTATAGAGATAAATATTTATTTCCCCAATGAAAATAATAACAAGGGGCCGGATTCACAACCCCGTAATTTTTAACATACGTGGCTAATTTTACGATTCTAGCTAATACGCATGCGTAGTAAGTATTTTACGCTATCTACGTAGCGTTTCGCTATGTAGATTGCGTACACGCGATCTTTAAAGACCACGGGCCAGATCCTCAACAACGTCTGTCTTCCACATACGGCCGGAATTTGTCAGATAGGTAGCTACTACGCATCTTTAAGACCGCATATGCGCAATCTACGTAACAAAATGGTATGTAGATTACGTACAATAGTTACTATGCATGCGTAGTAGCTACCTATCGACAAATTACGGCCGTGTGTGGAAGACAGATGTTGTTGAGGATCCGGCCCCACATGTACGCAATCTACATAACAAAACGCTACATAGATAGCGTAAAATAGTTACTACGCATGAGTCGTAGTTAGAATCATAAAATTAGCCACGTAGGTTAAAAATTACGGGGTTTTTAATCCGGCCCGAGGATTTGAGCAGATATAAAATTTAAAGCACAGGATTATTATATGATCACCTGCGGCAGAGGCTGTAAACAAGGCAAAAAGACACATTTTATACAGTACACCCTAATTATAAGGCAAGGACTGCTCAAGAACACAAGACAATGTGACAGTGTGTGAGAGGAATAGCAAAACACCTCTTTTCAGTGTAAGCATGTAGGAATGTGAACTTTAAAGTAGAAACGTCAACAGATTGTGTAAAAGGCTGACGAGATAAAGGTGTGGAAGGACTATGTATTCTGTCTGAACCATGCTTCTACAGTCATGTCTGTCGCTGCTTCACAAAATGTGAATTCAATCGATGGAACTTTTTTGTTTATTGCAAAACACAAAAGTCATTTCAAACTTTTGCAAGTTTACTGTAAATAATTGGAAGACTTGCATTTGTGAATTTATCCTCAGCATTAATAAAGCTTTATTAAATAACTACAGGAATAATTGTACGATGTCCTAACAGAGGGTCGTATTCAAAGAACCGTTTTCGCGGGGAGCTGGGTGCGTATTTTTAGGATCGGATCAACTGCGCATGTGTAGTAACTTAATTTACGCTGTAGGCACGGGCATGTGACTCACACTTGGGTACATACGTGCGGATGGGCGACGTAGAAATACGGACTTGCAAATTTAAATAAAAGTGGGTGGCATGAATCGCACGGACGGAGCACATATACACACGTGAACAGAGTGGTCTAGGGATTCGTAAGTTAACGACAGTACTTCCGGGAGAGGGGAGTGTCGGGGTTGTTGGTGGGTGTTTCCTTGCTCTGGCCGTGCGTATAATTGCGTACATAAAAAACGGTTTTCTAAATACGGTCCAGAACCTGCAGAACAACAAAATAGGTCACAAAATGCTAATTCTGGACTAAAAAGACAAAAAAGCTTTCATATAAATATGGTACATAGGACATTGGTTGTGTCCAATAGAAACAAATGTGACATTGCTATTTTATGAGTAATCTCTAAACATTTGCTAACTAATCAAATCAAATAAACCACGATTTCCTAGGACAAACCCGTTTCACCCCTTAAAATCTCTCATCTTCTCCTGTAATTCATACAGGCAGATTTTGAGTTTGAAACAGTTCTCCTAAAATAACTGTGTTTATATACTAAAAGTAAACATTGTGGTAACAAAATACGGTTATAAAAAGCACCAATTGTAAAATAAGAGGAACCCTTGTGTGCTCATCGATCCAAGTTAGCGACTTGAAATGAAAAAAGGAACTTGCCAAGTTTCTCAAAACATACGGTATAGGAGACACTCTCAAGCAGGCCCGCCATCAGAGGAAGACTGATGGAGGGGGGTGGAGAGGGAGAGAGAGATAGAGAGAGAGAGATTAGGGCCTGCCGATATTCTCCTCAGCTCTCCAGCAGCAGATATCGGGGATAGAAGACCGATGAGAC
Source organism: Limnodynastes dumerilii (assembly GCA_011038615.1). NCBI lineage: Eukaryota > Metazoa > Chordata > Amphibia > Anura > Limnodynastidae > Limnodynastes > Limnodynastes dumerilii. The sequence goes on along the minus strand of WWET01001135.1, from coordinate 306,097 downwards.
ATTGGGCTGGATCCAGACTTAAGTAAGTGCTTGAAATGAGTTACTCCTGGGCTAAACCATGTTGATTGCAGGGGAGTCATATTTCATCTGTTGCAAACAGTATTAGAGTTGAGAGGTGATGTTTCCTATCCCAAGTCTAAATAACAGTGTGATAGTAACGCTGGTCAGTATCTGTGTGCAGTAAGCAATTCAAAGATATATCCCTGCATGCAAAGAATACAATTAACTTGACTCCCCCTGAAATCAACATGTTTTTTTTTGTTTGTTTTTTTTTTTTGCAATATAACTACAAACTTTAACAAGGAAACAATGAAATACAATATTCCATTTCATTAATTAGTTATATCCTATTAAACTTCAATTGATGCATGAGTGCTCCACTGCTTAAATATAAATGGATTAATTGCTTCTTTAGAATCATGTAGACACCAGGGGTTTCAGAGTGTGCTTTTATTTTTGTTTATTTTGGAATGTTTATCTAGTCTTACTAGCAGATTTGTGTTGCTTTTTTTATTTATAGAATATTTTGGCAGAGAGACAACTTATGGCTGCACGCATATGCCGGGGATGTCCTTTTTTTTTTTTTGTTAAAGCGTTATACATTTATAGGACCGTATTCACAGATCCGTTTTCACGTGGAGTTGCGTGCATATTTTTAGGAACGTTTTAATTGCGCATGCGTAGTAACTTTATTTCCGTAGAATATACGCACGTAAATGCTTTAGGCACGGACATGTGAATCGCACTTGGGGACATCCGTACGGAGGGGCGGCGTAGAAATACTTTCCTGAAAATTTACATGACAGTGGGTGGGGGGAGGTATTTACATGAACACTTGAGGGCGCGGTTATACTGAATCGCACAGACGGAAGACATATACGCACGTAAGTAACACACGTAAAGATCAGAGTGGTCTATGGAGGTGTAAGTCTACGACTGCACGGCCGGGAGAGGGGAGTGTCGTGGGTGTTGATGGGTGTGGCCTTACTACGTGCGTGCGTATAATTGCATATTTTTAAAAAACGGATCTGTGAACACAGCCCATATTGTTTAGGAGACCATGGAGCGAATCCAGAGTTATGTACACACTGCTCTTGTAAGTCCTCTGCAGTGGAAGTGAAATTACGCATATGTGACCCTATATTCCATAGGTGACTACGTAAGGTGGGCGAAGGGGAGTATTACATTTTACAGCGTAGAGGGGTTTAAGGACTTCCATGCAGAGGGGGGACTTCCATGATTTAAATGCCTCCCCCCACCGACAATTTATTCACACCGTACGAAATACAGAATATTTTTAGTGCGTCTCAATGTGTAAACACCATGTATACACATGCGCAGAACGCACACTTGCGCATTTGGAATTTGTTTGCGTAACTCTTGATCTGGTCGCATATTTTTCGTTCCTGTTCTATGTATTTTCTTTTTCAGACCACATTTTGACCTATGAAACTTGTGTTTGCTGTTTTATGTTTATTTTTATTTTGTTATGTAAAGGTTTGTTGCATTTTTGCTTATTTTTTTTTTTGCTGTGGTTTTTTTCTAGAAAACACTTCAATAAAGAATACTTTAATCGAAAAAAGTACTTTAAATTTACAGATAGATGCTGAAAAATTGTTCATGAATAAAGTCAAATCTAGCTTTCAGTATTTTATGATGGCTCTTAAAATGTAGTTCCAGTAAGTGTTTTTTTTTTTCTAAACTTGGTGCTGGTGGAATAAAAAAATAAAAATAAAAAGATTTATTGAATGTAAGCAAGAAGAGCCCACATCATCATAAATGCCAGAGTGATCAGGAAAAGGTGAAGGGTTTGGGTATTAAGTGCCGATTTTGCAAAAGCATAAACTATATGCTGGTTTTATCTGGCAGAATGACAAAACGCATTATTATTAAAGCCTATACTCTGCATGTTGCGATGGAAAATATACCTAACATGATCACTTTTACCATTCATTAATAAAAGGCATTTTCAGCAAAATTGGCAAATATCTAGCGGTTGTTAGAGCAGGTATTTTGACTACACATTCCTCAAAGAAATAGAAAACAGACTGGATGCAGAACTACAATTATGTTGTTTTCAGAGAATCAGCGGAGATCCGATAACGTAACACACTGAGAGGGTGATAGATAAGTGGAATAGTCTCCCATCTGATATGGTAGAGGGTAACACAGTAGAACAGTGTAAACATGCTTGGGATAAATAGAAGGATATCCTAATCCTCAAACTAAATTGAGGGTAAATAGGGTCTAGGGTCAGTGTAGTTTTAAATAAACAACTGCACAGACTGGATGGGCCATGTGGTCTTATCTGCCGTCACTTTCTATGTTTCTATGTAATGTATTCATGCTCTATCCAGATCCATTTTAAGTGAGGAGGGATCGGTAGTCTAGATCTAGTGGTCACCGGTTACACTGTTACTGTGCTTTTTAATCATAGACCCGCATATGCCCCCCCCCACGTGGATTAACAAGTGTTGCCAGAGCAACAGTAAACAAATTACATAGTGAACTACTGCCAGGGAAGACCCGTGTCCCGGAGTTTCCCGGGTCAACCCTGCAATGTGAAACAGGGTCTGTCACCCTGGGATCATCTGGTGACACGGTAATATCACAGACCCGGGATACTGCCAGGGCAGCGATGTGAAAGGGGTATAAATGGAGGAGTGGGTTGACTCTCTATCTACAGACCTGCTGGCCCCCTTGGTTATTCCTGGAGGCTACTCCTAATGGATGGCGTAGGGTCTGTTGTACAAACGCAAGTACAGCACAGAGTGTCCTATGTCACCTGTACATATTTTTATAGTTACACATAGGCGTATCTATAATGGGTGCAGGGTGTGCAGTGCACACGGGCCTCTCAGAACAAGGGGCCCTGTGGCATGCATCCTGCACCCTGGGCTGGCAGGGGATGAGGGGCCATTCTGCATCTATTTCTTCCCTTTAAGATCTTCCGGAGGGAAGAAACAGATGCCAAATTAGCCCCCCTTCCTCTGCGGTGGGACTGTCCCAATCCATGGGCCGAAAAAAGGGGCAGGGCTTAAGGGCTATGTAAGCCCAGCCCCTTTTTGGCCTGCGAATCGAGACAATAGTCCTGTCTCAGGTAAGAGGGGGGCCCATGTGCAAATCCTGCACAAGGGCCCCCTCACTTCTTAAAACGCCCCTGTAGTTACAGTGTGTATTTGAAACAGGCACACAATTAGTGGGCAAACCAAATGAAACAAACCTTGTACCTGCACCAGGGCTTCCTACTTGGGTATTTTTCAACTACGTATCTAATGCAAGTTGCCTGCCCGTGCACAGTGTTACAAAAGCACTTCCACACGCTAAAAAAAAACCACGCACTCACAACTCTACACAACTCTCTGTATATAACGCAGTCAACAATGTCAAGAAGTACTAGTGATAACCTGTTTGCACCCAGTCAAATCAGCGGGATGGTACATAGCATCTCAGAGCATATAAACCAGAGAACAACAATGCTTCTTTTATAGCAACAATTATTGTAATTGCTGTCAAAAGCTACTCAGTGGAGCTAGAACTCTTTGCGACACAGGAGAAAAATCATTGTGAAAGTTTGCAATTCGTTTTTATTAGTCTTTACTTTTCTAATCAAATAGAAATAATTTTTACCTGTAAGGAAAATAATCTACAGATCAGGCATTTAATGTGTTAATATGTGATACACACAGTACAGTACCTGGGAGGCTGCTTGCATGGACAAGGCTGAACGTATATTGGGAAGTGGGAGTGACTGACAGATTGGGGTGTATCTTGCTTGGAAAGACTCATATAGCCTCCTGGTTACCAGTACTTCATCTTCCTTTGCCTTAAGCACTACAAAGAAAATTGAGGGCCATCTAGGGCCAATGTAGAATAAATGGCAAACTGGGGCTTGGCCTTTTTACACACTAGTTAGCCAATGGGTATGTTAAGGGGAGGGATGGGGGGCGGAGTTAGGGGATAGGAATAGTTTATAAGGTGAACCTGATGTGAGGCTTCATTCTCCTGTGACTTTCCCTTCTGCTCACCCTCTTTAGTATGTTCTTCTATTAACATTTTACGCGTGGCGGAGACGTCAAATCGCTGTTTTGAACGCATGCGCACCATAGAAAATACGCACATTAACGTAGCGTAATTGTGAACATATGGGCCATTCACGTATATGTCACGTAAATACTTACCTGTGGGCGTGCCAGTTTTACGTTACTCCCCAATACGTCTGAAATACGTGAAGGAGGCGGGGGGTTGTATTTAAAGTGTACAGTATGGGCGTGCTTAGCTGCGTAAATTCGTCTAGCCCATACGTACGTGTGCGTATGACTGCGGTTACGTTGGCAAAAGTTAAGGTAGGGTTTGGAAAGCGTATTTTGACAAAATACGTACGTTCAAGGGGTGTGCCGAGGGGAGTGTAACGAATTTCCGTGCACGAAAATACGCTCCGCGAATAAACGTACGGCAAACGTAGTTCTGGATCTACCCCAATGTGTTTATTGCATTGGTGTGATTTGTCTGACTTGGGGTGGGACAGTCAAGAACTCAGCAGTTTGGCACTTAAATACTTTGTGGAACACTTAAACAGTCTCTGGAAATGCTAATGCAAGTCTATCATAAATTATGCTTCGTGTTGTCTATTAAATGTTTAAAGGAAGAAAGCATGCACCGAATAATATGATCTTCTGCATGAACATGCCCTGTACATTATTATTTACTCATTAAAAATATTTCCCTATTTGCTTGCACTTACAGTACGAGTGGAGATCGCACAGCAATGCCCCAGAGATGTCTTCCGTCTTATGCCAGCAGAAGACAATTACTATGAGCAGAGCCTAGAAAATCATCTATCCACGATGACTAGGAAGGTGTAAGTGCACCCTAATGAGGTACTCATTACCCAGGTTCATTGTCATAGTTAAAGACATCATCTACTCAATTAGTAAGATACAAGCAAACAAAAATGTAGACTTTGACAACGATCAAGGCTCTTATTATGCAACTATACTAAATATCTCCCAGTCATCTTTGTGAAATCATATTTAACACCCAATAAAACAATCCGACTATCCATGTCAGCACTAAGTCTTTCAGCAAATACAAGTACTGATCATTATATTACATTACCGATTACAAGTCTGTATGTATCGTGGACAGAGTCATGGTATTGATGACAAGTTGGCAGTCATAATGGAAGGGGTAAACCAAGATCAGTTCTCTGTGGTGAATGTCAGACTGACAAGGAACAAGCACTTCACCTTTAATTCTACTTATACCATGACAAACACAGTCACATGATGTCTTGAACAGAGAGGCTTGAAAACTCCCCTCTAAGCTCTTTTTTACAGTGAAATACTCCTTTTAAAACAGAAACGAGCAAGTAAATATTAATCCAGTGTCTACATACGATCAGGGTGTGGTGGAAAACTCTTGAGGGTATGTGGCCAGTATGGCAGCCATCTTGAAGTCGGCCATTTTGGATGCAACTTTAACTTTTTAAATGGTCATGCAACATCAAACAGGTGCAGCATTTTATATGAAAAAAAAAACCAATGGTGCTGTTTGTTTTAATGTAACAATATTCAATAATATCACTAACTGCAAAGCTAAACTTGAGAATGAATACAGATACGTTAAAAAAAACAATGCCCTTGTTTATCTTGTGAAATTCTGAATTTAATTTGTTTAAATAAAAAAAAAATAAAGCTGCATCCAAGATGGCCAAGATGAAAAAAACAATAAAAAGGTCTAGAAAATTA
>WWET01001135.1:279793-292171 GCA_011038615.1 Limnodynastes dumerilii | reverse complement strand
GCTTTTCTTTTTTTTTTAACAAAAAAGATTAGACATATTTAATAACATGGGTAGTGGGAAATTAATATAAAAGATAGAATAAAAAAACAAACAACACACTTGGCATGTAGTTTGCTTTTTTTTTTAACAAAAAAGATTAGACATATTTAATAACATGGGTAGTGGGAAATTAATATAAAAGATAGAATAAAAAATAAGCACAAACAACATATAATATACATATCTAGAAAAGTACAGTAAGACATTATTCTATTCTTACTAATATTTCAATAAATATATAATTTTAGATAATTAGCCCCACCATATTTCAAGGAGACTGTATGCACCCCTATACGGTGACACCAATATGAGGGCAGAATTAAGGCAACAGTAGGTGGAGTTACCTTAATATCTGAGCGCTAATGCCAATCCACAAAAAGTGCACTAATACCAAATAGTAATCCTAAATAGTGCTGCATTCCACTTCTAAAAGGAAGATTTTGGATGACTGATACTGCCCATCTGGATACCAGTTTTTCATATTTATATGGAAGGTCTATCATTCACTAAAATCTAATAAGTTGGTGCTAAGCACTTGAACCTTCAAGCCTTTATCAATTTATTTGCCTCTTAATATTATGATGCAAGTTTGCACTTCATATATTTAGTTTTAGTTTAATAAATTTAACATACATTGTGAGATAACAAGTAGTGTACAGTTTATTTGTTCTATACAGAAAATAAGAATATGTAATGGGACCTACACTTCCCACAACAACCATTAAATCTTTGCACTCAGTGGAAATGTGCAATTGATTTCAACTCTAGTTTGGAAATCTATTCCATGACTCAGTGAAGTGACCAAGGCTTACCGTGTCCAACAAATAACGTCCTCCCTTCTCTCGGTGCCAAACACCATTTGTATAAGGAAGAGAGGCCTGGGGGGCAATTAACCTCATACCCCATTATCAGTACTCCCACGAGGAAGGGTGTATGAAGACATGTGATTCATGTATAGTCCCAATCTACTACACTAAAAAAACAAGTACAACATCACTGCACTTCAATGAAACATCTCATTAATTCCAATCTGTCACCTGTTCTGACAGTTAGAATACTCTGTTCATAAACAGCAGTAAAAATAAAAAATAAAAAAAGTCTTCAATTCCTGGAAAAATAATCATCCCCCCCCTGAAACATGAATGTCAGCCAGCGAAAAAAGAAATAAATAAAGCAATATTTCCCTATGATAAAAAGGATTCCACTTACTTTCTCTGCAGAGTTGTACACATGAAGAAAGAGCTCCAAACATTAAGTTCTCCATGTTTCCCCCCTAATGGCCTCTAGGGGCTGTATTCACACCATTAGATGCGGACAGATCCACACCTAACTCACCCGCCCTGCCCCTAACCCGCCACCCGTTTTTAGGTACCTTCTTAAGAAGGAAACTACGCACAGACATTGCTTCTCCCGCCCTCCCCTCGCCTTACCTAAATCCCTCCCCCTTCCCAGTTCTACCTAAACACTCTCCCGAGGGGCTTAAGGCCACCTCATTGTAACCAAACTACTCTGTGCGTTCTTTAAAGACAACACACTTTTGAGCAGTGAAGACATTCAACTTTTTATCTGGTACATGCATTATTGTATAAAAATTATTTTGTGTTAAATAACGAACTACAGAGGGAAAAAAAAGGCACACAATTTCCTCAATGGTCAACTAGTAGTGTCCTCAAATCTTGAAATACACTAATATTTGGAATAACATTCAAATATTTCACAAATTGTTTAATCAGAGATTATGGAAAAGTTTATGTTGATCTCCGATGTGTAATTCCCCTTTCTAAAGACGTTCATTGAGTATTTTCATGAGAAACATGGAGATATTTAAATAAATTAAACTGTCTCTTACAACAGACCTTTCTACTGCCAACTATCCTTTTAAGGTTTAACGTTTACACATTTTTGACAGACCAGTAGCAGAATGATCTCTTCTCCTTTTTTTTAACGTATTCTTAATAAATGATTAGAAAAACAAGGCTGTTTCCGTAACCCGCCCTGGGAAGTGAAGAACTATGAAGTATTCCAAGTGATGAGTCAGACAGACTGAAGTCATCAGTAGCAGAGAACATCAGCAGTGAATGTCTTAATAAAGAAGGAAATATACAGCACACAAAAAAATTTGGTGAAAATATGAACCGTGTGCATCTTGGAGCCAGAGACAGACTAGGAATTGTTTCAGCTAGTTATCTCATGTTTTGTATTATTTATTATATACCACAGGATTCCAGAACTGGATACAATACAGTCTTTTCTATAAGCATGGGTATTGTAATTATTATAGGTCTGCACATACTGCAAACATGGTCTTCTACTAGGGATAAAAGTGGTTCTTAAGCAGCTGGTAAAGAGAAAATTCTATATGGTGGTCCACAGAAGCCATTTTTGAGGTTTAAAGGGGAGGGAAGGGGGCCTCAGGTGAGTTAGCTCTCAATTTAAATACACATGATATATGACCCACAACAGGGACTCTCACTGTTAGAGTTAAGACAACTAACAGCAGAAAGGCCTTGATAGTGGCTGGTGGCTTATCATATATTTGCAAATGTGTGTAACTAATGTAACTTCTTTACAGATAGATTGATAGAGTTAATTAAGCTGCTTTCACATCTCCACCTTGCAATAACCCAGGTTTTACCAACCCAGGTTATTGCAGGGTGAATTGCCGTGTAATAAAAAAAAAAGCCCCGTTATTAGACAAGACCAGAAAGGAGACGGAAAATTACAAAATTCATAGTGGCAAATAACGGAACTGCAGGCGGACCAGAAAGGAGACAGGTAAGTACAACCGGAGTATGAAGCAGAAAGGACACAGGAATCTACAAAATTCATACTGGTGAATAGCGGAACTGCAGGAACACCAGAAAGGAGTCAGACTAGAACTCCTGAACCGCCGGCTTGCTCCTTCTCCAGCTGCTGCAGCCAGGGTCGGATTCACAGCCCCGGACATATTACATATACGTCCGTAAAGTACCGATAATAGCTGCTGCGTATCGTTTCGTTACGTAGATTGCATATATGCGGTCTTAAAGACATATATACGCAATCTACGTAACGAAACGATACGTAGATTATGTAAAATCGTTACTACGCATGCGCAGTAGCTATTATCGGTAAATTCCGGACGTATATGCAATGCTTCCGGGGCTGTGAATCCGGCCCCCAGTCACTACTGGGATATAGGTACCCATTCCCAATAGTCATTTTCTATTTGCTGAGCATTTTCACTATATCATTGTCGCAAAAGAGCAGGCATCCCATATAAAGCAATACAACTACTACACAAAATTGATTTTCGCCAGACCACTTTATTATTCTATTACAATTATGTGTTTAAGTGACTGTTTTACTGAGGCATAAAGTAAAAAAAAAAAAAAAAAAGATATTGAACAAAATCAGAATGATCAACTTGGATTGTTCAACTAGCTGTGATAATACTGCATAAAATGTTAAAACATGTTTTCTTTTACTCATTTTTGTAATACAAGGCTAGTTACTGGAAAATGCCTTACAGCGTAATTCAAAACACATGTTGAAAGATTTGAATGAATGAAAAAAATAAAAATGGAACATCAAACCAATATATCATTTGTGTGTTTAATGTCCCCCCTTCCCTGTCTTGAACACTTTTATGTCCACAAGATTTATTTAAACTGGTTTATTATATAATGAAGCTTGTCAGATCATAAAGACAAAGTTGTACATTATGGAATATATCAAAGTTTGACTGTGAACGCACAGTGCGAGGCCAGGACTGAACGGCTGCGACGCAATCAAGGCAATCTTTAGCTATAAATGCAAATGTTTCAAATTAATAAAAACCACATCTGTCAGCGGGATCGTACTTCTAAATGTTTTCTCTCAGGGGCTGATGTTATTAAGATTCTTAAACCACATCTTATGCCATGTGCTATTACCATACAGATCATGTTATGAGGTCTGATAGGGAGGATGTAAACAGTAATGTATGTATGTATGTATGTATGCAATACATATTTTGCAATAGGCACATGATTTGCAAATTAAACCTTTGAACCTCACATAAATATAAAGGTCCGGATTCACAGTTACGTAATTTTCATCTTACGTACGTTGTTTTAAGAATTGAGCTACCACACATGCGTGGTGGCTTAATTACGCTATCTACGTCCCATTTTTGTACATAGATTGCGTAAGTGCGGTCTACGCAATCTACATTAAAAAATGGTATGCAGATAGTGTAAATAAGCTACTACGCATGCGTAGTAGCTCAATTCTTAAAACAACGTCCGTAAGATGAAAATTACGTAACTGTGAATCCGGACCAGAGGAGAAATGCATAGATATGTGGGAAACGGAGCAGAGAAAGTGTCTTGTGATTTTTCAGCTATACAGACGGCATTGAAAATCAGAATCCTGCAGATAAAACTAAAAAGAGAAGGTTTTAATTAACCAATTAATCAGATTCTAGCTAACATGTATGTAGAACATTCTAGAAAATGCAGGGTTCCCGACAATCCTGGAATATCCAGGAGACTCCCGAAATTTTTTCTTGGTATCCCATGAGAGCCGACAAATCTTCCACACCTGGGAAATTGCGTCATCAAGCCCTGCCCCCCCCTGTTTCTCAATATTCCGAATCCTAGCTTTAGTCATCAAGCCCCCATTCCTGGAAACACTAAGACCAGTAGCAATGATTGACAGGGGTGGGGCTTAAATATATAATTTGCATATTTATTGTAGCCAAGGCAGCAATTGCCCAGAGATAGAAGGTCTAGATTTACTAAACTGTAGAAAAGGAAAAATGGAGATGTTGCCCATAGCAACCAATCAGATTCTAGCTCTGACATTGCTATTACATACAAGAGAGTGTCAGGTAAATTTTGATTGGTTGCTATGGACAGTATCTCTACTTTTCTTGTTCTACAGTTTAAAATTCTGGCTAAAATCCTATTCACCTGTAATATTAAGCCCTTTATGATGCCTCACCTTCTTTTACTTTGTTCCACTAGCTCCCCCCGTCTGACCTTAATGAAGATATAACAAAGGCATTGATTACACCCCCATCCCTCAAAATCGACCAAAATAAACAGCTGGAACCCTAAATAATACGTCTCTTGTTTACATTCTGTGTTTCAGGTTAATGTGAATTTATGAAACTTGTTGCTTAATGTAACCTTTCGTTAGGACCTTTACCCCCCCCCTCCCTCATTATTGTATCCTACAGAGTGTAAGTTTGCAGAAGGGTCTTCTTACCCACCAAGTCTGTTTGTTACCACCCAGTCATATGAGGGCGCTATATAAAAACCTGTCAATAAATACATAACATCTCGTTCATGTTATATTTTAATCCCTCATTCTTTTCTGTACCCACATTTACAAAAAAAAAAAAAAAAAGATTGATGTAAATGAATATTAATGGAATACCATACCCTCCAATATGAGCCATTCCACCATGTACACAATACTCCATTTCTGAGCTTCCAACTGTCACTCACCTGGTTACACTGAATTAACTGATGTTTCAAAAACATTTTTCTCCAACACAGGTGGTTACCATAGTAAATGAGAATTGGTAGAATGGTGGTGGAATTGTCACATAGGTCAGGCTTGCCGACTCTCCTGGAATATCTGGGAGACTCCTGAAATTTGGGCAGGTCTCCCGGTATCCCAGGAGATCCGGAAAAGCTCCCGCAAGCCCCACCAGCTATGAATTTATACTGTAATCCCTAGCGTTACTAGGGATGTGCAGGGCTTGATGATGTCATCAAGCCCCGTCCATCCCCTGAAATGCTAGAGATTACAGGACTGATTGACAGAGGGTGGGGCTTAATGACACAATTTGCATAAATAGCATCATTAAGCCCCACCCCCTTGCAGAAATCCATGGCTTCCCTCCGGGTTCTCTCGCTCTAAAAAGTCGGCAACCCTGACATAGGTGACATTTAAGACACAGATTAGCTGCCATTCCCCTATGCTGATAGTGCTGAAGCCAAACTGGCCTACAAAGTAAGACTAGGGTGTGTGTGGGGCATGCATCAGCCCCTCCAACATGACCCATTCCACTAGGTACAAAATTCTCCACCCCTGAGCTTCCACCAGTCACATTCACCTGGTTTTAACAAATGAACTCCCATTTGAAAAGTATATTACTCTTTAGCCCAGGTGATCACCATAGTAACTTATAGCTGGAAGCTCAGGAGCAGAGTATTTTCCACCTAATGGAATGGGTCATGCTAAAGAAACTTTTTCTATATTTATTATATTTTGTTCCATATTATTAATTGTTTTGTTAAATTCATGTGTCCAGTGGGATTCACTACTTTGAATGTAGTGTTTTAAAACAATAACAATGATAAAGAATGTGTTAAACACTGTGGACCTGATTCAGAGATTGAAAATAAGAGAGGAAAGTTACTCTTGGGCAAAACCATGTTGTTTTTGAGAGTTGGTGCTTCCCTGCTCAAGTTTAAATAACAGTGTAAAAGTAATGCTGGTCACTATCTATGTGCAGTAAGCAAAAGCAAAGATATATCCCTGCATGCAAAGAATACAATTAATTTTACACTTATTTTCCATCTCTGAATCAGGTCCTGTGTCACATAAAAACAGAAAATATAAAACATAGTACAAAGAAATCTAATATTTGAGCTTCTGCATATTTAGGCTCCCAGCTATCTCTCTGTCAGTGCCTCTACACCTCTCAGTATATTTTCTAGAACTCCCTTCTCTCACCGTCTCTTGACAGTTATGGGCCAGTTAGTTAAGCAACTCCTCTTTACACTCTCCAGCTGTGGTGTAACTTGATGAGAGGTTGTTGCAGGTTAATTAGCGCACACACCACCAGGAGGCAGCACCTTCGTCATTTATATACCATCATTTAATTTTTTACATTTATTTACATTATCATACAATGCATAAATCAATGGGGGAAAAATGGACATTGAATCTCATGTTCAAGTAATGTAAATCCTCAGACATCTGTTTCTCAACAAATTCCAGCCGCTGTGATGTCAGACAGACAATAAAATCTTATTTTCTCTCCGCTGCTTATACCACTTCTGCTGAGAGAATATTACAGTCTAACTCTTGAATATAATAAATCCATGTAAGTCTCTTTCCCTAACTACTGCAGTGTCTCACTCTTAAGTATGATTTATACCATATGAGCCGAAATACCAACAATGGTTTTATTAATATAGAACTTAGGACAGAAGTCTGAGTTCCTTCTGATTCTCTTTGTTTCATCTTGTTAATATAATTCTTGCCAAGGGCTTCCGGCATTACGTTCTAAGAGTCCTAAATAGGGTGTTCTACAAAGCGGCCAACAGAATAAGTAACAGAAAGTTATTACCAGGGATGACAGATGGATCATAGTCATCTGATAAGTTGTTGCATTTTTTTTGTTTTATAAAGGAAATGAAAATAAAAAGACAAGCTGAGTCACATAAATTTTGCCTGTATGAGCTTCGTCACCTCAGAGGAGGCGGCCATTTTGTTTCCAACCTTATTATTTATCAAAATTCAAGCCTCCAGATGGTGGAACCTACCGGAGGGGGAAGGTTTAGAGGATATATGCGGAATAAATACTGAAAAGCGCAAGATAAGTGGAACAGCCTTTCAACTGAAGTGCTAGAGGCTAACATAGTAAACAATTCAAACATTGATGAGATAAATATAAGGCTATCCTAAATCTTAAACTAAAATGAGGTTCAAATAAAATCTAGGGTCAGTATGGTTTAAATAAAAAAAAACAAAAAAAAAAATAAAATGGGGCAATGGGATGGGCCAAGGAGCTAAAAAATCATTAGTCACATTTCCACACCCTTAGAGAAGTGATCACAAGGTTAAATACTACTCCAGTAGTCTCATATGGTTGTGCAGTCTCACCCATCATCACTGGACTTTCTTATGCCCTAAAGCTGATTCAGATAATCAGACTGAAAATGTGTAATCTCCCACTACGATGTTGGTCTTGATTGGGCTCATTTGGGGGAATACACCCTCACTGTAACTCGCCTATGCTCGTCCCAACCCTGTAACGGCCCTTCGATCAACAGCAATTGAGGCACTGAGCTGCGTTCTAGCTTCAGTTGCATTGTCTTCTGTTCTGCTCATGCGCAGTGTGGAAAAACGCCACAATGCACTACGCTATTGGGCAGTCTGGCTTCTATAAATAATATGCCTTTGAAAAATGTATTTGCTGCTCAAATATAGAAGAAATGGAATCTAAATAAATATTAAATGTTAATCAAATTGTTATGTACTGTCGATACTTCTGGTAGTAAAGAAAATTGTTAATTATTTCACACGCACATAAACTGTTTATAAGATTGATGTGTACAAAGCCATAAAAAAAATAGACAGTATTGCAACTGACCATAAACCGTAATCACCTGTTGCATCTGACCGCAATGTAGATTCCAAGCTTTTATTGACAGTCACTGTAGTTTAACGTTATTACGCACTTTTATTTATGTATTTACACACTCGGGTAGGCAAAGTCATAAAAAGGTCTCATAAAGCGGGTCATCATGTTATTTAGATAAGATTTCAAATAATATTTAGATAACAAAATTGATTTTATTTCTGTGTAAACAGTGCAGCAAAAATCGTCTTCAAGACTTGGGCTTATTATCGTAATTGTTCTATAATTGCATGGTCTCCATAATTCTACTACTCTAACCATGGCTATCTGTTATTATGTTTGAGGTTATTACTGCTCTTTATGAGCATGTGCTGATATAATTATTAATTACTAACTGGCTGCACAACTGTAAATCCACGTCTGGCTATTTATTGGTTGATTAGTCATCAAGGGAGAGCTACAAGGGTGTGACCATGATAATACGGTGTTATATTTGAAATTGCCAGATAATTATAGTGTGTCCATGGAAAGAACCATCACTGATAGAGCCTTAAATTTATATTACTTTGAAAAAGTTAGTTAATGTTTCAAATGAATCAAGCGTTAGAACAGTACTTGAAGTTTGAATTCCAAGGATGTATTTTTGAAGCTCTTTTACCAACTGAATTTGGAAAAATCGTGAATAAAATTAATTGTCTACTGGGAAATTCAATCACTAGCGAAGATGGTGTCAAAGGATGACCTAATTTCCGACCATGACAGTAGCATTACAGCACTGCACTTTCCCCCTAGGAGAAATGACAACAGTTCACATAGCTTGTACAGGAGTGAATCTCTTACAGCGAAATGCTGCTGGTGAAACGCGTTGTGTTTGTCTCATTATAAGGGTTAATGATAAAGGGGAATGATATACATTCACTTTTATTTCATTTATTTTTTAAGATGATAGAAAAATAAAAGTTTATGAAAGTAAAATGGTGCCTATTAATGACTAAATAAACTCAGTATATGAGATACATATCTCCAGCTGGGAATCCCTGCAGAGTAGAGAAGGGAAGCAAAAAAAACCCCAAAAAACGACTAAAATAAAATGAATGTTGAAGTAAATATTCTACAAATGAGCGTAATGGGAATATGGAAAAGAGTGAAGTAAAATTCTGGCAATGTGTGTGTTCTCAATATTTACAATATTGCACTAGTTAATTAAAAGCTTTTATATGAAGCATAAAACATAATTAGAACGAACACTAGAGAAATTGTGTAAGGTAATATGGATAAATGAAACTGTAATAAATAAAAAGCAACAATCAGGTGACTTATGTAATATATGAGTTATGACCAGCAAATTAGGCTTCAACATTTAAATATTAGAAAAAGTTTTCATAATTTTTAAAGGCAAGGCAGTCGTTAGGGGTTGACCAGAATGGTAGTCAGTAGGGGTAACAGGTAACGGCAGTGAAGAGGTGCTGCTTAGTTCAGTCACCCACGGGTTAGTGAAGGATCCACTTTAGCCACAGATTACCCCAGACTTACTTTTTGCCCTGAAGACATGGCTCATACGTTCTGAGCAAAAACAATGGGACGTGGTTAGCCGATACAAAAGTATTTTTTCCCGAAAGACCCAGCTGATTGTAGACCGACAGCATTTACTGACAGTCTTCATTTGAGATAGCGGCAGTGATGCAATTCCTGCAGTCACAAAGAATCATCCACTAAAAAGGTACCCTTAACCCTAACCTTCCAATCCCCACAGCATAACAATCCCTCCATCAGTCGTAACCCTAACCCCCAATGTCCTATCGCCTAACCCTCCATGCCCCACAGCCAACCCCTTAACCTTCATGCCCAGCAGCCTAAAGCTAACACTCAATGCCTAGCAGCCTAAGCCTAACCTTCCTATTAAGCACTAACCCTAATACCAGCCACAGCCTAACCCTAACCTTATACCCACCACAACCGCTGCAGCCTGTATCTATTGGGAACTGGGGAAAAAGATGCATGTGCCCAATAGCAATTTTCTATATGCAGATTTTTTTGAACATTCAATTGGCGGCTGTATCATTTTCTAAATAGGGGAGGCCGTACCAGTAACTGCATCCAAAGGCAACAACGGGGTGATTTGAAGTGGAGTCCTGCCTCATAATGTTGACATAAAGCAGAGCGTACATGATACCACAATGATGTGATTCCATTGAGCCTCTTTACAGGAGCTGATAAGAGCAGCCAAAGAAACGAAAATAAGAATTGAAGGTGGAAAAGAAGAAAAGGAAACCAATAAAATGGAAGGAGGCTATTAGGGGGTAAGTAAAGGAAGACAAATCACAGTGTTGGAATTTAGCTGTTGCTGTATGATCATTCAAGCATACATAGTAGCTGGCTTTAGCCATCTGGCGACAATACCATTATTACCCCCTTATTTCATCAGGTGGAGTGGGGGCAATTTAACTTCAAGACTTGAATCCAGACTGAAGACTGAATCCAGATTTCTACGAAAAGGACGGCTTCAGTGCTGTTAGCGAATTGAGCATTTGCACGCTACAAGAGCCAACATGACAGGAAAGCAAACCCAACCAATCCAAAGATGAACTTTCCGAAAATTGCTTGCCCTCCTCTCAAAAAGAGGCCAACAATTATTTCTGTACCACTACTTAGCTACTAGGGAGATACATCTTTGAAAATGAATAGCCATTGTCAAAGCTTTATAAAGATCATGGGCCGAATTCAGAGGAATCGCACACACGAAGGTCTTAAACGTGTTGAGCGGATCAGCGGTGCGTGAGGCGTACGGAAAGATTAAACCCTGCTCAAACTGTAACATTTAAATGACACCCCTGCCCACCTTACAGAGTTTAGGAGAATGAAGGGGATGCACTTTCCCGACGGGCACAGGGGCATCACAACATTTATTGTTGGGGGAGGGCAAGAATTTATCCCTCCACTTGGCACCATGTCTTATTTGCAAACTTACCCCGTTGAAGCTTTTTCTCTTCCCCACTGCGACGCTCGTTGCTCACTAAACGATACTAACGTAACCTTGGGGTCATGCCAGCGTCACTCAGATGGGAGGGAGCTACAGAGGGGGAGAGGATACGCTGACCGAGAACTGCACAGGCAGTGCCTTGCAGCAATTGTCTGTCGGCACCCCCACCCTAGCACAGCTCTCTTTCTGGTGCCCCATTCATATTTTGCCCTCTCAACCCAACTCCTTCCCCCGTTCTGACGCCTATGTCCTGGCAAAAGGAACTACGATACAGTATTAGGCGAATTCCACAAGCAGTTTGCAGAATTTGGATTATGTTCTAACTCTTAATATATTACAGAGGAACAGAGACATATCCATACACATTGTATTAAGAACTAAGCTTTTATTTTTTAACCACAAAGCAGATACAATGAAAAAACAATAATCTATTGAACCACACTACCGTCTCCAGCCATACTATATATTTTTCGTAATTGTCATCCGCACAATAAAATACTTCAATTCTTAAGAGTATTAATTATTAGTTTACGACATCTTGATCTTGATCTATTATTCTGGGGATGAAGAAAAGACAATAAAAAGATATAACCCTGTTTTTTCCTGCACAGAGGGGCAGTATATGTTATGTGTGATTCAGGAACAACTCATTAATATTTAAGATTGTGCGCCATAGTTCAGCAGAGGCATCTTCTCCATACTGTATCTTTCTGTACGTGACATTCTGTGCAGGTTTACATTTGTAGCAGAGTATTATATTCTATACAGGCTGCTAGAACACTTCCTATACTTATAGGTTAATGGGATGGTACACATTGACATTCAATTATTCCAAAGTACTCTTGTGTGAAACTATTTAAGTGTTCCAGTCACCATATTAATTATACTATATTGCCCCAGTTAATGCAATGCATATAGAAAGATGCCTGGGTGCAATGTAAGCAATGGACAACAACAAGAGGCAAATTGATACCAGCACAACTGGTCCTCTAGGGATATATATATATATATACAC
>WWET01001135.1:185378-218473 GCA_011038615.1 Limnodynastes dumerilii | reverse complement strand
TGTGTGTATGTATGTATGTATGTATGTGTGTATGTATGTGTGTATGTATGTGTGTATGTGTATGTATGTATGTGTATGTATGTATGTGTATGTATGTATGTATGTATGTATGTATGTATGTATGTGTGTATGTATGTGTGTGTATGTATTATTGGAACTGCACACACAGTGTCTGATTGTCGGGGACACACTGAGGAATGTAGTGGAGTGAGTAACAGAACGGCTTTATCTCAGCCACACTGCACCCAGTCCCTGTAATAGAATGAATATGGCAGCATTCAGTAATGTTTTCCTATCCATATAACAGTAAGATGACGGATCTCACTTGAGCCGTTTAAATAAACCCACATCCATGTTTTCTTTGTTGCCAGTGGTAGGGGAACGGTATAATGTGTTTGTTTTATGCTGTTCTGCTTTCTTGAATCAATACAGTGCACACTTCCAGCTGAATGCAGGTGAAACGGCAAGATATCAATCTGTGTGCGGAGCATGGGACAGGTGAGCAGACTGCCAGCCATGTGGAACCATTTCAGGGCCTCTTCCAGATTATGTCATAGCACAGTCCCAGATATGTCACGTGTGGAGGGACCGTTTCCATAATCTAACCTGGAAAGAACTCTGGAGGAAGAATAGGTACATTGTAAGACTCTGGGACCGGCGCTCAGCCCGTCTAGACGGAATTGACACGTCCAGAACATTAAAAAGCAAAGAAAGAAACGTACCAGGGAGCGAGATGATGTCATTGGGCCAAATCCAGACCCCTGCGCGCTTTACGTGCATGCAGGGGGTCCATAGCCACGCCCCCTGCACTCCCTGCTGACGGTAGTAAATCTGGACACTTACGTGTACCTTAAGTTTTTACAACCTAGTCGTAATGAGGCTTCCCTGCCCCCGACCCCTAATTTATGTGGCTATCCCCGTCTATATGGTGGGGATACGACCATCGCAAATTAAGGGTCTGCCCCTTGTGTCGTACGTAACTAAGTTAAGTTCGACATTAAGTACGAATGCGGAACATCTGGCGCACACATGAGCAGATGTTCCGAGACAGACAAATGACTTGTGTAAATCCCCGGTTGTACCCAAGTGTGGATCTGGGCCGTTATCATCATCATTATTATTTATATCGAACAGCGCTGTAACTATAAGAGAACATCGAAATCAGATCCTAAACTATGATTCAATTGCATTCGTTAGGCACCGGAATAGAGGCCACCGTATGGAATCTGAGATCCAGAATTCTATATGCTCACCCCCTGCACTCCTCCTCACATGTAGGGGCCTTCTGCATGCAGAACCCCACCCCAAGCGTATGGCCCAACGTATGGAATAGTGTGAGCAAGGGCTTTGGAACAATCATGCGCTATGATTACCATTTCATATCTCATGCGTATGGTAAGGTGTGTGGTTTGCGGCAGATGAATGGGGAAAGCCAGCAATTGCCGGCAGTATCCATTTTTCAACAGCGGCAGTGCTGCCACTTGTTGTGAAGATTTGACCGCTGTCAGGTAAGTACTTACACACCAGCCCTACCCTTAACCGTCCCCCCAAACCCTAACCCTCCTTTATCTGCAGCCTTTAACTCTGACTTTCCCTTTTTTGAGCCCTAAGCCAAACCATCCATGTCCCACAGCCTAACTTTAACCTTCCCCTAACCCTCTCTTCTGGAAGCCTAACCATCCATGTCCCACAGCCTAACTTTAACCTTCCCCTAACCCTTTCTTCTGGAAGCCTAACCATCCATGTCCCACAGCCTAACTTTAACCTTCCCCCAAACCCTCCCTTCTAGAAGCCTAACCATCCACGTCCAACAGCCTAACTTTAACCTTCCCCTAACCCTCCCTTCTGAAAGCCTAACCATCCATGTCCCACAGCCTAACTTTAACCTTCCCCCAAACCCTCCCTTCTGGAAGCCTAACCATCCACGTCCAACACCCAAACTTTAACCTCCCCCTAACCCTCCCTTCTGAAAGCCTAACCATCCATGTCCCAAAGCCTAACTTTAACCTTCCCCTTCAGCCCTAACCCTCCCTCCTGGAAGCCTACCCATCCATTCTTTAGGCCTAACCTTAACCTGAGCCCGACCCAGCTGTCACAACCTGTTGCTATTGGGAACCAGTTGAAATAGGTTCCAGTTCCCAATAGCAATTTTCTATGTTGTCAGGATTTCGGCAATTCAGCAGCCAGATGTATCACTGTCAATAAAGGGTCCGCCAGTTTGCCAACCACATCCCCATTCCATGGGCCGAACATACACAGTAGAGACTTATTACTATGGGCTGGATCCAGACTTAAGTAAATGCTTGAACTTAGTTACTCCTGAGCTAAACCATGTTGATTGCAGGGGGGAGTCAAGGTAATTGTATTCTTTGCATGCAGGGATATATCTATGAAATGCTTACTGCACACAGATACTGACCAGCTTTACTATCACACTGTTATTTAGACTTGGGATAGGAAACATCACCTCTCAACACTAATACTGTTTGCAACAGATGAAATATGACTCCCCTGTAATCACCATGGTTTAGCCCAGGAGTGACTAATTTCAAACACTTACTTAAGTCTGGATCCAGCCCAGTGTTAGTAAGGACAGGGCCGTATGTGACAGATAGGGACAATTGGCAGCAAACATGTCAGTGTACTTGTGTGTGTATACAAGTAAGCATGTTCATTTAACTTTTAAGTGCCGTTGAGACAATTAATGACAAATATATATAAAGCACTGTGTGAAATGGTGGCACAAAATAAATACTATTAATAATCAAAACAACTCATTTCCAAATTCTAATATATATCCTGCCAATAGAAAGTTATACTTCCCCAACCACTGCAGAGAAAGAGGACTCAGTAGAAGTTTTGAAGCACTTTCAAGAAGTTTTGAACATTTGTGTTGAAGTAATTAAAGTCCAGATGTTGCATATATATCAAGCAGAGTTACTGCTCACTTCAACAGTCTACAATTTCAAGATTACCAGGAAATAATTCATGAATATGACAAGATGGTATTAAGAAATCAGTTTTGAATATGCCAAAAGCCATTTGCTCCGATCCATAATTTCCTGTATTTTACTTTTTTGACTTCTAATTTATACTGAGGGATATAAAAAAATAAATATGTCTTATGTATAGCTCCCTGCAATACAACTCTCTTTCAGCACAGCAATAAGGGGCCTGATGCATTAATAGGCAGGGAAGGGGACTGTCACGAAACTCGGGGTCGTCCCTTCAATTACGCATTCCCTAAACACTGTTGGACAGGCGGGGTTAGGTATGTTTATGATGGGCAAGGGGGCGGAGGGCAGCAGAAGTCCAGAACACCTTCCGAAAGAGGGGAGTGACAGGGGCGTGTGTTTCAATTTTCCGTGCTCAGTAACAGATCTCTGGGCGCACGGAAGTCAATGGATTATAATATTATAACTTAGATTGCGTATACGCGGTCTTTAAGGTAGCATATACGTAATCTACATAACAAAAAGATACGTAGATTACATTAAAAAAATTACCACGCATACGAAGTATCAAATTTCGGTAAACACCGAACGTATATGCAATACGTCCGGTGGTCTGAACACGGCACAGAGAGAGAGAGAAAGAGAGAGAGAGAGAGAGAGAGAGAGAGAGAGAGGTCCAGAGAGAGAGGGCAAGAGAGAGAGAGAGAGAGAGAGAGAGAGAGAGAGAGAGAGAAAAGTAGTAAGAACACAGACATATAAATAGCAAACCCAATTACTCACCTGCGAGACCAGCTGTCACCACGTGTAACACATCGGCGCACAAATGCCATCACAACTCGCCCGTCGCAGCACAGCCTGCCCGCCCCGTCAGTCTCCAGAGGCGCGGCTGCATCACCAGACACCAGACAGCTAGGCAACACCATGCCGGCAGTCGGACGGCTCAGGCGCCGAAGGGTACAGAGTGTAAACAGCAGTACTGCAGTGAGCAAAACGGGACATATATCGCAATTGCAGAGCCCTGCGCAGCGGAAAGCATGCCCCCCGACCCCCCTGCCTGTGTAAAAGAGGGAGGGGGAGAGGGAGAGGGAGAGAGAGAGAGAGGGGGAGGAAGAGTGAGTAGCTAACCACATGTAAATATTCGTTTTTTTTGTAAACCACAGTGAAATGCTCTCAGCTGGTTGCATCAACTGATAAAACAATCTCTTATTTTGTTTCTTTACATGATTTAAAGAAATAACAATTCAAGAAAAATTACTTGGCATTTCTGAAATATAGTTTTTTCACGGTTAGCACATTGTGGTTCTGATTCACACTTAAGAACGTTCCTAAATATATGCAAGCTGTGTGCGTATCTTGGTGATTTTATGGGCACTGCATATGCGCGATCCAGATGTTACACGTGGAAAATGATTACGCACAAGTCGGTGCCTAACGAGATTCGTAAGAAGGAACGCGAATGTAAGTAGGTCAATGGAGGTGAAAGTCAGTAAAGAACCGTAAGAACACGGGGGAGTGTCATGGGAGTTGAGTTGCAACTTAGGTGCATACGTTTGTGAATCCTGCGTTCTTATTTCCTTCTTATCTATGAATTAGGACCTCTAACTCCAATTAAGGGGGTGGGGGAGTATTGGTGAAAATGTTATGTACCCTCAACAATAAACACAACCCATTTTAGACAGCAATTTAGCACGTGATCAAATATATGAATTATAAAACAAATCTCTTCCACCGCTTTTATTCCGTTGCCTTTTCTGTTTAATAGAAACCGTGAACAAGTAAAATTAAAACACGGATCCAGATTGCTCAGTTTATTGCCTTAAATTTCTACTTTAACATAAATGTAGCATCACTGCTCTAGGGAACTATTTAAAATACCTATCTCCAGGAGGACAGAAGTCAATGGTTTAGAAGCAAAACATGAATTGTATATCGATCAGCTGGACCAAATGTTCATAACTCCAAAAACATGTTTTGTTTGTTTGTATTTTAAAAATCTGTTTTATAAAGTCTCTGATTATTATTTTGCTGTACTATTAATTAGAAAACACAATCTGTACACATCACAGAAATTATTTATAGGAAGTCAAATTATTAAGGGCTGAACCTGGGGTCACAAAGCTGATTCACATATATAATGATGGTCATGGAATGGCTGGGTCTGGTATGAAACATCGACAACCAAAATGTCAACAGGTCAAAATGTCGACAGTTGACTATCATGTTAGCATTTGTTTGTAACATCTGCAAACTTAATGTAATGCAGACGTCTCGTCAAAAATGTAATAATATACAGTATATGTAATATATATGCAACACTAACATAATACTCAACTGTCGACATTTTGACTTGTCGACATAATGCCTGGCAAAGAGAATGATTTATAAGCCCTTGAGTTATAAGCTTACCCATTCTTTGGTGTTTTGACCGGAAAGCCTTTTCATATGAGTCATAATACAGTGACAATATTCATATCATGCTAATGTAGGTTTTATTCTACAATAAGAGGGGGTCAAAAAAGAAAAAATGTAATGAAAGGAAGTCAATGCGGTCATGTGACAATGCCATATTTTTCCTTTCATTTCTATTCATGATTTGTTTGGAAATGGAAAATGTTGACTACTAATCTCTTTGGGCAAACAACCCAATATAGAGTAGACAGAAGACTAATTTTTCAAGACTAAGGACCGTATTCAGAGATCTATCTGTTAAAGGTTCGCAATTATACGCACGAACGTTGCAAAGAAATGCCCATGACGCTCCCCTCACACGGACGGGTTGTCGGTGACTTATGAGTCCCTCGAGCACCCTTATCTATAAGTGTGCATTTACGTGCGTAACTTTGCCTGTACGGATTTCAAACACGCTCCTCCGCACGTATGTCCCTAAGTGTTATTCCCAAGTCCGTGCTTAACGGACTTCCGTGCGTAAATTCAACGTAGATAGCGTAAATAAAGTTACCACGCATGCGCAGGTGATCCAATCCTAAAAATACGCACACAACTCCATGTGAAAACGGATCTCTGAATCCGGTGCTAAGATTGCAACCGGACGAAGTTTGCGGCTCTAATGATCTTTTGATCGATCACTTTGCGGCAATGAAACACAGCGATTGCCAAGGTCCGCTATAGGGTTGCCATGTAATTCTAATTTGCATAACAGCGAGAGGAGACCATGCCCCTCGTACATAAGCACTTTCTGCCACCAGGACACTACCTTAATATTTAAGCACCAGCCCAGCAAAAAATGAGGGGGTTGTATGTAAGGGATAAGCCACGCCCTTACAGTACGATTTAAATACCTCCCCCTCCCATCACGTGGGCATGATTTAAGCATGCCGGCCTGTACCTTTCCCCATCAAAAATGACTTACAGCATGGAAATCTAGGTCTTGAGGAATAAATCAGGAACCGTTCCATAA
Organism: Limnodynastes dumerilii; assembly: GCA_011038615.1. Lineage (NCBI taxonomy): Eukaryota > Metazoa > Chordata > Amphibia > Anura > Limnodynastidae > Limnodynastes > Limnodynastes dumerilii. The sequence goes on along the minus strand of WWET01001135.1, from coordinate 212,101 downwards.
TTATTCATTTGCACCCCTTATATAGCAAGGTGATCGCTCCAAGTTCAGATTTGCACCTCTTTGAGCACTTACTCTTCATACTGAAGTTGGAGGGAGGGTAATATTAATTTAGGCGCTGAGTTGCTTTAACACCGCAAAGTGTTCACAGTACTGTAATACGACCTGACGTGCTCTGTGCATCACAAACGTTCCAACACATTGAATGTCTCCCTTAATAGCAAACGCTCTGAGTGCAGGGACCACGGGGGCAATTTCTTCACACACTACGAGAGGACTTCACATTTACAACATCATATCAAACGGCTATAAGACATTCCACAACTAACTCAACTTTACTGCAAGAGTTCTAATCCTGATCAAGGTCGGTGCTTACCTGTAGTGTCGGGAAAGGTCTTCTTCCACCATGGTGATAAAGTCACATTTGGTACATGAGTGTTCTCTGCTTTCTTTGCCGGGCGGCTGTCCATCGGCGTTGGCTTGCTGGTGATTCAGTTCCTGCTTGACTTCAGTTGTCTGGGCTTCGTGTGTATTCTCATAATGGTGCAGGAGCTCATCTACATCAGGAGAGGAGAATGAGCATTGATCACACTGGTGTTTAACTCGCGGGCTCCCCGTCTCCCCAGTAGCCAAGTGCAAGAGCAAGAGGGCGCAGTGGGAACAATTACTTTTTTTGCAAGCAAACGGGTAAGTAATTTCTCCGTGGTGCTTTTCAGGGCTGCAGAGGCCTCTGGGACAAAATGGACAATGTTTAATAGTACACTTGTGAATATTGTGGTGCTGTTGGTAATGGCGCAGAAGAGGCCCAACCAAGATTACCTCTGGGCTATGGCTTTTAGAGTATCTAAAGTCACAAAACTGACAATTGTAGCTGGTTATTATTAAGTCCTCGGCTGGTTTAATGGAGAGGTCTTTCTTTTTAGCCAATCCTTTCTCTAGTTTTGCTGAAAGCTGTTCATCAGAATTTTTGGCAGTTTCATTTTGATTAATGACTGATCCCCTGGAGATCTGGTCATTGAGATCTGAATTAGGGCTCTCTGACTTCCCTCCCCCATGCTGCTTGCTGTGATGTTCTATAAGTCTGACACTGCTGGAGGATTCACAGCTGAAACTACAGAACTTGCACCAGTAGTAGTTGGTGTCATACGCACCATTCTGCCTGGAAGAATCTACCGGCTTAATTGGCACTGAATATCCAACTGGCATATCATCTGCCGCTTTAACAGTGATTTTGTCTTGCCACTTTCCCAAATCTCCAGGCTCACAAGAACGTGGAATAGGGCTGGACTTATTGGCGCTTTTCTCTGTTGGTTTACCGGAATCGGAGGACGCTTTCTTTTTGTTAGGGTGCGTCTTGAGAAAGTGCTGCTCCAGCTCCGTGGACGAGTTGCCCATGTACGTGAAGTTGCAGAACTTGCAGCGGAAGTACTTCGTGTTTCCTTGGCAGTCTGGAGTTTTACGTCCGATGCCAATGAAGGTCCCACCAAACGTCACCTGCAAGAGAGACGGAAAAAAAATAAGGTTGCCTTTTCCTGCACAAAGCTTCAATCAGTCACAGAAAGCTCCAGTAGGACGCAAGACATAATAAATAAATGAAAACTTTTTTTTTAATATGGTTAATAAAGGTATAGTTTTAATTGGGCTCCGATTTGAGGAATAAGAGAGTGTGTCCCTTTATAACCCCTCATTTTCTTATTTCTATGCATGTTCTCTGTGGGTGGGAGACCAACTGATTTATTAAGGGAATTATGCCTATATATATGAACAATGTGAGATCGTGACATTATACACTTGGATTATCCCTTATGTGCATCCAGCTCCTCATTAGTCACAATTTTTTGAGGCCAACATAGAAACAAATTTAGAGTGCAGCTATTCTGCTTTACAAATGAGGGCACAGATCCAGAACAACGCTTCTGTGCGAATTTACGCCTGACGGACACATAAAATCATGATTTTGTATATACTGCGCATGCGCACGTAACTTAACTCTGAGTGTATGGGCCATTCACGTATTAGTTGCGTAAATTCGTACGTGGGGGCATTCCAATTTTACGTGTGCCAAAAGTACGTCTATAATACGCAACGTAGGCGGGGGTTTTCATTTAAATTGTACAGTATGGGCGTGCTTAGCTGCGTAAGTCCGTGTTGCCCATCTGCCACGCCTCTTCGAACGTATCTCACTAACCACGGATTTGAAGTCTGTGCCTAATGGATTTCCGTCCCGAAATCCTACGTAGCGTGCGTAAAAAAAAAAGGTACTACGCATGCGCAGTTTGTCTGATCCTAAAGATACGCACGGAAATAGTAGCAAAATCGTAAGTGTGAATACTGTCCACTGTCCTTTGGGTCTTCGAAGTGTCTCTGGGACACTGGAAAAACAAAATGGAAAAAAAAAATAGCAAAATACAGAGCCTTACCTAGTGTTGAAAACCACTTTCATCAATAGCAAATCATTTTAAAGATTCATTACAAAAGATCTCTGTGTTAATTACCCTGTACTTATCACCTATACCCAATGGTGGGCGAATCTTTATTTATTACAATGCAACTCTACCATTTACACACTAGACAGACTATGTTATTGATCAGTCCCATTTTACCATCTGTGCAAGCACCAATATTGCCACCAATATCAACCAATACAGCTGAATAGTGACTGTATCATTGTCCGAAAACCCTTGGAAATAGAAAATTGCTATTAGCTTGCTATCTATTTCCCAATTCCTATTAGATACAGGCTGTGGTGTCTGCAGTAAGCATAAGGTTAGGGTTTGCACTTAAGGGAAAAGTTAGGGTTAGGCTGAGGGGCATGTAGAGTTAGGGATAGGCTGCCGGGTATGGAGGGTTAAGGTTAGGCTACAGGGCACAGAAGGTTAGGTTTAGGCTTTGGGGCATGGAGGGTGATGGTTAGGCTGCGGGACATGGAGGGTTAGGGTTAGGTTACGGAGGGTTAGGTTTAGGTAGTGGGACATGAAGGGTTAGGGGTTAGGCTGTGGGGTATGGAGGAGTTGAGTTAGGCTGTAGGCCATGAAGGGTTAGGGGTTAGGCTGTGAAGTACGGAGGATAAGCGGTAGGCTGCAGGACATGTAGTGTTAGGGTACAGGGCATGGAGGGTTAGGCCTTAAACATAGATTTAGGAGCGGGTTAAGGGAAGGTTAGCTAAAAACATTTACCTATTGGCGGATGACTATTTGCGACTGCAGGTGTCATAGAACCCCTAATAGTCTCTATTCAGCTGCCGTATGACGGTCTTTCGAAAAACAGACCATTTTACCGGCAAACCCACACTCACTACTGACAAACTCCAAGCAGTGCTATACAATAGGAGCTACGTTTACCGTAAGAAGTGCAAGTAACTGCTCTATGTTCCTCATTGCTCTCTATGAAAGGCGCTATTGAGAAGTTCTAGGACTCCAAAGATTTGGGAGCAGGTGGTAGAACTACAAATATCAGGGGACCCTCACGATGCAAGCAGCAGCTTACACTTCTCCCATCTGGATTCTAATATGAGAGCGTCAAGTAATAGCCGTACACTACAAGATATTATAACCTTGCGGTCGATAGCAGTTAGGGGGCCGGATTCACAACCTCGTATTCTTTTTTACATTCGTGTCTAATTTTCCGAATCTATGTACCACGCATGCGTAGTAACTATTTTACGCTATCTACGTCTTTAAAGACTGCATGTACGCATTTTACGTAATGAAACGCTACGTAGATAGCATAAAATAGTTACTACGCATGCGTAGTAGCTAGATTTGGAAAATTAGACACGTATGTAAAAAAATACGGGGTTGTGAATCCAGCACTGAGAATCCTAAGCAATAAAATAATGAGAAACAAAATTTTTAGCCCAATTATCGCCAGTTCAAAAATACATCTGGCCTACACACTACAGCAATAATTGCTCCAAACGCCCAATAAGTTGAAGGTCTGTTCGGTGATCGCTCTAACGTGTGGCCAGCTTCCGATCAAAGAGAAATGTGTTAAAATAAACCAAATAGACTTAACAGGCTCCAAATGCAATGTACCTGACAAACCTGATTTGCTCTTCCTGAAAGATCAGAGAGAGTTCATTTGACAGCATGTGATTTTACGGCTGTTAATATTATCAGTGTATGTTTGTATTATCATGGTCTTGTGCCGTTGATGTTATTTGAATTCAGATGGCTTCGCCTTGCCTTATTTAGCTGTCACTTTCATGTAAACCTTGTTTGAAAGAAGCAGACCAGGTATTCCAAGACTTCCTTCTGGAAGAGATTTATGATATTTAGGCTAACCCTTATTTATTGCTTTTTTCTATAACTAACTGTCATCCTTCAGACAATATTCTTCATGTTAAAAAAAAAAATTACAATTTCCGATGCTTCAAATATATCAGAGAAGAAAAAGAACACACTGGTTCTTTAATGAAATTCAGCAGCTCGGAAAATTAGTCTTTGGGCCAGATCCAGAGCTATGTCCACTTGCCGATGTCGGAAAAACGCTATTTTGCATGTACTACGCATGCACGCGGCAGATGTTACGGCATGTAACTCTGTACGTACGTATTATTATTGTATCAAGAGCGTAACTACAAACGAAGGGCCAGTGTGCCAGCTACACGACACCCATAATTACGCTTGGAAGGCGGGGTGAGACATTTAAATCGTACAGTATGGGCGCGCTTAGGCACGTAAGCACGTGCAGCCATTGCGGCTGACAGGAGTTACACTTTGAAAAGTTAAGGTAGGGTTTGGAAAGCGTAAAACGGCAAAAGTACGTACGACCGTGGGGAGAGCATAGTAATTACGATAGCGTAAATACGCTACGCATTGAAGCGTAAATGGAACGTAAGTCTGGATCCGGCCCTTCGTACCGCATTCCTAAGATCCAAGTTTGCTGCGATCGGAAACATGTGGACGTTTTGCGAACAACTCCTCTTGCACGAATGTACTTCTGACAATAGTACCTAACCTTAATATTTCTGACTAGTAGCAAGATAAAACATAGCTCCCAAATGTCTCTACTTTATCAGGCTAATCCAGATTCACAGGCCCACAAAGGGGGCATGGCTTATGGTGAAATGAGCGGAGTTTTGACCAAATATGTCCATTTGTGGGCAGCTATGACTAAAATGGCGGTGTATTCTTCATCAGTATGCAATACAATAGCACAATTACACTGTACATTGTAATACTAAGCCCCGCCTACTTGTGATCACCTGGCCTTCCAAACAGAAGTTTCATTAATCAAAAGAATAGGTCAAGCCCATTACATAATTGGCACGATATGACTGCAATTTAAGTCGGGATGTGGTCGTTTGTAATTAAAAGATGGCGGTGTCCCATTTTTTCATCGGTTCCGTGGTTTTGGAAAGTTGGACATGACAAAGACGTTTGTACTGTGATCCACCAGACAACAATCCAGAGCCAAGTTATGATTCAGCATTCAGTGATTGCAACGCAAAGTACCCCATCTACTTCTCCAGACACCTCCTCCACCCTGCCCCCCGTTTTTAGGTGCCTAATGGCACTTTCGAGTGCAATTAGGCAACATTAAATCACCATGTGTACGCACGGACAATTCCCAGTCCTCCCTCCCAGCCTAATTTACATGCCTCTCCCCACGCACTTTACCTGGAGGCCGTCGTGGCATGCCTCCTTTCACCTAAAAAACTACATACAGTCTTTAAAGACCATACGTAGTTCATCTACGTGCCTAAGGGCTACGTAGATTGCTTCGACCACTTACGCACCTAAGAAGCCTCTGCTTCTTAGATGTGAATCAGGGCCATAATCTTTAACACACACACACACACACACACACACACTCACACAATCATAATCCTTTTCAGGAACCAGAAAATAAATCAGACCGTTGCTGACTTGTTGAATAGATCTATCGGAGAGATAGGCAGGCACTTGCAATAGTGCATGCAATAAACAGGTTTTATAACATTTCCATATCCAGAGGCTTAGAAGACCGTGATCTTCCCAGAACAACAGCTTCCAAAAGTAAAAAAAAAAAAAGAAAAAATACTTTCATGGAAGGAACAGGCATGTGAGAAACAACTGTAAAGAGGTGCCAGGCAGCTTCCCCACCTTAAGAGACAGTAAGACATTAAAGAGTTTAATTATTCCTGTGACTTAAGACTGCAATGACAGCAAAGGGAGAGAAATAAAAGTGAAGAAAAAAGGGTTACCAAGGCCTGTTGTTCAAATAAAGGTTGTCATAGCAGGCCCTACCCACCAGTGTGCCACACCTGTCTAGTGATGTTACAGGGAGATTGAAAGGTCCGCAATAAGGACGTCAAACAGAAAATGCTTTTTCATGATCCAGAAAACACTTAATGTCTGAGGTGTGGAAGTATGTCACAGGCGCTAGATTCCCACAGGGGCACTGAAATTATGTCTCACACTCACAACATGTAGCCCTTCCCAGATCCTTGATACATGTTAGAGCTTCTATCATATACCCCCTGTCCCTTCTCTGATCGTCTCCAAGTTATACGTGTTTAGTCCCTCTAGTCTTTCATGGTATCATGGGTGTAGCTATAGGAGCAGCAAGGGGTGCCGTAGCTAAGGGGTCTGGAGGAGAAGGGGGAGCCGTGGCAGATGCTGCCCTTGCAATTTAAGCAGGCTGTCAGAGGCTTAAACCAGCTCACAGCACTCCAAGTATGATAGCTAAACAAAATATATTTATAAACTGCGCTCAGCACTCATTCATGGAGCACCTCTGCTCGCAATATATTTATAAACAGCGCTCATTCATGGAGCACCTCTACTCACAATATATTTATAAACAGCACTCAGCTCTCATTCATGGAGCACATCTGCTCGCAATATATTTATAAACAGCACTCAGCTCTCATTCATGGAGCACATCTGCTTGCAATATATTTATAAACAGCACTCAGCTCTCATTCATGGAGCACCTCTGCTTGCAATATATTTATAAACAGCACTCAGCTCTCATTCATGGAGCACATCTGCTCGCAATATATTTATAAACAGCACTCAGCTCTCATTCATGGAGCACCTCTGCTCGCAATATATTTATAAACAGCGCTCAGCTCTTATTCATGGAGCACCCCTGCTTGCAATATATTTATAAACAGCACTCAGCTCTCATTCATGGAGCGCCTCTGCTCACAATATATTTAAAAACAGCTCTCATTCATGGAGCACCTCTGCTTACAATATATTTATAAACAGCACTCAGCCCTCATTCATGGAGCACATTTGCTCGCAATATATTTATAAACAGCGCTCAGCTCTCATTCATGGAGCACCTCTACTTGCAATACATTTATAAACAGTGCTCAGCACTCATTCATGGAGCACCTCTGCTTGCAATATATTTATAAAAAGCGCTCAGCACTCATTTATGGAGCACCTCTGCTTGCAATATATTTATAAACAGCACTCAGCTCTCATTCATGGAGCACCTGTGCTTACAATATATTTATAAACAGCACTCAGCTCTCATTCATTGAGCACCTCTGCTCAAAATATATTTATACATTATTATCTCAGACATTATTTATAAGTCGTGCTCAGCACTCATAGACTCATAGACCTAGTGCAGAGCACTCTCCAAGCTTCCAGATCCTATTAACCCTGTAGCAACTGCATCTACTGTAGTTACACCACTGCCTGAAGTGCCACAATCCACCTACGCTCAATCTGATCATTCTTCTAGTCTGAGGTTAACCACACAAGGTGCATTGAGGCTGCGATACAACAGTTGACCCCCCCCCCCCCCACCATTGCATACTGTAAATCGCTTTTCGACCTTTCACCTACAAAACAATGCAATTTCCATACATACTTAATTGCAAAAAAAAAGTCTCTTTTCCGACACCTTATTTTATTTTACTTTTTTTTGTTGTTTTTGTGGGGTTTTTTTTATTTCTTAATTTATTTTCCTTGGAAAACCAGCCTAAGAACTGAGCTATAAGTGGCTCTAATGATTAAATACATCCATTATTCTTAAGAGTCTACTTACAATTTACAGACTCATCATTTCAGACCTCCTCTGGGCATCCAGCACAAAACTGCTGAGAACATCCCAGCTGTGAATTTTTAATGATTTTAAATGTGTTAAAGTAAAAAACTGGAAAGAGGGGAAAAAAAAAAAAAGAAAGGCAGCAATGCACAATGGCATCTTGTTTGGATAGTTTGAGCATGTGTGTATTTCTGTTGAAAGCACTCCAGGCTTTATAGATTGTGACAGGTTATATTGCTACAGCCACGTTTTACTAAGTTACAGCTAAATAAATCATCTGTTGTGTGTTATAGAGCGTAGAGAGCGATATTCATTATTATACTGTATCTTCCCTGTGTAACGTTTCTAGGGATTAATGGAGTACAGGAGAGTAAATTAGATTAAATGCATTATCTATCATTGTAAAATAGCTGAATTATTTAGATTAGTAACGCAAATGTAGTGCCGTCTTTGTGAGGCGCGCTATGGTTTGCATAGACAATCTTAAAATCTCTATTCGGTCTCTAGTTGTATATATAATTAAAATGTTCTACCCACACCATAAAAATATAGAATTAAAGGGATGAAGAATATAAATGGCAACAAGAAAGAAAGGGACATAAATACAATCGCCCTGTCTTGTCCTATGTATTAATTATATACCAAGATAGCAAATGCAATTAGCGTAACAGACAAGGGGAATATGCAGAACTTTAAATGGGGAGGGGGGGGGGGCAAAAATGATTTAAATATAGGGGGGGCAATAATGATTTAAATATAAAAAAAAATGTAATATCTACATTTTATCTCGACCAGTGTTGGCTAACCTGTGGCACTCCAGGTGTTGTGAAACTACAATTGCCAGCATTCTTTGTCAGGTATCCGCTATGCTTTTGCAGTTAAGGCATGCTGGGACGCGTAGTTTCACAGCTTACAGTTCTGTAGAGATGATTGCTGGGATTTGTTGTCCTGCTGCAGCGGGTAAAGGATGGTAAAGTTTGTCAGCGTTTGTCGCTCTGTGCAGGGAAGTGAAAGGCTCGCGGTTATTGACAGATGCTGGGGCTCTGTGTCTTGTGATGTCCCGTAATGGATGTTGTTCGCAGCCTAACTCCCGTCCCGGCTTCCTAAAGGTTGGTTTGAATCTCAGTATCTCGGTCCCGCCGCTTGCGGTGATGAAGAGAGCTCAAGCCTTGAGAAAGAACGGTACATGTTCGAAACGCGTTGATGAGTACTTACTGTACTATTGTTGAGACTTATCTACACATGCTACAACAGCACTGCCAGAGTATAACCTCCAATGAACCCCTGTGTAAAGAACAGCTGATGAACTGTAAATCATTATATGCCTGAGCGAACACTGTTTTCTGAGTGTTTCTGAGTTTTCCTGTGGGAGTACCCGTCTTTTTTTGTTTCAATAATAATTGTATCGCACTATTGCGGGAATGAGACTCAAAACAACAGCCGTTACAGGACATCGCAAGACACATTGCTCCAGCATCTGTCAATAACCGCGAGGCTTTCACTTCCCTGCACAGAGCAAAAGACGCTGCCAAACTTTACCATCCTTTACCCGCTGCAGCAGGACCACAAATCCCAGCAATCATCTCTACAGAACTGTAATCTGTCGATTTCATTACCCTTCTGTGGACAATAGACTATATTCCCTTTGATAGCGCTAGCTTTACGATCCAACCTTTCTCTCCTGCATGTCCTGAAAGCCACACACTTTACAGAATCGATGTTGCCGGCTGCTTTTGAAACATTTTAGCCCTTAAGAACTATTTTTTTCTTTGTTTCCTTCACAAAAATGAACTTAAGTCTGTGTCTACTTTTAAAAGAAACCATTCGCTGCGGCGACTTGCACCGTTTGTATTAACCTATAAATTGATCCGAGTAACTTCCATTGTGTGCATCTTATCTTGGTGGAGTTTGTATATTCTCCATGGGCCTGATCCAGACCCACGCCCACCGTCGCTAGGACGGCGGGCGTAAGATCGGCTGAATAGCCGATTTGCGCATGTGCCGGGCAGATGTTGCCCGGCGTCGCTACGGCAACGCCCGATCGTGGATCGGGCGTTCGTAGCAGCGCCGTAGGGACATTGGAGGGGACGTCCCCCAGCGTCCCTACGTTCAGGTTAGTGTAGGTGGGCAGGGGGAGGTAGTTTAATGAGGATGGGAGGGCGGGCTAGGCGGCCATACGCTCCTGTGCGAGCATATGGCCCCTTCCTTACGCCGGCTGAAGTTAGGGTAGCCTTCAGCCAGCGTAAGGAAGAGGCCATACGCCCGCACAGGGGGAGTGTCGGGGAAAGTGAACGCCGATACGCTGTGCTTTAGTAAGCACAGCGCATCGGCGTAGGTCTGGATCAGGCCCCATGTGTCTGCGTGGGTTTCCTCCAGGTGTAGCGGTTTACTCGCACACTCCACCAAACACGCTGGTAGGTAATTTAAATAAATCGACAAGTTCATAAATAGATGAAAGTTTCCACAAAAACAACTAAAACAAATAAATGTTGTCTCACATATAAACTACCAGCAATAAAAAATAAAAAGAAAAGATGCATGGATAATATAATTATTAAGAAACGATTATAAAACAAGATGATCTTCAAATTGAAATATGGAGGCAATAAGCTAAATTTGAAAAGCCAGCGGTAATTAAGTATGCAATATAAAAACAGCAAGCGGCTGCAGCACAGGAGTGATAGATATAACGAGCTTAAATACCATTTATATTATTCCACATTACACGTGCTGTCTACATATGTCAACATATTCTGCAATCATAAACTATAAGCACCATTTTAATTTTTGAAGTGCACGAATGACCAGGAACTAGCGAGTTGTGAGCCTAGGTGTAAAAAACATGCTTTGGCCCTGATGATATCCCAGGTATCCCGGTGGGGAGCTTCGGTGGTGCGGTGATGACGGCTGTGGGCCCTTGTATCAGCATGGGCCCAAGTGCCGTTGTACCAATGGTAGTTCCGCCCCTGCTAATGACATCATCAAGCCTCGCCTATCTTTAGTAAAGCTGTGGAACAAGCCTTGACAATCAGAGCATAGGACATGAGCAGTCATTTGCTATAAATCACGTAAATAAACACAAATGTGGGAGATTTTCCTGGCTCATATATATCGATTGACGATACAGCAACTGAACCCCAGTCACACAGCAGGCAGAGAGGCAGATTCACAGATACTAACACCACAAGCCGCTTGCGTAAGACCCCTCGCTTGTGCCATCTGCGCGTGCGTACACCATATGTTATACAACGGATCTCCATGAGGACGGAACTCTCTACCGTCCTCATGAAGGTCTGTCTGACAGGAGCGGAGTCTGCATTCCGCATGGCAAAACCCTATGCTCAAAAGGTAAACAGGGCTTCGTTAAGCAGACTCGCGCGGATTTGCGTTCGTACGGAAGCAGATCCATGCAGTAAACTTTTGGGTTATGGATATGGAAGTGTCCATAATCCTGCACATCAGAAGGGAGTAACAGGGGAGTTCACTCCCCTCTTCAGTGCGCATTTGCAAATCCCCACGTATACGCAAGGGGCGCAGGGGTCCGTATCCGGTCCAAACGGTGTATAAAATGGACATCTTTCTTCTCTCTCCCTGATTGGTCAGCACCAGATGCTCTCTACTAAATAGCAATCCTAGTTTTAAAACCCGTAATGTAATCACTTTCTAAGAGCAAAACATTCAGATGACTTGTGTTTAACTCGACCAAATGTTCCTAGTCTGGAAAACACAAAGATCTAGGCTAGATAATCTCTTTGCTGGGACCTTTCCGTCTCCCATATATTCCCTGTTGATTATTCTGGGTGAGGGATTGAGTTTGTTTTTTTCCTTATGAGCACGGTCTTTCTTCTGGCCAACTTTGGCAGCCGGTAAGAATCTTGCATCAGCTGTTTCATTTCTACTTCGATTAGTTCAAACAGAGATAGCTCACACATCTGTTTTATTTCGGAGAACGCTGCATAGGAAAAGTGTCCAATCCATTCTATCGAAACATAAACTTGACTATTAATAACAAAGATTTAAAAAAAAAAAAGAATAAGTGATCGACTCAATGCAGATCTTAGAAGGAGTCTATTTACTTTAGCGCATGTAGAAGGTTAACCTTGGTCCATTTAACTATCACACTTTTTTTTTTTTTTTTTTTTTTTACAACCCAACGTGGTGTCTAGTTAGAAGCATGTTTTTCTTTTCCAATAAGTTCCTTTTTGTATTTTTTTGTATACCACCACTGAAAGGCCCCTTTATGTAGCCCTCACATCTGGCTGTTATCAGTGAGCCGTCATGTGGACTCTGGTATGTTCCCCTGTTTCTCTCAAATAATGCCACACACATGCAGGTCAAGTTCGAAATTACCTCCCATCCATGTGAAAAGAGCAGGATGTCTGGAGTGGGACACTTAGAACATACAGTTTCAGTGCACAGGATTTGTTTCCTAAGCAGCCTAAATATTAAACATTAAAGTGGAAATATTTATTTGATTTTTTCGTTTTTGTTTTGTGTATTTCTTTGTGTTGACTTTTAACTGTTCTTTGATCCTTTGCTGGCGAAAGTATTTTTTTTTTTAAATAAAATAATTTATGCGACAAAGGCAACTTATTGCAGCTTTTCTTAGGTGCTGACAGAGGTGAGTAACCTCTCTGGGGACTTTTAGTGTTGTGGGGGGGGGGGGGGGGGGGTTGTTTCATTGTTTTTTGACGGTTTCTTTTGTGACTGCATGTTATTTGATTGATTGTCTGCTGTATGGTTGACATACTGCAACTGCTGTAATAAATAGAAACTTAAAAAAAACAACAACAAAAAATAGTGGCTCCAGTCATCTCCTCTCCTTTGACCCAGCTATCTCCTCTGCTCTCTCCTCCTCTCTAATCCCACTCTCTCCTCTTCTAGCCCCACTCTCTCCTCCCCCTCTATCCCCGCTCTCTACTCCTCTCTATCCATGCTTTCGCCTCTCCTGGCCCCGCTGTCTCCTCCCCATCTATCTCCTCTCTACTCCGCTCCGTCCACACTCTCTCCTCCACTCCCTCCTCCACTCCGTCCCCGCTCTCTCCTCCACTCAGTCCCTGCTCTCTCCTCTGCTCCGTCCCCTGCTCCATCCCTGCTCTCTTCTCTGCTCTGTCCCCACTCTCTCCTCTGCTCCCACTCTCTCCTCTGCTCTGTGTGTGCCAGCATGGTATTTGTAAAAGGCCTCTCAGCACTTGCTCATAGGCTTACACTCTATAGGACAGTAGTGTTTAACACAAGAGGGTAATTACAACACAAGCCATGTTTTGTAAAAGGAGTAAAAGGTGGTTTAGAGGGAGGTAGAAGAATTTGGTAAGCTTGCCTTAGGAGGTGAGTATTAAGGGATAGCTTAAAGGGTCAGAGGTGTGTTAATGGACAGAACTCTGTTCAGCAAATACTTACGGATTTCTCCAGAAGATACCTGAACACTTGGGGCAACCAAACCACTTTCTGAAAATTAGCAATAATATTATGGCACTTCTCTATAATTAACATAAATTAATTAAGTTAGCCAATTTTAAATTAGGTTTTTGTTTGATTATTTGTCTTTGTTAAAGTCAAAAGGTGAATTAAATGGAATAAAAAATAAAAAAAGAATCATCCTTTTCATATGAACTTTCTAGTTGTCACATTTCCGGCAAGAATTTCCTCTGTCCCATTACATATCCTGTGAATACATTGGACTATTGAAGAGCATTTCAAATGTATTGATTGTGACAGAGAAGAATATTTTAGCATGAGAGCATTTAGCTGGGTCATGACAGGAGGAAATACCTTATCATTTTGATTCCCCATTTTGGCAAATTACACATCTGCAGAGGTCAGGATGGTCTGATGCAAGAGTCTACTTATAGTTGCATGAAGATTTGGCTTTTGAATCTTATTCAACTTTAGCATGTCTCTCCATACAAAGTTTCTACATAGTATGGAAACGGATCAGACTTTATCTGCAATATTTGCGCATTTGCATTTCCAGTCTAATTTAATTTCCCCTGTTGTCAGACCCGATTAGAAACTCTTCATTCCGAAATAGGGACATCCAAAAGTTTCTTTTCGGATGTCCCTATTTCAAATAGTCCCCTTTTTTACTTACATTTCGGAGCACCGAAAGCTTGGTGCTCTGTGGATCGATTAATATGGTAGGAATAGGATGGAAGAGCTTATCTGTCGGCAGATCACTCTTCACAACTTCAAGTGACGCAGCACCGCCACTGTCCAAAATGGACACTGCTGGAAATTGTCAGACGTCGCCTTTCAACGGCCACACGATGGTCTGACGCAAAATAGACCATGTAAGCGCGGCAGATTGCTTACAGACACATTGCAGCCTTCCCCAGGGCAGTACGCTGTGATGCGAAATGGTGCTACGTAAAAATTCGCGTGAGCACCTCACTGACCATGTGACTGCAGCAGCGGATCCAGAATTTTGCCCCCTAATTGCGTGCACATTTGTTCTATGCATGCACAGCGCAAAGGAAATTACGGACGACAACGCGTCCAAATACGGCCATAACTATATAAACTGTCTTCACCTGCTTTTAACAGCAAACTGCGCCAACATCCACACAAGACAGAATGAGGCCCTCTGTGTTTCCATTACCAAAAGCTCAGGCCTGTACAAACAGTTGTGTCAACACATCACATCAGGCCCCTGCCCTGGTAATTGGGGGATTGGCGCACACATGTAGTGAATGCAGGTTCACACTTTGGGCCCCTCTGTTAAGTACATTTTCCCCACTGACTTGATCTCCTTGGTTTCCTGTATAGTCTACTCACAGAAGATAACACAAAACAGAATTCAAAGGGAATAAGCAATTAAGATACGCTGAACACTACAAGCCGACATCCAAGTACTCTACTGCAGAATATTTATGTTTTATGCATGATTAAATACAACATTCATGACCTTTAAGAACGGTTAAATATTATGGCGTTTGATGCAGCTTATAAATGTATCTTAAATGGGCTTGCGACACACCATGCATTATCTGTAACTCAGACCATTTTCATTCCACTTCTACACTTAAAGGACCCGATCGGCCCTTGGAGAGTGAACCTTCTCAGTACTGTGCGTGCACACGCATCTGAGATAATCCACTGGAAAGCATAGCGACCCATACAGGATTATACTTCTAGAAGAGGGGCAGGGTTCAATCAGGGCCGCTGCCAAAAATGAAAGGGGCCGGGGACCCTGGGCCGCAGCCATCCATGCCTATGTGACGTCACATGCCAAGATGTCACATAAAGGTGGTGTATCACGGACCTAAAGGAACATTTTACAGCGAGCCGATGCACAGGGAACACTTGTTATTATGAAGTCCTCCCTGGGCATTGGCCCACTGTTGTGCAGCCTGGTACAGCTCTCCAGCAGCAGGTGGGTGAGGCTCACTTGTTGCCTACAGGAGAGCGGGACCCGAGGCAGCCATCCACGCTGCACCCAAGGAGGACCAGCCAGAAGTCACAGCTCTAAGCTTTCAGTGGCTGAAAGGTTAGATACAGCTCAGCGCTAAGTCTACGAGTGTTGAAAGCGGTTTACAAATAACTTGCCAGCAGCTGACAGCTTAGCTCTGTCCTCTGTTGATCACACTGCCCTGCCCCAACCCCACGAATACAAGAGGACATTGCTAAACTGTCACCTACTGCCAAGTTATTTAAAAACAGTGCTTAGCACTCATAAGCTTTCTAAGCTTTCAGCTGCTGGAAAGTTATTTAAAAGCGCTCAGTTCTCATAAACTTTGCACTGAGCACTGTTTATAAATGGCTTGTCAGCAGTTGACAGCTAAGCGCTGTCCTCTCCCATCAGTGGGACTGGGGCATGCAAACCACAACCAGCAGAGGACAGAGTAAAGCTGCAGGCTTCTGCCAAGTTATTTATAGACTCATAGACTAAGTGCTGTCCAACTTGTCAGCTACCAACATCTACATGCAGTAAGCAGCTGCGACCACATGGCACACGGGCCTCCAAACTGCATAGCTCCCAGCATTTATAATCCTGAGATCTGGAAAAAATAAGCTCCGCCCCATTCGGCACAGGTGTCTGATTTGTGCCGCCTGGCGCTTGTGGATCCCTCTGAATCTTTTGCTTTGGAATTTGAACCCATCACAACCAGATGTCAGTATCCAGTCATTAATCGTGCGCTCATGTAGTGCCGTATCCAGACCTACACTTGCTGGCATTAAGACGCCAGCCAGCAGCGTAAGATCGGCTTAAAAGCCAATCTGCGCATGCGCCGGGCAGATGTTGCCCATAGCAGCAGCGTAGTAACGCTGGAGGTCGTTGGAGGGTGTTCCCCTCCGTTACTACGCTGCAGTTAGTGCAGGTAGGCGGGGGGAAGGAGGGTAATGAGGCTGGGAGGGCGGCGTTAGCGTAGCAACACCGCCGCCCCAGCGTATTAACACTCGCTTACGCCGACTGAAGTTAGGGTAACCTTTAGCTGGTGTAAGCGAGTGTTAATACGCAGGGGAAAGGGGGAGTGTCGGGGGAGTGAAGAGATAGTACGTTGAGCGTTAGCACGCTCAGTGTACCATAGTAGCTCTGGATCAGGCCCATAAACCTTAACATTCAATAAGGTTGCAGTAACTTTTATTGCTGTGTATCTGAATAAATTATCAATGTCAAATAAAATGTCAAATGCCAAAGAAAAGAAAATAATAAACACCATTCAATAGCAACAGGAAGCTACATACACATCAGAAAAAAAGCCTTAAATATTTTAAATACTTAGATGGCGAAAGCAGTAATCATAGACTACACACCAGAATAATAGGACTGTGATTAAGATTTAACCAGGGGCAATAAATCAAATGTCATTTATGGAGAAGTCCCAAGTACAGTATTAAGTCACTTAAGTTATTACAGTCATCATGTCACAGGGAAGGTGCTCTTTAGATGACACTGTGTGAGCAGCACTCAACGAGCCTATCCACCTTATATGTGTCATTTCCAAAGAGGTTTTGTCTATGAATTATAGATATATGTGAACGTATAGAATGTACGACCTCAGGCGGATTTGGCAATATGTTAAAAAAAAAAAAATGCAATAAAAATGACATGGGAATCGCTTCTATAATTTATTGCAGGCTTAATGGGAATGACAGGTGTTGGACCACCTGACAATATTATGTAACCAATGAAACGTCACTCTGGGAATAAAAGAAAGCAGGTCGCAATCTGTATCTGGAACTAGATTCAGAAATCCCATTCTTATGCTATCGGATCCACAAGGCCATCCAGGTTTGGCACTTCCACTAGGCAAGGTTAGGCAGTCCTAGGTGGGGGCAACGCAGGTGCTCAGGGTTGAGAATACTGGCATCTACTGTTGAACAGACAAGCCGCCGTTGCTAAGATAGTCCCTTGCGGTGGCTTGTGTGTTCTGGAGTCAAGTTGTCAGTTGATCACCTACAGCAGTGCAAGTAAAGCACTGCAAGAGGGGATCAGCTAAGCTGGTACAGATCAAGACGGACAAGCACAGCGGCAACAGAAATTCAATGCTGAACCCCTGCTGTATCCAGACTTCCTTGTGGGCGAAGGAAGGCAAATCCCCTCAATCACAAAGGCCACAGACCCTTATGAATTCCACTGTATTTATAAACAGCGCTCAGCACTTACACCTGGAGTCAGATTTACTAAGCTGCGGGTTTGGAACAGTGGAGATGTTACACATAGCAACTAATCAGATTCTAGCTGACATTCTTTAGAACTATATAATAGTTAAATAAGATCTAGAATCTGATTGGTTGCTATAGGCAACATCTCCACTTTTCCGCAGCTTTGTAAATCTGTCCCCCGGAGCGCAGAGCCCTGTTTAAAGCCACCTGCCTCTGACATCCTTCTACCAGAGAGCGGTCCTGTCCAGCTCCGCCCCCAGTCTCGTCTGTCTCTGTTTAGTCCTGCACATTCCTACTCGGGTGGCGCCTTTTAGCTATGGGACCCGAGTTGGTCCCCTTCTACCTATGAGAATAATTATGTACTATAAAAGACACTACCTGGTATATGGAATAATCAAAATTATGCCAACAATATTTACTACGGAAATATTCGTAAAGACCAACCCCCAAGTGATATTGTCTTAAAAAAAAAAAATGACTAGTATAATTATTACTGGAAAATAGCTTATAAACCCCACTTTAGCAATTTCAGCATTTATTACCTATATCCCTAGATATGACTCGATGACATAAAAGAAAAAAGTTCTCTGACTGATTGGATTAATCCGATTTAATTTAGCAAAAACTCAACATCTTTCCTTAATAATAATTGCTTCAATATGTTGAATTATCATTTACTTTGAAGTTTTTTTTCCAGGGTTTCCAATTCTTCTTCAATTAGTCCAAAGGCTAAAAAGGCAATTAAACAGGGTTGTGTGGTCTTGGAACAGGAAGTCACATGACTTAGGTGTCCCACATATGGGAGCTCCACATGGAGAGGAATTTACTGCAGAGGAATGAAGGCTTACTCAACTTCCCATAGGACTCATCAATCCCTGCACTAAGGCAAGAGGATGCACAGATGCTATACAAAGAATTCTTGTCATGTGTGCTCTGAAGCTTTTAGATTAGGAATCAATGATAACAGTGACAGCAGCTCCACTGCCGGACAGTCTGCATTTGAGAAAGAGGCAGTACCGTCATCCGCCGAAAAGGTAAGTGTTTTTACCTAACCCTGGGCCGTGATGCAGACTACCGAATGTATAACATATACTTCCGGTGTTTAGCGATTGTTATTACTGCGCATGCATAGTAAATTTTGTAGGTATCTTTTGCTTACGTAGATTGCGTATATATATGCGGTCTTTAAGAAAGGTAGTAAGGACGTACAAAATTTACTACGCATGCGCAGTAGTAAAAATCGCTAAACACCGGACGTATATGTTATACGTCCGGTAGTCTGCATGCAGCCCCCTACCCATAAGTCTATCCTAAGCCCAACCCTCCGTTTCCTGCAGCTTAACCCTAACCTCCACTTTATTGAGCCCTATCACTAACCCTCTATGCCCCACAGCCTAACACTAACCCTCCATACCCTGCACCCTAACCATAACCGTTTTTGACCCGCAGCCTAACCCTAAATATCCATGCCCCCCCCAAGCTAACCCTAACTTTCTCCTTAAACCCTAATCCTAGTCTTATACCGGTCACAGCCAATACAGCCTAACCCTAACCTTATATCCGCAACAACCACCGCAGCCTGTAGCTATTGGGAACCAGGAAAGTTCCCATTCCCAATAGTAATTTTATATTTCCACAAATTTTCAAACAATGATACAGCCGCCATTCAGTCAGCAACCAGCAACCGATCCCGACCTTCAATCACACACACTCCTCAAAACCATGTTCCAAGACAAGGAGTTAAAATAGATGGACAACGAAAAATGTGCATGGCCTGCATCACAAAATGGATGTGGGTCTTTTTTGAAAGGAACATTCTCTCCCAGCCTTTGCCTCGCTGAGGCAAAACAATTGATCATCCCAGGAATGAAGAATACAGGTAAGTAACAATTTACCCTAATCATTACCCTAATCCTCCCCTTCCATTACCCTAATCCTTTCACGCATCCTGACCCTAAGACTCCCTTCCCCACAGCCTGACCCTAAGACTCCCCTCCCCTTCCAAAGACTGATGGGTAAGTATGTCAAACGGCATACTTATTCATCCTATTGAAAAAAAAAATCCAAAATGCCCACCTTTTTGAAATAGAGACAGACGAAAATTAGCTTTTGACGGTCTCTACTTCTAAAAGACAGCACTCACAGCGCGACCTGCACAGTCACAAAACCCAGAAGAACTTATATCCCAGACCCCACAATTTCTGGTGGCTGCCCTGCCCCAGGACCCTTCCTTAACATTTTTGCACTGTAAAATTGGGATGGTGTAAAATTATGAACTGTGCGTCATGGCTGGATCCCCTCACCCTCCCACATAGCAGAAATGCTTCTGCGCACATCTCTGTTCCGCTCCGACCATCGAAACACTTACCAGGAAGGATCTGGGGCCTGATCCTGACTTCCGCTGATGCGCTGTGTGCATGCACTCCCCCCGACACTCCCCCTGTGGCCGGCGTAATTACACACTGTTACGCCGGCTGAAAGCTATGCTACCTTCAGCTGGCGTAACAGTGTGAAATTACGCCGGCCACAGGAACGTGACGGCCCAAACCTGCCCTGCCGCCCTCATTTCCTTACCTCCCCCTGCCTTCCTTCCGTAACTGTATTTACGGCGAGGAACGCCCCCTCAACTGTAACTACGCAACAGTTAGGGACGCCCGATCCCGAGGAACGTGTTTCCCTAATTACACCGGGCAACATCTGCCTGGCGCATGCGCAAATCAGCAGAAGTTCAGGATCAGCCCCCTGGTTTCTGTGGATCCAGAATTTCATCCTGGTATATTCTAATACCGCCACTCAAGCATGCGCTACAGTACCGGAAGTGGGTGATTTCCCATCATACCGATTGGAAAATGCCCTCTTGGCGTACACCAGGATCTAATCCATTTTGCATTTCCATATATACCGTATATACTCGAGTATAAGCCGAGTTTTTCAGCACAAAAAATGTGCTGAAAAAGGCCCCCTAGATTTAGGCAATCCTAGATTTAACTTACCTTTGCGGTCCCTCCGGCGGTCCCTGCATCCGGCTCTCTTCTTCACAGCTCTGCCTCCGGCTGTCTCCCCGCAGTGCGTGCTGCGCAATGACGTTGTGGTGACCTTAGGTCACCCAACGTCATTGTGTAGCGCGTGATGCGAGGGAGAGAGCCGGAGGCAGAGCTGTGAAGAAGAGAGCCAGACGCAGGGACCGCCAGAGGGACAGCCTTTCCCTCCTTACCTTCTGCTGTCCCTCTGACGGTCCCTGCATCTGTGTCAGGCTTTGGGCAGATATGGAGGCTGGCATTATGGGCAGATATGGAGGCTGGCATTATGGGCAGATATGGAGGCTGGCATTATGGGCAGATATGGAGGCTGGCATTATGGGCAGATATGGAGGCTGGCATTATGGGCAGATATGGAGGCTGGCATTATGGGCAGATATGGAGGCTGGCATTATGGGCAGATATGGAGGCTGGCATTATGGGCAGATATGGAGGCTGGCATTATGGGCAGATATGGAGGCTGGCATTATGGGCAGATATGGAGGCTGGCATTATGGGCAGATATGGAGGCTGGCATTATGGGCAGATATGGAGGCTGGCATTATGGGCAGATATGGAGGCTGGCATTATGGGCAGATATGGAGGCTGGCATTATGGGCAGATATGGAGGCTGGCATTATGGGCAGATATGGAGGCTGGCATTATGGGCAGATATGGAGGCTGGCATTATGGGCAGATATGGAGGCTGGCATTATGGGCAGATATGGAGGCTGGCATTATGGGCAGATATGGAGGCTGGCATTATGGGCAGATATGGAGGCTGGCATTATGGGCAGATATGGAGGCTGGCATTATGGGCAGATATGGAGGCTGGCATTATGGGCAGATATGGAGGCTGGCATTAGGGGCAGATATGGAGGCAGACATTAAGGGGCAGATATGGAGGCAGGCATTAAGGGGCAACTATGAGGTAAGTCCAATGTTTCAGCCAGGCAGGGAAGGGGCAGAGACTGGCAGGACACACACAGAGGGGGCAGACTGACTGGCAGAACACACAGAGGGGGACACTGGATATTGGGTGCTGGATACACATGATGATACAATTAATTACATTTTATTGGTATCTATTTTTAATTTGAAATTTACCAGTAGCTGCTGCATTTCCCACCCTAGGCTTATACTCCAGTCAATAAGTTTTCCCAGGTTTTTGTGTCAAAATTAGGTGCCTCGGCTTATATTCGGGTCGGCTTATACTCGAGTATATACGGTAAATTTTTTTTTCTTTTTTAAGATGGAAAATTGTAATAAAGCTCAGAGGAAGAATGGATTAAAGAGCGTTCAGAGATTTATCTGCTCATCGTGTATGATCTTAGAAATCATTTTGGAAATATTAGATTTTCAGGAAGAAATACATCTCATCCAAGCGTGCACAGAGCACAAGCGCCCGTCTTGAATAAGACGACAATAATTCGGCTTTCTCAATTTTCTGAGCATGCATAATTCATTTATCATACCAAATGATCTGCATAAATTCATCTTATGAACAAATTCCCTTAATATATTAATTCTGTATTGGCATAATGAATAAGTATTATTTAAAATCAAAGCTGCAGATATAATCTTTGATCCTACAGATAAAAAAAATAAAATAAAAATCTGGTGCTGTGTTTTGCATTAAGTTAATGCAAAAGTGGACTAGGTGTGCTCTTCAGGGAATGCTAGGACTTGTAGTCCTCAAGCGTCTGGCATGCCTTCCTCTGAGTTGCATAAAAGCAGCACCTCTTCTGCAGGACATGGTTACGAACCATAGAAGACTGACCTACCTGTCAATCATCTAATGTCCATCTGACGGGTATTTTTGTCTAGTGAATGTTCCAGCTGGTGTAACAGCAGGAGGCTGTCGATTAAAATAGTCTGGCTTAATTTTACTCTTAATTACTGCCTAAAGAATGCACTTACATTAGCTCTTTGATAAAAGACAACCAACTTTATCCTCTTCACACAGGTGACACGTTTAATTTTTGCTTCCAATTCTATTTAAGGACTTTAATAACGCACAATTATTTCCTAATCTACAACTGTTCCTTTTCAACATAACAACATTCTTGTTCCATTACAATGCAATGAAAATAATAGAAGTATGAATGTAAACGTATTTACTACCGACACATCTGTGTCCTCTTATGTATAGCTTGTCCAACTTATATATGTCTGGGAAGTTACCGAATTTGAGGAATCCATCCCAGATCCCCAGACTCCCTGACCAACCTTGTGTAAGGTAGGTGTGGCTTGAAGATATGGTTAGCTGCAACGGAGAGGTACATCTACCTACTTCGATTTACTTGAAAATGCATGTTTAATGGTCCAGTTCTCTATACAACAAAGACTTGAAACATGAGCTGTTACTCGACTGAAGCAGAGACATTGCTGATGCCAGGAATGTTTGAAACTTTGTGGAAGATAGTTGTAATACGTAAGTAACAACTGACTTATGATCCTTACCCTTGACTAATAGAATGCAACTATTCCTCAAAATCTCCATGAGTGAAACCTTTAAAATTGAACCTTGTGTCGCCAATATATCTAGCAATGGTAACAAGGCAAATATTAAATTAGATGTGGAACCAACTACTACCTGATGTTGAATACAACAACAAGGGAGGAACCACTGTCTGTAAAGCATAAGTTATATAGGTCTTTCATTTTTAAGGCATCACCATATATTTGGAGTGGGGAGAGTGAACATGTAATTTATTATACACAGAAGAACCATGTATCAAAGGCCAATATATTGTAATATGGTACATTACTTTGGACAAGTCCTAATGCTTACACCTGTTTCATGTGTTGAAATAGGCTTCCTATCAGAGGTAGTTCTACAAATAAAGCAATGGTTTAGAATTGTTGACTGTTCTCCATAAATATATTTACTCTGTTGATGGAAGTGTGTACCCTGGTAACTACTCCTGTAACTACGATATCTACTACTAACCCAACCATTGTTTGATCAATACATTAATTCAAAACAGTGATCAATAAATAATACCCATATTAGGGGAAAAAAAGCATATCTTGAGCTGGAGTAAATGGGTCAATAGAGGTTATCCAACCAGGGAATGTATCCTTGATAATGACCTGGGTTATTTTTGGGTCGGAGTTGATGGATTTGAATTGCTTTTGATCTGAACTTATACACTTTTAGTGACTTAAGAACTTGTCAATCATATTTCATGGGCAGACATAGGAACAGTGTGAAAGGTAGCTACCCAGGTTGACCCAAGTCTAATATAACATCTCAGGCTCAGGTTTTAGTTCTCATATCAGTTATACTAAACAGAAACTCAACATAAATAAATAACAAGCCACTAACCTGTACATCATATGTTCCATTCAATAAAACAGGCCTCTGAGAGTTCATGTCTTGTAAAACACCTGAAATCACAGAACGATTCACTTTGTGGAAATCTTTGGATTGGCTGAACTGTACCATGTTGTGAAGTGCCAATATTTTGGTATCAAGTTCAACGTCTTGCCTGGTACGGTTATGCAGGCCAAGATGGTATTTACGAAAGTGTTTGATCAGGTCTGTGGGGTCATTCCCATAGTATCCATAACCACAAATGTTGCATTTGAAATCCTGAAGTTCTGGGGATAAAGGGGCAGATTCAGAATTGTCACTGACCAACACTGTGTGGGATTTCTTGAGCCCTGAACTCCCATCTAAAGGCACTTGTAGGTTTTCAGAGGCAACCGAAGCTGGACTAGAGTTTTGACAGTCTACCTTAACACTATGCATGGTGAGGTCTGCAGCCTTTGGTGACATATTTTCATCTCTTGTCTCCAAAGTGTCCCCATATACAGCAGAGACGGATTCTTGAGTGTCATCAGTTTCCGAAGTTGTAGGCGATTTTAAGGGCTCGGAAGCCGCCCTTGTATCTCCAGATGACAAAGCCAACATATTTCTGTCTGTCACCTCATCGTAGAAAATATTTCTGATCTTTAGGTGGCTGTAGTTAAAGACACCTCTCTCATTGAGTCCCCCACTTTCCGAGTCCTTTTTAAAGCTTGAAGAAGGCTCTAGAACATGGAAACCTTGATCGTCACTGTTAAGTTCCCCAGAAGTAGACTGCTCACTATTTTCTTGCATCGGATCAGTGAAAAAGTCTTTGTTCCTTAAAATATCTTCTCTCTCGGAGGCAGCAGACTCTATTATCTGTGCTTCACCTTCACTCGCTACGTTTCTCAGAGGGGGATTCTTTTTCCGGACCATATCTAAGAACAGGGGAAAAAAAATATATGAATACCAAAAATAAGTTTCATTACATTATCAGCTTCAGTTTCCAATCAATTCCATCTACCCCTGTGTACATTCATAAAACATAGGAGATCAACCCAAAATGATGGGGTTACTTAAGCTGAAGGTTCAGGAGTTGAGAGTATGCATGTCTGTGAATGATATCATGAAAATAAGTGGAGAGTTGGTGATGACCTTGCCAACTGTTGGCAATCCAAGAACAGGAAGTGGGTAAGTGACTAAATTCTATTTCAGTTATTGAAGGAAGTATAGAGAAAGACGCATGCTTATGGAATATATTTTGAACAACAGATTAGATAATAGATTATGGAATTTACTGAAGACCAAAAGGCGAGTAATGAAATAACTGGAGGCATCTTGGATTGTCTCAGTAAAACAATTTCCACAAACCACACTAATTAGTATAAATGAAATAAACTAAAATAGAACAAAAGTCTCTCTGTCTAAATATACAACGGTAACCTACACGCAAAATATTTAACTTTATCATGATCAATCTATGATGGTCGATGCAAGACATATCAAGTTCTTTGATCAATAGCTTTTGCCCAGGTTAAAAAAGTGGTTAGGACAAGATATGTTATAAAGAGAAAAAAAAGTATACATCCAATCAAGTTTATTAAAAAACAAAAATGAGTATTGGATGAGAATATAGAAACAAGACTAAATACCCACAAACAGAAATAAGAATAAAACACTAGACAGTCTTATACAGTGTAAAAAATAAAAGCTGTGAGGTTTGGCCAGCCATTAGGCAATAAAAGCAAATGGAAACTGTCGAACTCAAACGTCTGCAAGTTTGTATTTTATTTCCCAATCACCTGGACAACAATTACCATTTAATGCTAGCCTCATTTTATAGCGGTGATCCTCTCAGATTTGTAGGGGGAAAGATATCCTAGTTAGCCAAGCCTTGTCTTCTAAACATTTTGTTTTAACGATAAGATTATATTTAATACTAGCTAAAATATAGTCATTAAATATGACTTCATTGTTTGGCTATGCTCTTAACAAGATGTACTGAAATTAATCGACGTTACAGGGTGCTCCGATCACTGAGCGTAGGGTTATAGATGACAAACATCTAATTTTTTTCTTCTTTGCATAGTCTATTGCATTGCTAGTAAGTGCATCTTTAATTAGAAGATGTTATCCCTGGAAAAGATCACGACCATTTTTCAATAAGACATATTACGTAAAAACAAACACATTTGTGGAGCTTTTCAAATAAGGAACCAAATCCAAACTAGATAGACAAGTAATACAGGCGCTAGGAGGCTATTAACAGCAGAACAAATTACACAGCACATAGAGGATTTCTCATTTTAGAGCCAAGAACGATATTTCAGAACCAGATTCACATGGAAACCGATCTAATTTTGGAGCTTCTATCCAAGTTGATGATCAGTGGTATCTCAAACCTTGGAATAAAATCCCCATGCAGCTATTGCGGGCATTCACTGTGGACCGGATTTAAAATTAGGAGCAAAGAAAATATAACTAATATGCTGCTGGAGAGAGCATGTTGCAAAGCAAGGAGTTCTTTTTTTGGGGAGGGGGAAACGGAGTATGCTTTTAAATAGTTATTGAAGTCTACTGATCTCAGACAAGTGAGCTGGTAATAAACCAAATTCATATTTAGTATTAATGCCAAAAAATGCAAAATCATGCACTTGGGGCAAAAAAAACCCCCATAAACACAATATATCATTAATGGCACTACATTAGAAACTACTGAGGAGGAAAGGGATCATAAAGGTAGTCAAGCAAAGTAACAAAGCAATGAGAAAGGCAAGTCAGATGCTTGGTTGGATAGGGAGAGGAATTAGTAGCAG
>WWET01001135.1:151777-170658 GCA_011038615.1 Limnodynastes dumerilii | reverse complement strand
TTTAACTACCTCCCCCCGCCCACCTACACTAACCTGAACATAGGGACGCTGGGGTGCGTCCCCTCCAGCGTCCCTACGGCGCTGCTACGGACGCCTGATCCACGATCGGGCGTTGCCGTAGCAACGCCGGGCAACATCTGCCCGGCGCATGCGCAGGTCGGCTGAAAAACCGATCTTACGCTTGCGACGGCGGGCGCTGTTCTGGATCAGGCCCTAAGAGCATAAGTACTCTGTGAAAGCGTTCTGCGCATGAGTAAATACGGTGAAAACACACCGAAAAGCACTAAAATTAATTCTGGATGACGCATAGTAAGCTGTTCTGAAGGCAAGGCGTGATGACCCAACGTGTGTATGCATGGTTTGTTAAACACTTACGTAAAGCCACTCCATTACACTCCAGTCCCATTATAGGCAGGACATGTTCGGATCACACTTAACGTAAGTTCGTTTCCGCTGCGGCGTACTTCGTAGTGCACTAGATCAAGTCCTTTGAAACCGCTACAAAATGTTATATCCTTCCCTTTTGTAAAAGAAAATCTATAACACTTTCCCAAAATAGTATTTATTTTTATTGATTATCTTATTTCTTTATTTCTGGTCATTGAGGGGGGTAAGATATTACAATGATCACAAAACACATTCTTTAAAGACAATAGAGCAAAACCATCTATTGATAAGACACATATGTAAAATCCTGTCCCAGTTTCCAGCGCTCACTCTCAGACTATCCATAGGGAGCATTGATTCTTTTGTAATATAAAAGGGATACTTAGAAGTCTAAGAGCCATGCTCAACCGAGCTATGCCAAATAAATCACTCAATAATTCATAGCAAATTAATCCTGGTAAAACAGCCCCTTTCTAAACCCAGTTCTTTCTTGGGAAACAAATAAATTGGTTTTATTGATGCTGTAATCAATCATTTTTTTTTTATATATTAACCAAAAACAATGTCCACTCAGCTACGAACCTTCCCCATAAAGGCTGTTTCTTCTTGTTCAATATTAAATATTTCACACAACTCAAAACATAGAAAGGGAAAACCAATTAATGGGCCGTATTCAGAGATCCGTTTTTGAGGGAAGTTGCGTGCATATTCTTAGGTACGTTTTAACTGCGCATGCGTAATAACTTTACGTACGTAGTTTAAGTTGACTATACGCATGGAAGTGCCTAACGGACGTACATGTGAATCGCACTTGGGGAGATACGCACAGAAATCAGACGTACGGGAAAATTTACATAAAAGTGGGTGGAGGAGGTATTTAAATGAACGCCTGGAGGTTGGACGGAGCACATATACACACGTATGTACACGGAAAGTACAGAGTGTTCTATGGACTCGTAAGTCCTCGACAGCACGTCCGGGAGAGGGGAGTGTCGGGGTTGTTGGTGGGTGTTACCTTGCTCTGGCCGTGCGTATAATTGCGTGCCTTTAAAAAACGGCCCAATATGTTTATGTCCAAAACGTCAAGAAAAATCTATGCAGATAATATTTTTTTTATGCACTAAACACTGTACACAGCAAATAAAAAGCCTGATTCAACTGGCCGCGAAGACGGTAAGAAGTGTCCTTATAAGTGTGTATGAGATGCATATTAAAATACGCAATGCAAATTCACAAAATATATCGCTGTGATCAGATATCACGGCTAATAATACCCATTAAAACGAGCTTATCTTTAATGGCATGAGCAACGCCCGATTAAGATCGCACAGAACCATGGGCAAGACTTTGGCGTGTGGTTGTGTGGACGTAGCGCTCGGACATGCAGACGTGCCTAACCCCGCCCATACTGCACAATTTAAGTGCCTCCCCCCCCACCCACATTGTGTATTCTTCCATGTATGGCGTGTTGTCACACCCTGTGGTACGAGGTTGTGCACACGCGGGAATCAACTCCGTACGCACTCAGATCCGATGCGTAACATCCGTCGCGCATGTGCAGTTTGCAAAAAAAAAAAATGCACATGGCCTGCGTATGTTGCCCAACGTTATTAAGTACATTGGGCTGGATCCAGACTTAAGAAGGAGCTTGAAATTAAGAGTGGAAAGTTGCTCCTGGGCTAAACCATGGTGATTGCAGGGGGAGTCATATTTCATCTGTTGCAAACATTATTAGAGTTGAGGGGTGATGTTTCCTATCCCAAGTGTAAATAACAGTGTGATAGTAAAGCTGGTCAGTATCTGTGTGCAGTAACCAATTCAAAGATATATCCCTGCATGCAAAGAATACAATTACCTTGACTCCTCCTGAAAACAACATGGTTTAGCTCAGGTGTAACCTTCCTCTCTTATTTACAAGTTCCTTCTTAAGTCTGGATCCAGCCCTTTATCCTTTATATTAGACAAATCTTGTAAAGTTGACCATAATTTGCTTTATTACGCAAAAAAAAAACAAAAACACCACAGTATGACAGCGCCAAACAACCCATACAAGCAGTGGAGAAAGTACCGGAGCCAATGGAAGATCTGAGATCCGGGCGCTAGCCCAAAAGTGAGCACTTCCTTTGTTCCTCTCCGCAGTGACCAGTCCTGGATTCGGCTGCTGAAGGCTTCAGTAATGAGCCCAAGCCAGTAATATAGCAATCACTGGCCGAGGGCACCTTTAAGAGGATTAACCTTACCTCTTCCCAGGAATGCACTGTGCAACGTCATGACGTCACGCCATAGCCCTGCCCCCTTGCCTCTGGGCAGAACTTATGCCATCGTATACAAGGTTAGGGCATAACCAGCACTTAAAAAGAGGTGCATGAACTGAACTAATGCACAACTATTCAATTGACTAGCATTGAGTCTACGTTATAGTTTTGTGTGTCTCTCATGAGGTCTGTGATGTCTTCCTGTCCTAGAAACTTCATCTTCTGCAATTCTAGGAATATTGGGCAATGCTCGATTCCTCTGTGAGCTCTAAATATACTTCCACTTTTTGTGTTCTAGTATGAAGGTGTCAAGATGACCAGTTGGAAATGTGGCTGTTATTATGTAATATTCATAAAAAACAACTCAGTCACTTAAGTCACTCTGTTTTTTGTCCTGAACCATTTCAGCAAAGAACCCAATGTGTTCACCAGCTAAGGAAAATTTTATGTAATGGCTGTATTTGATGACAAGCATGGCTGAGCAAATAAAGAGGACAATGATAGAGAAAAGGACAAAAATGGTTTAAATAAATCAGTCCAAAAATGAAATAAAAATAAAAATAGATTAAACAGCTACAAAGTTCAGGATAGGCATCACAAAACAATGGTGAAAACCAATGATCCATAAACCAGGCCTAACCACACTGTCAGTTTAAACTGTATAGGTATCTTCTCACCTGGGACGACATGAATAAAATAAAAATTCTATGGAAGGATATCAACAATATTTAGCATCGCATGTGTGAGTAGCACTTGTGTCTCACAGCACGGAGGTCATGAGTTCAATTCCAGGACAAGGCCTCCCTGTGTGGAGTTTGTATTTTCTCCCTGTGTCTGTGTGGGTTTCCTCCCACAGTCTAAAAATATACTGGTAGGTTAAATGGCTACTGAATAAATTAACCCGTGTGTGTGTGTGTGTGTCTGTGTTAGGGAGCTTAGAATGTACCTCCAATGAGGTGGGGACTTATGTGAATATGAAATATTCTCTGTTAATTGCTGCATAATTTGATAGTGCTATCTAAAAACTGTTAATAAAGAATAATAATAATATATACAGGTAAGATGTAATATGGTAAGCAAAATACTCGTACACACTGTCCAATAGTCATACCCAACAGTAGTAGTCAATGCTTTTATACAATTTTTTTTACAGTGTTTATGGGGCATTAAATTTTAATATAACTCTGTACAGACCCTAAAAAGCTTAAAATAGTTCACTTAAATATAGTCATAAGACAAAAAATATCTTCCACAACTTGGGAAACTGTTCAGCAATGTCGTAAAAATAAAGTTAATTTTATAGACAGTTTGTAGTCTCATCCATGTGGGATGTGTTGCCATGTGTCCATTTTTGAAGCATAAAGACATTAGGCAATCTTTACTACAGAGGAACAATTCTCAAATAGTGCAAAAGACTCAGTTGCTGGGACACTATGACAATTTGTAGCCTCAATAAGGTCATTTAAGATGAGTATGTACTAGAATAACTATGAGCTAAAAACACTACTCCTTGTAACAATTGTATATAACAAGGTCCTAAAACACAGCTTCATTGTATAAACTTATACCAAAAAAAAATGTGAACAGAAAAGATATTGCCAAAATATAATGAACATTTCACTATATAAAAATCAAAATTCAAGGAAAAGCTCTCTCTCTCTCTTTACTATTTGGCTAAATAGAAATAACATTTACACAACAAAACACAATTTTAAAAAATTAATCACAAATTCGGTGTATAAGGTTTTAAATCTAAAATTAGAAACAAAAAATATCTCCAATTTGATGTAGACGTAACAAAAAGGATGTTTCTAATAGAAATTTAATTTATTTCATCAAATTCCCATTCTACAAGAAAACAATAATTTATGTTTACTTGGTTGTGACCATGTTGCACTGTGCAAAACACAATACTATATATCAGTAAAACACCATAAACTAAAAAAAAAAGGTTTGTAAAACTAGTTAAATAAATAAAATCAATCCTAACACAAACCGTTTTAGAGCTACTAAAACACAATCCCATCCCTTATATATGCGGCTTCGATTGTCTGCCACACCATCTTGCACCAGTTGAATGGTGATTGCCGGCAGTCTCCATTCTCAAAAATGGCGGTGCTGAGAATTCCAGTGCTGCAAAGATTCCTTAGAGCAATAGGTAAGTCCTTCAACCTAACCCTCCCCTAACCCTTAATTTCCTGCAGCCTAACCCTAACCTTCTTCTTCTTGAGCCCTAATTCTAACCGTCCATGTCTTGCAGCCTAACCTTCGCTCTTTAAGCCCTAACCCTAACCTCAGCCAGTCACTATTGGGAACGGGCTGATTAGGTACCCCTTCCCAATAACAATATTCTCCCCCCCATCCCCCTAATATTTCGCCAATGATACAGTCGCGATGCAGCTAGCGGCTGTATTATTGGGCCGTATTTATACCCAACAGTGAGTTAGGTGCGGACAGAACCCGCACCAAACTCACTCGTTGAGCCCTTAACCCACTCACCAATTTTAAGGTACCACTTAAGAGTGAGATAGGGCTACCTTATCTTACCATGAGTAGTTTCCTTCTTAAGAAGGAATGGCTCATTGTCACAATACAGCCGTTTGGGCCGGCAACCGCCTCCCCTGATTTATAGAAATAAGATTTGTTAACATTTTAATATTTAGTGGTCAAGAAAAAAAAAAAAGTAAGAAACTTGTTTCTTTACCAAACAAACTTTGTGACATTACATAATATATTTGTGCAGCCATTAACAGAGTGTATTTAAAAGCTACCGGTAAATGGTTTCAACAAAAGTCTGATGACCAAGACATAATCAAAGCTGAAGCATAGAGTCATAAAGAACGGTGCTTAGATTAATTGTCTGAGTTGTCCCAAATAAAAAGTAGACCTTGATTTACTCATACTATAAGAGCACCAAACTTCCCCACCCAATAAATTATCATTCATTTCATAGATGCATACTGCGTCATTCTGATGCTTGGAGGGTTTATTGATGAGGATGATGAGTCACCATAAATTAACATTTCTTAATTTGTTTTTGTAAGTGACCTTGCAACTCTTTCAATGGATAATCCGCGTCCTTGCTTTTAGCAAAACCAGATGCATGTTATCCAACGATCATCCCCAGAAACCCTTCACATGGTACCAAGCCTTAACGTCATCTTTAAATACTGAAGACAACAATTAAACGGAAACATGTTGACATAGACTAAAATTAAACTTATAGGGCCCAATATATTTCCTTATTTATTGTTGCATAGTCACAGTAGAGTAGTTACTAAGCTTTGTTTTTCAAGTTTGGTTTTAATGCCCTTGTCAACAAGTCTTAAGCTGGGTACATACCTTTACGATTACCCTGGCTCCGCATAAAACGATTCAATAGTGGGGGAAATACGTGAAGAGTGTACACACTGCTCAATAGAAGAGGTGAGCTCAAGATTACACTGTGACATCCTAAGAAGATCACAAAAACATTGGTTGTATCATTGGTTGAATTGTTTAAACATACCAACCAATCCAATTATCGGACAAGTGTGTTTCTGGAACGTTTTGGTGTGTTTCAACAAATTTGTGGGAAAAAAACAGCAGAAAAGAAAAAAAAACATTCCCTATAAAATATGGGCCAGCAATTTAAGAAATGTTAAACCAAGTGGTAAAATTCCAACACCAAAGCCCTGATTTCACTACACGTTTATATGCCAGTCAATAATGGTAAATGTAAATCAATGGGAAACATTCAGTGTGGCACAGCAATGCAAAAGAATGTAAATAATAATAAGGGTAACAAGCAACTCAATGATCAATAAAGTACATGTTTTCCTCTAAACATACAAGAGTGAACAGCAACCAGATACCATTTAATCAGTGGAAAAAACAGCAACCTGTAATAATAAAAGAGCAGGCTCCTAAACAAGCCAGAAACAAATCATAAATTCAAGAAGGAATGTGCTGGGGTCACAGGTGTTCAGAGGCCCAAAGCTACAGAGTGTGGACCTCTAAAACAACCTAAAGGGCCATTCAATACTTTCGGTTATAAACTGCAACAATTCCAATTAATTCCAAATAAAGAGGCACCTACATGTATCCTTCACAAATGTTACACTCCATAACCAAGAAATGTGACATCAACACACAGAGGGGACATTCAGACCACAGATAATGCCTCTGATGGTCACAGGTGATGGCCAAGAGGGCCAAATGTAACCCTATAGCTGGGCTCGACAAGTGTTTGCAAAATGAAGACGCCACAACAAAAACTCCAGTCTTCAGGTTCCTATTTCTAGTTGCCATGGTGACCTAGCCAACGGTATTTGTTGGACTCTGCCCTAGGGGAACTTGTGGTCTATCACTGACCAACATAATGACTATAACGTCTACCAACCAATAGAATGTGGTTTGCTGGTCCACTGTGCTGATTTTCAACGGTAAACACGCCAGCACTGAAATGCCAATAGCGTTCACCAATCATCTGTTTTCAGAGTTGTTACCGTAATTCCTGTGATCGAATATTGTATTGCCAACATGTTTGTTCGGCATTGCAATAGCCATAATCTCTAACCACTAACCTGGGAGGCAAAAAGCAGACCGCAGTGCACTGGGGAAGCCACACTGGCAAAGCAGTCAAAATTGCAACTCTGACAACAGATGATTAGTGAAAATCAGCACACCACATTCAATTGGAATTTTGTCTAAAGTGATATAGCTGACATTCTACAGAATGCCGAAACGGCAACAACTTCTATTACTATTTCACAGAAACCGGAAAACTTAACAGTGACGGTTCAAGCAAACCCGAAACAGCCTAAGTGATTAATTTGACTAATGACAAAAAAAAAAATAAAAAAAATTAGAAAAATTCAAAATTAAGATTAAGAATAAAAGCAACATATGGGTTGCATCACAAAATAAATATATGATTACAATCATATGGCTTTTAGTTTGTACTTTCTGCGGTATTACTCCCCCATATGTAATCTCTAAGAAAATCCCATAATGCATGTGTTACTGCTATTTTTAATGAATTTTGCTTGTAGCTTTGATAAAAGATTTCAAACTCTTTCGGCTTTGATTGTTTATAATAAGATGGGGTGATGCCAAAAGCCCTTGCGTTGATCTTTGCCACACAAAGGAAATTTAATTTAAATCTTGGTGATTTGCCAGAATCATAAAAACTTACGCTAGAAAACATATATACATTTATGGGGCGATAGATATTAATTCTATGAGCAGTTATTCTAGTAACAAGAACGAGAATGTACAGATTTCCTCTCGATGTAATTATTCCATCTATAATTGCACAGATGCCATGCTATTTCAGTGAGCACCATTTTTTAAAACCTGCCATAAAATGCTGCCATTAAAATGCAGAAGCTAATACAAAGAAGCTTGACACAATAGGTTAGATACACTTAGAAAAATAGGCACAAGTAAAGGCACAATCATATCGAACAAAATGAGGATACAGCAAATCTGACTAGATTTATTTTAAGTCAAACAAAACAGCTAATTAATAAGAGGTTGATACCATATGTGTGTATTTTTTTCCTTTAATTTTTTTTTTATCAGTGTATTACAGCCATTTGAGAAACTCAACAAGCAAACAAGACTTCTCCCGTGTTGCCTCTCTTCTCTGGAATCATCTCTCTCAATCATCTGTAAGATAGACATGAGGCGCAGCCAATCAGTGCAGATACTGACAGGAGGCCAATGTGCTGAAAGGGACTCCTGTCAATTTTATCAGGACCTATCTTTTCGGTCAGTCCAACAGGAGAGGTGAGTGGTGCTAATATTGGGACCTTTCCCTGGTGGGAAATCACCCCGTTTATCGTGATACCTCCTGCTGGGACCAATAATCTGCCTAATGTATAGCCAGCTTTATGCATGGTAGCAGATTTTATATATTGTTTTAGTTTATTAATAGGTTTTTATATAGCGCTATCATATTATATAGCATTAGAATATTTCACATTCACATCAGTACCTGCCCCATTAGAGCTACACACTAACGTCCCTAAAGCTGGCCACACACTAGAGCGATTATCGTGCTGATTTAGCAATTATCGTGGATTGGCCGAATTATCGCTCTAGTGTGTGGTGCCGATAATTTACTGAAACGGCCGATAATAAAAAAAAAATGGCTGCCGTCAGATAATCTGATCGGGTGGTTTGCAATAAAACATTATCGTTTATCGCTAGCAAAATCGTGCAGTGTGTGGGCATTTCAGATAATTGTATGTCCTCTCTCCCTGTCTGGCTATACAGCGCTGGATAGCCAGACATAGGGAGAGAGGACAGAGCGCTGCAGCCTGTCAGTGGGTGGGGTACTGCAGCGCTATGTCCTCTCTCCCTGTCTGACTATCCAGCGCTGTATAGCCAGATAGGGAGAGAGGACATACAATTATCTTGGCAAGTGTAAAACGAGTAAATTAAGTACGAGCGAGGGGAGTGCATATTACTTACGAGAGCGTAAATACGCTACGCCAACGAGCGTAAAAACAACTTCGGTCTAGATCTACTCCTATGGTTCTATATTTTTAATGCCAGTGTAAAAACCCAAGTGCAAAATAATGTTGGCAAGGTCACACAAGGTCATTTGTCCAATTTGCGCCATTACTTGAACTTTGCCGCTATCTGAAACCCACCCATAGTATGGTACACATAGACATAAACCCGCCAATAGGATGGTACACGCAGATATGACCGCACAGAGTGTTATAGCACTATATACAAGGGATCCATCTATTATATCTGTCATAAAGCAGACATTTGCCCAAGAGATGTGCATTTTATTAATGTGACCCAGGAAATTATCCATCCAGAAAACTGCAAGCACGAACATTGCTCAATCACTCCCGTGACGGCAATAGAAAGAGAAGTAACATGTGAAGGAATAGAGCTGGAAACACTGCTTGCAACCTCTTCAGGATTATAATTACCCCTGTGTGACAATGCAATGCATCGGCACTGGAGCAAAAAAAATAGCTATTATTGTTGTAGCTGGTGTATAAATCCCCTGCGTGGAGCCACCCTTACTATATTATATTAAATATTAAAATATTCCCAGTTAATTCGAGGCAGTCTTAGGGTCAAATTTACTAAACTGCGGGTTTGGAAAAGCAGTGATGTTTCCCATAGAAACCAATCAGAGTCTAGCTGGCATTCTCTAATATGTAATAGGAAAGTGAGAACTAGAATCTGATTGGTTGCTATGGGCAACATCTCCACTTTTCCAAACCCTCAGCTTAGTAAATCTGGCGCTTAGGGTCATAGGGCCATACCCAGAATTACGCAGTGCGGCCGTTTATTTTACGCACCAGATGGCATGACATTTCTTTGTGTTTTATTCGCATCAGGCCTGTGCAGATTGGAAGAGCGCGCATCAACGTCCTATTCAGATCAGAGATCAGCTCGAGGAGTCTGAGGCTTGCGTCCTGAGGGGCAAGGAAAGGGGTGGAGACACGAAGTCAATGTGCAGTAAGGGCAGGGCCAAGACAAGTGCACTCAATCTAGATCAGAACGCTGACACAACTAAGTCAAAACATGCGCCCCTGCCGCAGGTCATGTCTAGTCCAGGGGGATCGCAAGAAACAACCTATAACAGTCACTTTTTGTGACATTTTAATCTAGAAAAAAAATATAGGTATTTAATTGCAGCTGCAGTTTAATGTTGTTATCAATTATGAAAAATATAGTTTAAAAAAAATTACTTATTTTCAATGATTAAAGTTAAGTAAAAAAAAATGTAAATTTAACATTTAAAGACTGGATGTAGGCTTGAGAACAACACCCCACTTACACACAAAAAGGGCCCTATTCACACCTAAGAACCTTCTACGCAAGCGAGGTAGGTCAATTACGTACCAATGTGTTAATGCTGCCTAGGAGAGTGTTTAGGTAAAAGTGGGAGAGGGAGGGATTTAGATTAGCCGGGGAGGGCGGGGGAGAGCCGTTCTGCGTGTGCAGTTTTCTTCTTAAGAAGGTAAGATAAGGAAGCCCTATGGAACTCTTAAGTGCCATAAGGTAACTAAAAATTGGGGGGTGGGTTAGGGTCAGGAAGGGTGAGTTAGGTGAAGTTATGCCCGCACCTAACTCACTCTGTGTGAATACAGCCCAAAGTGCTTAAGTGGGGTGCCTGGAGGGGAGGGTGCATGCGTCCTCCAGATGTTATGTCATATGATAGGATTTAAGTTCAAAGGGGCGGTTCCGCCTCTCCGCCCCCACGAAGGTGGGCGGAGATTAGTATTCTAATTGTACAGGAGGGGTGGAAATAAGGACTTACGAGCGCATCAGCCGTCGAAATGACCTCTGATCCAGACGTGTGACTTATGGCTGCCTTGCTAAAACTCCGCTCGAGAAAGGGGAGTGACAGGGCACAGCCGTAACTAGGGCAAAAAAAAAATAATGGCGCCCTCAATCTTAAATTAATAACCAGTTTAACCTTAAAAATGAACTTACTGTCGCCTCCCTTTGACTTTGCGTCCTGTGCGGCCACCCCATCGCACACCCCCAGTTACGGCCCTGCGACAGGGGGAGTTCACTCCCCTCTTCTGTGCAGACATTAAGACTCCCGCACGTACAGAAAGTGTGCCGGGGTCTGGATCCGGTCCTACTCTTCACTGTATTAATATCAGAGCATATCCCTAGCCTAGTGCTGCGTAATTGGGCACCTATCTGCTTACAGCTTCCCTGCCACACATGCAGCCAACTCAAAGAGTGTGCGTCTGGATCTCACGCCACCCCCGTCCCACTTTCTCAAATCGCATCTTCGCCGGATTTGTGCATGCACGAGCATAAGATTTCTACCGTGGACCTGGATCTTCATCATCCAGGCTTTCACGCTGGAAACCCTTTAGTAAAGCATGGTGGAGGAATGGTCACCTTACAATACGGGTTTGGTTAAGCCCTTTTGTACGATTAACCGCTATGCACCGGCCACATTTTCCTTGGGGCTGGCGCATAAAAATTAAGGTGAGGTCCTGCGTACGGAAGTGCCACCAGTGCATCACAGCCTCTCAATTATCATTAGCATTAGCAGCATAGGCATCGGAACAGGTAGGGGAAGGGGTTTAAGGGTAACCAAGTGTTCAACAGTGCGGTGACAACAGCTGTAGGTACTTGTATCAGCATAGGCCCCTGTGCCGCTGCACCTGTTGCACCAATGGTAGTCCTGCCCCTGATCTCAACCACCTAAGATAAGAAGGAGGCACCCTTCAGTGGCGTCACAGCAGGGGTGCTGGCAGAGGATTGCACAGAGACAGTATCTGCCTGGCTGGCTGTTAATAATGCGCTAAGGAAGCCAGGCACTAGTCTTCTGTCAGTGTTGGAGCTCCTCCGAAGCTCCTGCCTCCCATCTGATTGACGCCGGTCACATCAGCGTCATTCAATGAGCAGAAAGCGCTACACGGAAGAGAGAAGAAGCGGTTCACCGCGGTCAAGGTAAGTTTGCAAATGTGGGAGCCAAAACTGAGCTAAATGATTGTCTCGAAGAGCTGTTGGGAGAGAAGGCTCTGTCTCATGGACACGGGGCTCACCTGTGAATGTTTTCGTGGCTCCCCAGGGTGCCACCACGTACACTCTGGAAACCACCATAACACAAGGTAAATTAGATGCTTTTCCTAAAGCACACAAAAATGAAAACGCTTTATTTGTATACAAAAACTTAGAGTTGCGCTAGGAAACATCCCCTCTGAACTCTATTTCTATCTTCCCAATCAGTGCCACGCTGCTGCAGTGCAGACTTGTTAATGTTTCGCCCATGGCCCTCAACTTTAAATCAATATTCAAGTTCAACATTTCTTCCAGATGAAAGACAGACCGAAAAAAAATAAAAAAATCCAGTTGGCAGTTAATTGTCATTTCTTCAATGCACAAATACCTATCTCCCAGAGACAGCCTCTATACAATCAATTACGAACGTTCAAACAAAATTATTAATAGACTCTAATAATGCACATTCAATGCAATCTCTGTGTTCAGCTAAGATGTGCCTCCAGTCTACACGACTCTGTGATACAATGACTTCGATTTGACCCAGGCAATTATAAATTCACCATTCTGTCTCCCATCCTATATCTTTTGTCTGAAACAACTTCCTTTAATAGGGGGAAAAAGGAGAATAAGGCTCTGTTAACAACGCTTTTATTTTTTT
Source organism: Limnodynastes dumerilii (assembly GCA_011038615.1). Classification (NCBI taxonomy): domain Eukaryota; kingdom Metazoa; phylum Chordata; class Amphibia; order Anura; family Limnodynastidae; genus Limnodynastes; species Limnodynastes dumerilii. Next base: position 157,869 of record WWET01001135.1, on the reverse strand, counting down.
TATTTTTTACTGGCACATAATTTACATTTTTATTAGAACGGACCATTCATAGCTCAGTACTTTATAGCTAAGGGGTATTTAGCTACACTTAACCAGCACAATGATCATTATCTATACGGCAGTATCTAAGAGCTTGACAATAAATTGATTGTTTTCGGTAGTACATATTTCTTAATTGTCAACCTAATGCTTAGTAGTAAGGGAGGTAAAGAAGAAAGAGAATGAATATGGAAAGTACATACCGTAGGAAGAATGGTTAGTGTTAGTGATTACACATGGGAACAACATAGAAGAACTTTTTTTTCATATAATCCTGTGCCCACAAACATTCCGTAAATTAGACAAATAAAAAAGAAAAATAATATATTATAAAAGTGGATTTTATTTACTGTTTGTGATTTATATTGTTTAAGTTTTATATTCTTAAAACGGATATAGCAACACGGTTTACTTTAGTTCATACCCCAGCGCTTCACCTTTCTTTACCTATATCTGCTATTTAATACCAGCCGGCTGGCAACATTTTCTTTGGAGAACACTGAACTAATAAGCATGGCCATGCATATACCACTATTTTATAATTACAATGAGCAACAATTGATCATATTTCATATGGTGTATCATGGTATATAAATAAGGAGCAACACAATTTTATCCAAATCTAAGGTGTATAGATAAACCGTATGTATAGAGCTGACAGTCTAGGCCACCAGGCTCAAAGAGTGAAAGATCCAACAATTGGGAGAAATGCTGTCTCTTTGGTATTGGAATCAAAGGTTATAGTTCCTTAGGTAGATATCAGATATGGAGAAACTTTACAGTCAATCTTAATATCAATTGAGTGTGCACACGGATCGATTCCTACAATTGTAATTTGGAAATATATAAATGTCAATCTTTATGAGCTCTAAAATGTGCAATTTGTGCAAAACAATGAATAAAATAGAGTATCATTTGGACAACAGTTTAGACGTTACTCACGGTACCATAGATTAAGTATATACTTAATAGAAGAAGTTTTCCGTTGAATGTGGATCAGAGGGATATTTCAGTAGAATGTATAATTCCAATAAGGTAAGTAGTAGCGATGTCCTACTGAATATATCGGAGGTGGGTGGGATCAAAGACAGTGCCGACAAATAGCCAGCGATGGTGGATAGTGTGTCTCTCTCGATCCACGGGACAGTGCCAGCGGGGATGGGTAGGACGTCTTTCCCAGTCTGCAGTAGGTTGACGGTAAAGCAGGCTCCCCAGAAGCAGTATGTCAGCCGTGTGTTCTATGGAGACAGACACTGGAGTCTCAGCTGGTAATGAACAGCGGCAGACGCTGTCGCCTCCACACTCCAATTATGCAGGTGGAAATTATAATAGTAGTACGGTCAATAAGGTGGTATAAAGATGGTCCAAGCTTCTCAATTTGGTGGTGATCAGATGGTAAAAGGAAGTAATATACAAGAGGTATATTGGATATAGTGGAAGTGGCTATGCCGTCCTATGATGCATTTCTCCCTGTAAAAGGGTTTTATCAACTTACTGATACTGAAGGGGGCTGCAGGCATATGATGGGAGTACTGGGGTGGGAGGTGCTGGAGGCATATGATGGGAGTACTGGGGGATGGAGTTAGGGGCACATGATGGGAGTACTGGGGTAGGAGATGCTGGAGGCATATGATGGGAGTACAGGGGGCGGGGGCAAGAGGCACATGATGGGAGTACTGGGGGGGGGGGGGCTGGAGGCACGGGAGTGGAGTAAATGGGTAATGGGGTGGCACCCGTCCCTTAATTTGCCTGGGGCACTGGGCCAATAGATACACCCCTGGCAGTAATTGTCTAACTTGGTGCAAGAGGCACATGATGGGAGTACTGGGGGGGGTGGGGTGCTGGAGGCACATGATGGGAGTAAATGGGTAATGGGGTGGCACCCGTCCCTTAATTTGCCTGGGGCACTGGGCCAATAGATACACCCCTGGCAGTAACAACTTTGTCTAACTGAAAACTCAGTTAACGCATTCGAGTACTGACATGTGAACTGTTGAAAATCAGTTCATCGGACAAGCAAAGCACACCCATATTAAAGTTGAGAGGTGACGATGATGTGTCCTTGCTCGTCTAAATAACAGTATACAAAAAAAATAAAAAAAGTTTGTCTATAGCTATGTGCAATAAGCAAATGCATAAAATGCAACAATAATAATCGGATTTCTCCTGAAATTCAACATAGTTTTGTCCAGGTGTAACTTTCCACTTGATTTCCTCTTATGTTGAACTCTGGACAAGGTTTATTATTATTATTATATTTGTTTGTTTGTTTTACGCAATGGATGGATCCTGATGAACGGACAATGTTTTTATCACCAGATGTTTAACTGTGCTTAACAATTGCTCTGTCCTATTCTTTGCCCTGTCAAATGAAGTGATCTATGGCATGTCTAAGTGGAGACAGGGTCTTGGATTAATATGCCATCACAGGGAGATAAATCTTTAACACACCAACTGCTGCTGATCTTGAAAAATACTCAGCCCTTAAAATTGCTGTGCACAGTGTAAAGTGATAACACAGAGCACAAAGGAAGTTTCCAGTAAAGAGAGCAAAACATGAATTGCACAGCTCACAGAAACGTCCCACACTTTTCCTTAGTAGGTAATTTTTAGTGGGGGTGGGGGGAAGCTATGAGAGACATCAACTTATGCAAATTCATCCTCTGAGAAAATGTATCTAGTAAACATTCACAAGAACAGTTTGCATAATCTGCTGTTTCTGTTAGCAACTAGTTCTAAGAGGATTTCAACAGGCAGGAAGATTGATTTGCAAGGGCATGGTTGCCAAATATCAGGGAAACGCTCTGAAGAATGGGTGATCTCCCTGACTCCCTGAAGTGTGTGGCAATCTCCCTGATGCTGATTTAGTTCCAGAAGTCATTGCAGTAGGATGACAGAATTTAGAAATTGTCTCTTATTTCCCTGCATTGAGGCCTAAGGAGGCAGCCATTTTCATGGAGGCCAAGATATAATCAAAGACTTTCAGTAAATAAAGACAACATGCCTTCCATAATGCAGACAGAAATTAAAAATACACTTTGATCTCTTGTTAATCAGTTGCAGTGTCAGTATTTATTTACTGATAATTTAACAAGTCAATAAATACAGATGCTGTCATTTTTATTGGGGAATAGTTTTCCTGGCAGTGCTAGACACACTCATGGGTGGAGCTATTTATGGACACAACCCTTTGGTGGCACAAGACACACCCATTTGGTGAAGCACCTTTATAGTGCTGTCACAATCTCCTTAATATTTATTTGCAAAAGTTAGTAACCACATGGGTTACTGAGCAATGCCCAATCCTTAGTATCCCCAATAAATGGCAGCTTGGATTAGGCAGGGGTGGGATTTCAAGGGTAATTTGCATAAATCATGCCCTCAAGTTCCGCCCCCACCTTGTTGTTTCTACCCAGTAACTAAGCTCTTTACCCAACTATTGGACCATTTTTCCAGGAGTCAAATAACTCAGAAAAGTTATTACTGTTACAGAAAATCCATCACGTGGCAGAGATTGTAAAATGACCATACTGGTCTTGTTTGGCCATAGCAGAAATATTCCAGACAACACATTTAAAAATATAGAAAAAAAAATTTCCCCAAAAAAAGACTAAGGGCCAGATTTACTAAGCTGCGGGGTTGGAAAAGCAACCAATCAGATTCTAGCTGACATTCTCAAGTATGTAAAAGGAAGGTGAGAGCTAGAATCTGATTGCTATGGGCAACATCTCCACTTTTCCAAACCCGCAGCTTAGTAAATATGGCCCTAAGTATTAGATGCCTGTAAAAGCTGCCTCAATGCATTCATGCTAATCATTTCAATAATTGTAAATCCAAATGAACAAGACACAAAAATCATTCAAGACAAAACAAAATTCTAAAAGAGGAACAAAACAACTACGGAAAAGGACTCATCAGAGCCACTGTCAGAAACATATGATTTATAGCGTACTGAACGAACGCTACAATCACCCGTGTTTTTCGAAAACTAGAAAAGAGGTACCTGTCCAATCTAAGCGCTCTGCGAGTAAAATAAAAAAAAAAACATAGCTGTCAGAAGACGCTGAACAACAAGATGTTTATTACTTAGACATCAGCTTGACTCTGACATTTATCAAAAGTATAGTTAGAGGGAAAACTAAGACATTTCCTAGTACATTGTCAAACTGCTGCAAATTGAGTATAACTTCCAAAAAGGCTGTAACTAACATATCAGCAGAGCTGTGTACATTTATGAAAACCAGCGTTCCGCAATATTACCATGTTTATCACGAAGGATGTGGCAGTGGTTATTTTGTGTTATTGAAATTCGAGATAAGCGGTGCGAAGGGTGTGAAATTTGACCAATTTAGGTGGTTCCGAGGCGAACGGAGGCCAAATGAGGATCGCAAATTGAGACAAAACACCATTTTTTTTCTTCTGAATCTGCTAAAACAATGTCAGCTGCCATTTTAGTGCTTTTTATCATTGTATATATATTTATAGACATCCTTTCGTCATTGTAATATTTGAAGACACTACAGACGTGTGTTTCATCGCCACAACGCTGAACTATTGCAAATTGGTGAAAACTGACAATGGCCATTATTTCATTGCCTGGATGTGATCTGTTAAAATGCAGATGATTTGAATAGTGAACAATACCCATTTTCAACATTAATGTTTATGATTATACACCCGATTAAGCGTTAATTCACCTTTCATTTCAAATTTGTTTACTTTCATCTCCATTAATGTTAAACATATCAATAAAAATTTGATTATTTCAAACATTCAAGCTTTAGCACCTCCCCCAAGGAACCTGTGGTGGTACCCCCTAAAGCCATGCATCCTAGGCTGTGGCATAGTCCTAATGGTTAATTAGGCACCGATTATCTATATTATATGTATTTATAACATTGCACACAGACCAGGGGCCAGATTAACTAAGCTGCGGGTTTGGAAAAGTGGAGATTTTGGCAATAGCAACCAATCAGATTCTAGCTCTCACTTGTATATTACATACTAGAGAATGTCAGCTAGAATCTGATTGGTTGCTATAAATGAGGGGTTTTATGTGGATATGCCATACCATTACTTATCCCATTTATTTAACTAAAAAGCTATAAATCTCCATTCACTTCCATTATGTCTATATTTTCATACTGCCACTTCTAAATTTCCATTTCGACCACTGACACAGACTATAATTTCGGTACAGGTGGAAAGTTACACCTGGTCTACATCATGCTGAATTGCAAGGGAGGCAAATGTCACCTGATGCAAGCAGTATTAGAGTTGAGAGATGATGTTTCCTAGCTCAAGTCTAAACAAAAATATTAACAAAGTTGGTTGTTATCTGTGGGCAATAAGCAAAAGCCAAGTGTTCTCCCTGCGTGAAAAGAACAAAATTAATTTGACTGCATTTCACTGCACCCGATAAACAATAGCGAGAATCCGATTGGCTGCGACAGACAACACCTCCAATAACTCTTCATTAGATGCTTTAGTAAATCTGCCCCAAAGGCTTCATTTCCATGGAATAAATAGCAAAACTGTTTAAGCCTCTAGGATAAAGTCAGCTTACCGAATCTGTTCTTAGATGTGCAATCACTAGTACATTACATGGGAAATTATTCACATACAACTGAAACAAAAAGAGGGAGACCGTAGCACTTAAGAATTTTGCAGTTTTTTTTTGTTTTGTTTTTTTGTTTGTTTGTTGTTTTTTTTAAATAGTGAGCATTTTTTGGCAGGTTACCAACAAACTCAGGGCCCGATTCAATTGTCAGAGTATTTTTCAAAAATACTAGGACGTAAAAAATATGGCTCCTTCACAGATCATTTTGCGTTAAAAATACGCCCATTCAATCGTTTTTTACTCGCTGCGTAAAATGAGCAGGCAGCGATGTGAGCGAAGAAGAAATTTTACGGAAAAAAAAAATCCCTTTGTGGAACGTCGCAACTCACTTCCATCTAGCAGGAAATGCCTGGCGCTAGTGACTGGTTCACTGTCATTGAGGTATATGTCTGAAATATCGTTATCACGATATTTCAGACACTGGCCAATGACA
>WWET01001135.1:132102-144532 GCA_011038615.1 Limnodynastes dumerilii | reverse complement strand
GTCCCCACGCAGGGCCGCGGCAGCCATGATGATGAACCCGGCGGCACTGTACCGGCTGCTGCGACCCCGCGCAGGGCCTTTACTTCACACGTGCAAGCCAGGTGAAATAAAATAAATAAATGTGTGCGGGTGATGGTCCGGGATAGGCGCGGGGCCCCTTAGGGACCCCAGACCCGCGGGGCCATAGGCGGCCGCCTATACGGCCAATGCCATGGGCCGCCTATGTGGGCAACCCTTCCACATTTTCTCTTCTGAAGCTTTTTTATTAAATAGACTGTCAGAGTAATTATGTTATACTTTTATTAATACTTAGAGGACATGAAGCATTCTCTCCTAAACAAATCATGTTGCAAAGGGTGCAATTTAATTGTGTTTATTTAGTGCTTATTATTTGTGTACAGGAAAAAAACTGGTGACAATTGCATGTAAAACACAAGCACTGGGGTACTGGGGAGTGTTATTTTTACATTGATAATAACAGGTTAATCAAGAGTTTAAGAGTAAGAGAAAAACAGGAGAAAATCATTAAAACCATGTTGTAATATAAAGGGTGCAAAGGAAGTTTTTTTACATGAAGGGAAAGTACTTTGCTTTTGCAAACAGAACTTAAATACTAAATAGCTTTATGTTTAACTTCTAAATGAGAGTTGAGCTAAGAATCTTCACCTCAAAACTCTAATTCTCTTTTCAGAATCTACATTTTCCCCCTCACGTGGAAACATGGTTATTCTGAGGTCTAAATAGCACCTGTGTTTTCCTTCATCTCAAACTCTAAAAGCTCTATATAATATACTAGCACTACCTGAAGTACTGCTAATAAACCTGATACACCAAGGGCCAGAGTTACTAAGCTGCGGGTTTGGAAAAGTGGAGATGTTTGCCCATAGCAACCAATCAGATTCTAGCTAACATTCTCTAGTATGTAATATAATATGAGATCTAGAATCTGATTGGTTGCTATAGGCAACATCTACACTTTTTTCCCCAAATCCGCATTAGTAAATCTGGCCCCAAGACTGTAAAATGGACTTTCAGAGAATTATTGCCCCCAGTCACATAATGAGTAACTGCTGATTCATTCTCTGATTAACCAAAGCTGTTGCAACAATGCCAAAAAGGCCAGACAAACGTCAACATGTCTGTTACCAACCTAGTAGCCAGATCTGCTTGTGTATGGTCAGATTTTATAAAAGATAAGTCATATTTGACAACCTGCACCTAGAAGGGAGAAACAGACGGTAGCATTTGGGCGTGGTTAGAGGATGTAAGTTATGCAAAACACACCCAAAGCCCCACCCCCTTTATTGTCAAAGCGGTCATTCATAGGGTTACAAAGCATGAGGCGGGACTAAAGGTTGAGGCGGGACTTGATGTTATTAATCCCTGCCCATCCTTAGCAAAGCTCAGATTTTGAAGCAGTAATTTGCAATAAATCACCTCCTCAAGCTCAGATCCGGGAGATTTGATGGCTCTCTCGGCGTTGCGGGAGCAAAAGAGTGAATTTCATGAGTCTCCGTAAAATAAAAAATATTTGCCAACATAGGACTTTCGGGTGTGGGGCATCGCTAAGAACAACCCTATTTCCATAGGGCCATTCTCTCATAGTCAGATTCGAACTGGCTGGGATATTGAATGCTTATGCCTCGATGCGGAATAGCAATCGATCCAACAGTGCTCCGATAGGTAACCCCAACCCTTCACCTAATTTGGACCCTAACCCTCCCCTTCCATTACCCTAACCCTCTCTTCCCCGCAGCCTGACCCGAACCCTCCCTTCTCCCTAGCCTGACCCTAATATTCCCACTTCTACGGCCTAACCCTCCCCTTCTATGGCCCTAGCGAGCCTCACCCTAACTTTCCCCCCACCCCCCAACACTAAAAGTCCCTGGAGGGGTTGCTGACAGCTCCGGAGAGGTGAGTAACAGGTACAGCAAAAATGTTTATAAAAACAAATCTAAAATGGCTGCCCTTCGAAATAGAGACCGCCAAAAAGGACGTTTCGACTGTCTCTAAAGGCAGCCTATTGGAGCGGGAACTCCCACCGTGAACATTCAGGTCAAAGCAACATAAGGGCGCGTTACATCCCAGGAATTTTCTAAACCCCCTCCAATTTGCTAGCAGTAACACATGGCACAAAAAAAAACACCTTACATTTGAACACACAAATTCCTATTTATAAAACACACCAATGTTAATATACAAGAAACAATATTATCCTGACTTGTATTATCTGAAGACTGTGCATTATTGCCTTTCATAGAGTACCTAACCTAAGTGCCTACTTTAATCCCGTCCTTGCAAATCAATGTTTCTACTAATGACTGATGTTTGTTCCATCATTTACATCTGGAGAATATATATATATATATATGTCACTGAAAAGCTATTATCAGTCTTACATAATTAAAAAGAAGTTTAAAAGAAGTCTAAATCTCATTAACTTTAAATGCAATCAGCCAAGATACTCATCGCACTGAGAATTAAACAGAAAACCAGATGCAATATTTATGAATTGGCGTTAATGGGCATTAGTACGCAATCATAAGGATATTTTTATTTTATTTTTTTTAATCACGAACCAATGATTATCTGGAGTCATTTATATAATTAGGGGTGTTGTCGATTAAAACAGTACATTATGCATTTGAAAGAGCTTTCCTTAGTCCCACAAGTAAAAGAGAAAAAAGGCTTGATTGGGTAAACGTTATAATTCCAAAAGCATTTGGTATCTTCTTTAAGCATGCAACTGTTTGGTCTGAGTAACGTACAATCAATCATGCTATCATAAAGAAAGATAATTTATAACCAATCTTATAGTTAAATCCCCAACTGAGGGCTTTCTGCAAGTACACACTACGAGATGCCATTCCAGCAATCGCTATTTCAACAATGATACAGATGACACCATAATGTATAATTAAATATCAATGGTAGTATTCAAAAGTTATACTGCACACCCTGTCTCTATATATAGTAATATCCCCTCAGTCCTGGTAATAACACTGCTGTGTGACTGATCATACACAGTACTGAGCACTGTTACTATGGAGAGAGACAGGGTGTATGGTAATATCCCCTCAGTCCTGGTAGTAACACTTCTGTGTGACTGATCATACAGAGCACTGTTACCATATACCCTGTCTCTCTCCATAGTAATATCCCCTCAGTCCTGGTAGTAACACTGCTGTGTGACTGATTATACACAGCACTGAGCACTGTTACCCTACAACCTGTCTGCTCCTTGGTGTGATATCTAGCCCTTCCCCTTATGTATCAACACCCAATGTCCTACAGAGTGTAAGCTTGTAGGCAGGGCCCTCTTATCCACCCGGTCTGTCGGTTACCACCCAGTCTTGTCATAACAATTGTTTACATTGTAAACGCTACGTAATCCTATGGCACTATGTAAAAACCGGTCAATAATAAATAAATGCATTTGAATAATAAATAAATTACAGTAAGTATTATGTCAGCACACAGCCCTAATTATAAATGAAGGTAATGAAACTAATCCAAATTGTCCTGAGGTGTATTTCAGGGAAAATTAATCAGAGGGAAAGCTTTTCCTTTAAGCATATTTGTGCAGGTGGGTCAATGAGTGGCTCGTTCAATGTGATTGACGCACTCTGTGGAGTAGGGGATAGCCTTATATCCTGGACAGTTAACAGCCCATAAGGCCTGGAGTTCAAGACCCCTGAACTAAAGGAAACAGACAAAATAGGAAATAACTTCCAGATGTTCTGTTTTCTGCTGGTATCACCAGAGTTTATCCCAGTTAGATGTTGCAGTTAAATTAAAGAAGAGAAAAGCTCAAACATGCCGTTAAGCCAGTAAATAAAAAACGTGGAAGTAAAATAAAAATTAAGAGTACGGTATGTTGTGTAGAGCCAAATTACTATAAAATACCTAGCAAAATAAAAAATTAGCTACAGTACATTGTCCAAGTTTAATAGTACTTGGACTGAAGCTTTATAGGCTCAGGGTACGTCAGCCACAGGAAAAGAAATGCATATATATTTATATCCACTGCAGTAAGACTGGGCCTGGTGTTTGAATGCACTTTATTAGAAACTCAAGGATATTTAATAGAAGGCTTGGAATGACAGAAGCACTTTTTTATTTTACTATGCTTGCAGACCCTCCAACATGACCCATTTCGTCAGGTACAAAATACTCCGCTCCTGAGCTTCCAACTGGCCCTCACCTGGTTTTAATTAATAAACTGATGTTTAAAAAAACATCTCTCTATAACAAAGTTGGTTACCATAGTAACTGACAGTTGGAAGCTCAGAAGCAGAGGATTTTGTACCAAATGGAATGGGTCATGTTGCTTGGTAAAATTTATTTTAATATATAATCATATAAAAATACAAGTAGAATTTTTGGATTATTGGATATATTTATTGATTGATTTATGTATTTAAAAGGATGGGCAACGGGTTAAAACATATCCAAGATTACATTCTAAATAAGAGAAGAACCTTTCTGAACTCCTAGCAAGCGCCATCAAAGTCACTTTGGTCCAGACCTCCGCAAAAGGGGTGTTTTCCGAAAGCCTCATTACCAGTACAGATCTGGATCCAGAGGTCCATACTAGGAGAATTCCAGATGTCTAGGAGGGACAGGGTGGGAAACGGATGACTGTGTGCTGTAAGGACAGTGCAAAAGTCGTAAAGGTAGGGGGCAGGTAGCGAATCTACATGCAAATGAGGGGAGTGTACAGTATACTGGAGCGCATCTAATGACTCTCTGATGATGATGCATTGCAAGGACATGGGGAATTAACCATTTCCTGTGGATGAAGTACCGAAAATATGGATAAACAAAAGATAAAAGAACAAACTTAAATAAAGTAGTCTGCTGGAGGCAGCCATTTTGGTATATGTCTCCTACAAGTGGAGGCAGCCAATTTGGTATCTGTTGCCTACAAGAGGATGCAGCTATTTTGGTATTGATCTCCTACAAGAGGAGGCAGCCATGTTGGTATCTGTCTCCTACAAGAGGAGGCAGCCATGTTGGTATCTGTCTCCTACAAGAGGAGGCAGCCATTTTGGTATTCAAACAAGACAATGACCGGTATTAAGGAGCTGTGATTTGAGGCATGCACCTTTCTCAGCTTTAGGGATTGGACAGGCTGAACATCCCACAACATGGTCATTTTCTTTGCGGAGGATGCTCCAATTTGAAAGAGGAAAGTGATGTATAAGGAACAGAAAAAAAAAAACATTATTTTTACGCATTTGTGGGTAGCATATTATTTTTTTTATGACTGATGCTTTATATTGTTATGCACTTAAGCATGATAAATGTAAACCAATGTGACCAACCCCTGGTGCATGTAGGATCATGTAACCTTTCCATGTATATGAGGTCTATGCAGTCTACCATACTGCAGGAAATTCGATCTCCTCCATCTGTTCCTGTCATTATCCAATCAGATTGAAGAGGCAGATCTGTTAAGAGTGATCCCCACCCTAAAAAATAAATCTACATCTAGATTATATTCAGAAAGCTAAGACTGACCCTATGAATGGCCGAGGGCAGGATTATACTACTACTACTCCCTTTAAATGAGAAGAGCATATATAACAGGGAATGGAGCTCTACATACGCCCCCTACTGGCATAACCGCATAACTACCAACATTTAGAATATCGGAAGCGGGTTAAAAGAAGACCCGAACTGTACATTCCAAACTCCACCCAGCCCCACCCATAAATGGCCATATTTGGTCAAAACTCCTCCCATTTTTATAAAGAAACATTTACCCCTTTTTGCTGGACACAAACTGGTACAGTTCAGCAGAAAGAGGGACCGCTGGGAGGCATGTAACAGAATGGTCATATTTATGTCCTTTTTTATGTAATACTGAACAGAATAGGAAACACTTGCATTGTGCGCACAACAGTGAATGAATCTAGAATAGTGATACAATTTCCTTTCCAAAAACAGCTTCCAGAGTTAAAAATAAATTAAAAACACAAGTTCACTGAAGTTCTCAAAGTCTCCTATCCTGGGCTAGATCTCAGCAAAGCAGATCAGGAAGAATTCTTTAATAATTAGTCAGAAACATGACTTCCATAAATTAACCAACCAATACAAAATCTGCATTTACAAAATCATTCCATCAGAGGCACAATACATACGCATGGCCGGGACTCTATCAAAAGAATAATTACATTTATATAACATACGCTCTGACGTTCTTCTACACGGAAGAGCAATTATTTCAGTTGCCTTGACACTAAACAAACAAGCAGATATGAAATTCACATGTAAGCATATAAACAGACTTTAGCATACAAATTGCTTCTTCTGAGAAATGCAAAATGATGAACATAGGCATTGCAGACAGAGGAATTAAAGGGAGAGGGGGTCTTTTTTTTTTCCTGAGAAAAAGGAAATCCTTACATCAGGCTCCTGACTTTTAGATGCAGAAGGCTTATGGATTCAACCAGGGAATACACAGGAAAATTGTAATAGGGATATGTCTAAAATAATCCACTGTGATTTCGGACTAAATGCCTCAGCGTCATATTTTACGAACTATGACAAATGGAATTTTAACATCCTTGTGTATTTATATATGTTTTTTCTTCTGTACTTATATTAATCAGTCATTTTAGTTTTTTTTTGTTTTTTTTAATCACACTATACCCCCTGCTGATTTCAGCCTGCAAAGTATTAGAGGCTGCAGTTGCAACAACTTGCAGGTGTTCCCCCAAAGCAGCCAATCAGATTTAAACTATGATTTAGCTAGCATTTGATTGGATGCCATGGGTGACACCTTCTCTTTTCCAATATAGAAGTTCCTTAAACTCTATCCTAGTGCTCTGTCATGGTTAGAATGCAGAAAATAATCTAACAGAGCTATAGGGCTATGGCACTTACCCTTGTGACGAAGCTTTCCTTTTGCTTAACCGACGTTGTATCTCATTTTGTAAAGAGCTGAGTACAGTGTCAGCACTACATAAGAAAGAATGATACATTGACACTCGTTAATATCTATTTATATATTCGTTTCATAGCAAAATAAAGATTCACTAAAGACTTTCGACTGCATAAAAACGTTGAGTATTCTTATAAACACACTTGATATAAAAAAATAAATAAAAAAAAAGCATTTTACAGTAACCATTAGATAAGCAAAACAAATATAAAATAAAACACAGCCCTGCAAATGTGACAGGCACTAGAGAAGACATGGTTCTATTAATCAGAATTTGTTATGGCAATTTAAGGGTTAAGCCAGAATTTTAGCGCGCATAAAGCAGTAAACATTTATACCCAAAATCCAAAGTCCCCCGAGTAGGAAATATAAGCAAGTTTTGTAAGTATCTGAAACAAGCCTATACAAACTACTTGTCAAGTCATCTTTTTTTTTATATATTGTATTTAAATAATTTTAATTGGCTTCTTGTATGAATTATTTAATTACATTAAATGCTTTAAACATAATTAAAAATAAATATATTTTTTAAGGCAAAATTTTTTTTTACGTTTTCTTATTTATTGAATTTATTTTAAAGAAACAAAAACTACAAAAAAATAATATATAATCTTATAATGCAGCATGGTTTAAAACCTGTTTAATTCTTTAATTAGACTGTTTAATTTCTGTCGGCTGCGTGGCATGTACCGTAGGGCTTAATTAAATTACGGGACTACTATACTACGGACTACATCTTCTGGAAGATGCGTACACAAACATGGTTGCTGAACTGTTTGCCGCTTCACTATAATACCCAAATTCTGATTTAAATATAATGGAACATTGCTTTCCAATAACCACAGCCCATGCAATCACAAGCAGATCAGCCACTTTGCAATCACTTCTTTGAGCTTGCTCCTGTTTTTAGACATGTGCTATATATAAAAATATATAATCTTATAATGCAGCATGGTTTAAAACCTGTTTAATTCTTTAATTAGACTGTTTAATTTCTGTCGGCTGCGTGGCATGTACCGTAGGGCTTAATTAAATTACGTACAGGGACTACTACGGACTACATCTTCTGGAAGATGCGTACACAAACATGGTTGCTGAACTGTTTGCCGCTTCACTATAATACCCAAATTCTGATTTAAATATAATGGAACATTGCTTTCCAATAACCACAGCCCATGCAATCACAAGCAGATCAGCCACTTTGCAATCACTTCTTTGAGCTTGCTCCTGTTTTTAGACATGTGCAAAAATAAGTTAAAAAAAAAACAAAACAGTTACACTTGCATCTGAATAAGGTGTAAACCGCTGTTCTGGATCAGGTCTTGGGGCTAGATCCAGTCTTAAGTAAGTGCTTGAAATGAGTTACTCCTGGGCTAAACCATGTTGATTGCAGGAAAGTCATATTTCATCTATTGCAAACAGTATTAGAGTTGAGAGGTGATGTCTCCTATCCCAAGTCTAAATAACAGTGTGATAGTAAAGCTGGTCAGTATCTGTGTGCAGTAAGCTATATAATATAAGATATATCCCTGCATGCAAAGAATGCAATTAACTTGACTCCCCCTGCAATCAACATGGTTTAGCCCAGGAGTAACTCATTTCAAACACTTACTTAAGTCTGGATCCAGCCCTTGGCCACTAGAGTAGACTAAACCATTGTGTAATTACTAAAACACAGCCATGTAACTGTCTAATCTCTCTCTTCAACAGGTATCCAGCATTAAATGACATACTGGAATATTCATAAAGAATTTGGATATTTCAGTACCCTAGGGTGGGGTTGATGGCTTTTATGTTTGCATAAAGTCATAATTAAGAAACTACGGAAAGATTTTAACTCTCCACCTTCTCCAGGAAGAGAAACGTTTGTGACTATGCTTATGGCTGCATTTACTAAACTTCTGAAAAGGAAAAAATTGAGAGGTTGCCCATAGCAACCAGATTCTAGCTCTCACTTTCCTATTACACAATAGAGAATGTCAGCTAAAATCTGATTGGTTGCTATGGGCAACATCTCAATTTCTCCCTTTGAGAAGTTTAGCAAATATAGCCCTTAAAGACTTTGGAGTAAATCCAGACCTATGGGCTTGTTACGTTAGAACGTGTAGCGTATTCACGCTGCGTAATTACTAGACACTCCCCTTGGTCGTACGTACTTTGGCCGTTTTACGCTTCCCAAAGCCTACCTTTACTTTTCCTAGCGTAAGTACTGACGTACGTAATGGATTTACATATGTGACGGCCAAACCCAGCGCATACTGTCCAATTTAAATGCCTCCCTCCGCCTACAAAGCGTAATTGCGGGTGTCATATTGAAGCCCCACCCCTTCAATCATTTTTACGCAAATGGTACGTATATTAAGAATTACGTGCCGTAACATCTGCCACGCGCAGTAAATACTAATGGGCCGTATTCAGAGATGTACACGTAATCACGAACACAAATAAACGCACGAATGTAGCAAGCAACACCCACCAAAACCCCAGTCACTCCCGTCGCAAATCCGTCCTCTCATATACTTACACTTCCATAGACCACCCATATCTTTCCATGTGCATTTGCGTGCGTATACGTCCTCTGTGTGTTCGTATCAGGATAGTCGTGCCCACATTCATTAAAATGCCTACCCACGCCCATTTTTATTATTTTTTCCTCACATTCATATTTTTGCGCGTGAGATCCGTGTGTACGTCTCCACATGCGATTCAAAGTTCCGTGCCTACAGGAATCGCGTTCGTATAATCAACGTAGATTGCGTACATAAAGTTACTATGCATGCACGGTTCGTCCGATCGCAAAAATACGCACGCATCTCGCCGTGAAAGCGGATTTCTGAACACGGTCCAATGAGCTATTTTACGTCATCGGCTAGCGTAAACACGCTAGCGTAGTTAGCTCAGGATCTGGCCCTTTGAGCGGATCCAGAATTAAGTACGCCCTGCTCTCATAACTCGTCTGCAGTGGAGGCGGAGTTACAAAATTGTGATCCTTTATTCCGCACGCGAAAGGAGAGTTCCCTCCCCTCCCATGTGCAGCACGTCAGTACAATGGACCCAACCTTAACTAGAACGTAACATGGGAGAGGTGCGCAACAGATAACATATCAACTCTGCACAGCCGCGCATTGCGGGTCGTCACACACTGGCCTCGAAATGTCTTACAGTGAATAATCCAGAAGCGCTCGTAGTGTGTTCCGATGCGTAACCACCACTCGCGCAAATTCACAGAGCGCTCACACACAGTACTTACGCATTCTGAATGTGTAAAATGTGCAGGCGTATGCAATTCAGGGGCTAGTGCTTTAGAGGATATATTTCAAGGGCCATATTATGCATTTAATCAAGGAATCACTCCAATAATGTAATGCCAATCTACATTACCAGCTTACACTAAATCTGACATCACACAGAAAGGAGCAGAGCCCAGAGGGTGGCAGCTCAGTGGGCCTCATTTGACCCTAGGGACATTTCTTGCCATCACTTTTGTAGAACACCCCTAGTTTACTCTTCTACTATGTAAAGATGAAGCCATGGCCCCCAGTACTTCATAAAGATAGATACATAGATGAGATCGATACATAGATATGAGATCGATACATAGATATGAGATCGATACATAGATCGATAGATCGATAGATCGATAGACAAAATTCTAATGCTTATAATAAAAAAAATTGGGCCATACCAGTAAATATGCAATTGCATAAAATGCTTAGCAACAGCAATATCTCCAAAACCACAGTTTTAATGGTCTTTATTTGCTTATTTTTCACCAAAAGCAAACAAAAACTAAATGTCATATCAAAAACACAAACACAATACTGTATTAAAAATAAATTAGCGCAATAGAAAAGGTTAAATACAAAAGCCAAAGTGAATCACGATTACAAAATCATATGTGACAACTATTGTGGGAAGGATGTGACTGTAGTAACACATGACAAACTTCCAGATTTTAAGTTATTTGACAGCATGTGCCAACACCGTTATCAGACAAGCTGGGTACATAGAGAATGGGGCAGATCTATTGTAGTTTTGTTTTATCCAAGAAAAAAAAAAAAAGAAAAAAAAAGAAATAAAATAAATAATAACTGCACAATATTTATTACTAATATACACTAAATATAAAAATTACCAAAACAATGATAAATTTTGGCTCTATGCTTTAGGACTTGCAAAATTTCTAAATAGGCCGCATCCAGACTTAAGCGAGTGCTTGAAATTAGTTACTCCTGGGCTAAACCATGTTGATTGCAAGGGAGTCATATTTCATCTGTTGCAAACAGTATTAGAGTTGAGAGGTGATGTTTCCTATCCCAAGTCTAAATAACAGTGTGATAGTAAAGCTGGTCAGTATCTGTGTGCAGTAAGCAATTCAAAGATATATCCCTGCATGCAAAGAATACAATTAACTTGACTTCCCCTGCAATCACCATGGTTTAGCCCAGGAGTAACTAATTTCAAGCTTACTTAAGTCTGGATCCAGCCCAATGTTTATAGTTGTAATGCAACCATTAAACATATAACTAATCGCTCAGTGTCAAATTAATTACACATTTTTAATAACATTCAGGCTGCATTTTATACTCATCTCACAGAACATGGAATCTATTTTGCAGATTAAAATTACATTCTAAAAAGTATTTCCACAGATGTTTACCAATGTCCCCAAAGACTATTTTTTTGAACAATTTGTCACAGCAACTTCCAATCTATAACAATCTTCAGAATCCTTCATGCTGACATTCAGTACAACTGATTATTATTTTGGCTTCTTAAAATCCATTCTTCTACCTGACTCATCAGGGAGATATTTGTCTACCCATTTTCCAAGTAAACCAACGTGGACCCAATTAATAGCCTCCTAGAAAACAATCCTTCAATATAGAATGAATTAGCTATTCCCAGTTAAGAGGTCTGTATAAAATTACGGTGCACACACTGCTGAATGAAATGAATCAGTCTTATTCTGCATGTGTTACAAGCGTGCAAGTAGCTAGGATATAAATTTACTCATAATACATTAAGGTTATAGTCATATCGAGTAGTCAGCTCAGGAAGTAGTGTCATTCTCCCTAGATCTGTATAGTGTGTAATAGAATTAGTATTATGTTAAATTGAATGTGTAATGGCATATGTCTGTATGGACAGCAACAAAATTATATTATGATCTTATATGTTGTATGTGAAATAGGATATGACTGTATAGATTGTAAAAGAATTATATTATAATCTTGGAGACAAGTCAGAGCATTATGATCAAGTTATGTTAAATCTAAATATAATTATGTTAGTCAGTGGTCAAGCTCATGTTGGGGGGTGTAAAGCTCTTACTCTGTATACAGTGTAATAGAATTGTATTATGGTCATGTCCAGTGGTTGGGTCATGTTGGGGTCTAGTGTCCTATGTCTGTATACAGTGTAATAGAATTGTATAATGATCATGTCCAGTGGTCAGGTCATGTTGGGGTGTAGTGTCCT
>WWET01001135.1:106086-116708 GCA_011038615.1 Limnodynastes dumerilii | reverse complement strand
AAGTTTTATAAAAGTCTTAAATAAAACTATTCTATCTCCCTGATTAGTTGCAAAACTCATTTTCTGATACTTGACTCATGCGACAACATTCACTGAATGTTAAGAAATCAGAGATTAAAAACACAGCTTGGAAACTTATATAACATTTTTAATATATTTTCTCCCGGCGCTGATACATTTTTAATTTTTGGCTTTAGGGAAATTTTAGTCCATTAACCAGAGCTATTCAGATTTTCCCAGCAGTTTGTTTTATAGGCTTTTATTTTTTTTTATTATTTTTTTTTTTTGCTCTAGGATACTTTGATTTAACTGTTTAACATTCAGGGAAAGCAGAGGATGGCACTTGTGCTTTGTGACGTCTTCAATGACTACATCTCCTATGCTGCCACTGAATTTTATTGTGTTTCTTGTTGCAATGTTTAGCATTGAAACCTATTGCCAAGCTGCCTGGAGCATCAACAAGAAGCTGAGACAAAATAAAAATGGGCATTCGTTATTTGATTTGCCGTTTACATATGTTACATAAACTAACAAGTCATTTGTCGGCTGTAGCTGTTGGTGATTTCAAGGCTTTAACTTTTTTTTTTTTTTTTTAAGATATTAAAGTGGATTACTTTGTTTTTAATTAAATCTTGTAATGTTTCAAATGCAAATTCTGTTTAGTTAATTTTCTTCTTGAATGGCGATTCGTTATAGGGCTCCGTTTCCACATTCATTTTAAGGGACTGGCGTTTTGGGGCTTATTCAGAACTGCACTTACACCCTTTTTTTTTTGTTAGGTACAAGTGTAGACCTGAGCAATACCATGATGAATTGCAAGGGAAGGCACATTTATATTGTGAAAGCAGAATTAGAATTGAGAAGTGAAGTTTCTTAGCTCAACTGTATTTTATTGATTAGACATGAAGTTATACAGTATTTGAGTTCTATGCGCAAAAATAAAAGTATTTTCCTTGCATGCTAAAGAATATAAAATGAACTATCACCCCTTACTTTGTAAAATGGTTTAACCAAGCTGTACACTTGCACCAATGTTGTCCTTATTCCCAAGCTCCCTCCCTAGTCCTGTTCTCTCGAAAGGACTGATCCAGATTTTGGGGCTGATCCAGCGTTGCACTTACACCTTTTTATTAGGTGCAAGTGTAGACCTGAGCAATACCATGTTGAACTGCAAGGGGAGGCAAATTTAAAGGGTGAGAGCGGAATTAGAATTGGGAATTGAAGTTTCTTAGCTCAACTCTATTTTATAGATTGAAACCTGAAGCTATGCAGTATTTGAGATCTTTGTGCAAAATGAAAGTATTTTCCCTGCTTTCAAAAGATAAAAAATGTATTAGCCCCCCTTAGTTTGTTAAATGGTTTAGCCGAGCTGTACACTTGCACCTGTTTTGCCCTTGTTTTCTCCCAAACTGTAGATCAGCCCCTTTGAGAATAAGGGCTATATAGGTGCAAGTGTTAACCTGAACAATTCCATGTTGCAATGTAAAAAGGTGCAAATGTATTTAATTATTATTTTTTTTGTATGCAGAGAAGATATTTTGCTTTTGCATGTATAACTTAGAACATAGCTTGATGTTTACTCTCTAATCAGGTGAGCTTGGAGACTTCACCCCTTAACTCTCATACTCTGGTTCCGCCACTAAGTATATCTTAATATTATTCATTTAAAATGTTCACCTGTTTACTGACAATAAAATCATACTACTTGACCAATCGTGTGTTAGGTCCCATCGGTCTGACTACGTTTGAGCTTTGGTTGGTTGACAGGCAATATGCCACATTTATGCCAGGCTATCCCTTAAGAGGCTTCTCCAGAGTTAGGAGCAAGAGGGGGGAAATAAAGGATTAAATCTGAACCTCAGGAAAATTAAGTTGATCTGCAAGTGCAGAAAGAATTAGACAGAAATGGTGACATTTCCTAGATTAACTCGAAATGACAGTTTAAAAATATAGCTGTTCAGTATTTGTTTGCTGTTAGGAAAACTGATGTATTTTCCTTGCATGAAAAGCTATTTATTTTGCTGCTGTACCTAAACTTGTCAGGGGTGTGAATTAAATAAGTAAATAATAATTTATTTATTTTATACTAAAATAAGATTTTCTTGGCAACTGCATTCACAATGCCTTCTGCCGTTATCATGGCTATGAATGGGTCTTCCTACTCCAATTTCCTTTCCCATATTACCATTCATCGGCACATTCATTTGGGTGGGGGTACAATCATAGGAGAGACAAATTACGTCAGTGTTTTTGTTTCAGTAGATATCAATAACTGATTTACTGTATTGGATATTTGGGGAATGTTGGTTTGTAACCACTGCTGCTAAAATTGTATTTTTTTTGTTTTTCTGTTATATATATTTTTAGCCTTTTTATTTTGTAGCCTGTATCTCTGTTTTCTGCTGTGTAATGTTACAGTGATACCTTATACTGCTGAGTATGTTATACTCTGCCACTGTATGTTTCTGTACAAAATAAAGAATATAACTTTGTTAATCTTTCTTTCTTTGCCTTTAGCTGTCATGATATTTATCCTTTTGTCTGCTTATTTTTCCCCAAAATGTTATATATTTATAGTGCGTAAGTATGTGATATCAGAATGTAATCTGTAGGAAGAGACTAGACACTAGAGGAGAAGTTAAGTGAAGGTTACAGATTAAGGAAGCTGTTTATAGGAGCTGACAATCTAAAGGAAGAGCTTGCAATCATTATAGCCTTTCATCTTGCTATTTTCTCAGGATTGCCTTTGACGTATTAGGCTGGATAATAACCAGATTTATTCCTCTCTAATGGGTTTTAATTTTGGAAAATTATGATTTTTATTTTTTCAGATCTTCTTTTGAGTCTCCCTCTGTCTCATGGGGTAGGTGGTTTAGATATACGTCCACAGCCGTAATTAAAATCCTGATTCAACCTGCCTCTTCTATCATTTTAAGGATGTGTCATGCTACAGATCCAGCCTATAATCCTGCATTTCATAGCATACAGATGGAGGAGGTTATACAGTCACCGAGACTCTGGGACGACGCATGCAGACTCATTGTGTGTCAATGGCATACCGTTGAACGCAGCGTCATCAGATCCCTGTTGTACGTAGCTTTCAGTACAAGTGCAGAGGGGCTTACACAGAGTTCCGATTGGTGGAACCCTTCCTTAATTTAGACCGGAGACGGATCAGAAGTCTGAATAGTGTGGGCGCAGTATTATGCCTATACAATTTAAATTGAAGGCTCCTCCCCCCTTGCCATGAGCCCCACTCTCTTAAACCAGTCAGAAATAAAAAATTAGCATCTCCGGATCACGCGGATATCGATACGAGGGACCCGATCATAGCGTGTGAAAACTTTCACACTTTGGACGTGATCCAGAGTTTTTGTGGATGCGCTGTATGTTAGATGCAAAGTTGCATTTATCTGCCGAAATACAAACTCTGGAAAGGACGTAGTAGAAAAGGGCAGTCATTTAATACCCTAAGGGCCCAATTCAATTAGCCGCGATGACTGGTAAAAGCTTGCGGTGCGCTCTTTCTCGTCATACACGGTATGAAAAGTAAGCAAATTTTTTGCTCACCTCTATGGGGTGTGAATATAAATTCACCCAAAAAAATATGTGGAATTGGGCCCTTAGTCCGAGGCTGTGGGTTGTTCTGCAGCAGCATATCTTACAGTCAATCAATCATACATTTCACAATTTTTACCATGTGTACATCACTGTTTTTAGTAGAAATATGGACATTTTTCCTTTGAAAATGACCTGCACTTTTAACTTGAGTGCGGGTTTTGGTACGAACGGCCCTTTTTCGAAAAGGCCATTTTATACCAGTAAATGCAGAATAGTTTTGGGAATTGATTGTTTCTGCCTCGAGGAAGAGAAGCAATCGATGTTCCTGGGAGCGAAAGCCTACGTGCTGAATGGGAAGTATTTTTTTACCCTAACCTTTATCCTTCTCTTTACCCTTACCCTAACCCTCCCCTTCCACTATCCTAAAGGTAACCCTCTCCTCCCTGACCCTAACCGTAGACTCCTCACCATGCAACCTAACCCTAAGACTCACATTCCCTCCAGGCTAACCCAAACCCTTCCCTTACTACTACTAGACTTACACTACCCTCTCTCATGGCGCAAGATTTTGCCGGACGCGCAGGTTCAATGGGCAGCTACCGTGCCTCAAAAACGCCCCTTTTCTCATTTAACTATAGTGGAACACCCCATTCCACTAGTGCGCAGCACACGGATGCAGAGACTGGTGCATAGGCAGCTTTGCGTCCAACTTTCTGTTTATACACCTTTATTTTATTAACCATCATTAGTGGGGCAGCACGTGTGTGTGTGTGTGTGTGTGTGTTAGGAACCTTAGTATGTAGCTCCAATGGGGCAGGAATTAATGTGGATGTGAAATATATAAAAACCTGTTAATAATAAATAATAATTAATCGTCCTGCACTTAGACATGATCAAAACAATGTGCTAAAATTGTGTGTACTCCTTCTAATGTTTGGGTCTGGATTAGGCTCATTTACTGGAACAGGACCCTATTGTAAAAGTACTATGTTAGCCCACCCCTTCCTTTCACCATAATCAGATTAACTGTTTAGAACGGCCCTATTGCTGGGATTTCAATGAGGCATAGCAATCGATCCACAGAGCCCTGAAATGTAAGTAAAAGCCCTAATTCTAACCCTAACCCTCCCCTCTCACTACCCTAACCCTAACCCTGCTTTCCCCACAGCCTGACCCTAAGCCTCCCTTCCCCAAAGCCTGACCCTAACCCTCCCTTCCTGGCAGTCTGACCCTAACCCTCCATCTCCCCTAATCCTCCCTACCCTGCAGCCTAAACTTAACCCTCCCTACCCTGCAGCCTGACCCTAACCCTCCCTACCCCGCACGAGAGGTTACTTACCTTTCCCTCGGTCCGGCGATAGCAGCGGCGGCAGAGGGATGGCGGCAGCGGTATTTGTGAATCAGAATGGGTGAGTATACCGATCGGCATACTCACCCATTCTAAAAAAAAAATAGAAACTGGTGAGTATTCGAAATAGGGACATCCGAAAAGGAAATTTCGGATTTCCCTATTTCGGAATTAAGAGTTTCTAACTGGGGACCAACAAGGGGTTTTTATATAGCGCTATCAGATCACAGAGCACTCTACAGAGAATATTTCACATTCACTATTGGGCACAAGTAACTAAATGAGCTAAAATTTCTGCACCCACTTCATTTCCTCCTGGTCCAATTGTATTTTGTTTTAAGAAAAATGCAGTAAAAAAAAATATGTAACCCAAATTGTACACACCTAATATCCTATATAGTCACATAGGACCTGATTCACACTTAAGAATCTTTTTAAAATAAGAACTTAAAGTCACACCTGGGCTAAACCATGTTGATTGCAGGGGAGTCATATGAGAGGTGATATTTCCCAGCCCAAGTTTAAATAACAGTGTGATAGTAAAGCTGGTCAGTATCTGTGTGCAGTAAGCAATTCAAAGATATATCCCTGCATGCAAAGAATACAATTAAATTAATTCCCCCCTGCAATCAACATGGTTTTGCCCAGGAGTGACTTTAAGTTCTTATTTTAAGAAGATTCTTAGGTGTGAATCAGGTCCATAGTCACTTGAAAATTATTTACAATTGCTATAAAATTCAACTGTTTACGTAGGATTAGTCAGATTCGGCTGGGAATTTTAAGCTTCAGTGAAGCTCTTTCTAATCTTGCTCTTCATGATAGATTACGAATTTCGAAATCGCATTGTGATTTTTTTTTTTCTTTCATTCTTAAATTTTAGGTAAACAATATCTTAGAAACTGACTTAAATTTGTTCATTCATTGTTTTGGTAATTTTTTTTGTTGTTTCTGTTTTACTGCATTCATAATGACTATTTAGTTGTGTTGATCAACTCTATATAGTAAATTTGTTTGTTTATTTATTTAATTGCAGTTGGATTAGCAATTGCATTAGACTTTGGGGGGAAGTCTGCTCCCGCTGTGGTCAGAACTTAAGCTACAGCAGTGGAGCTTATATAGCGGATCATCGTGCCATCCTAAGGTCTGTGGACCGTATTCACAGATCCGTGTGTCTAAAGTACGCGAATATACGCACGTGCGTCGAAAGGCAACACCCATGACACACCCCTTGCACGGACTGTTTTTCGATGACTTACGCATCCATAGGACAACCTTAACTCTACGATTATCTAACTCTATGATTATGTGCGTATTTATCTTACATAGGTGCGTACATTAGTAACCGCGCCCTCAAAAGGCTATTTAAATGCCTCCTCCCACCCACTTTCTCCAAAATCCGCACATACGGAAGTCAACCACGCCCCTCTGCACGTATGTCGCTAAGTACGATTTATAAATCCGTGCGTAGTGGACTTCCGTGCCTAAATCCTACGTAGCTTGCGTAAATAAAGTTACTACGCATGCGTAGTTCGACCGTGCCTAAATATACGCAAGTAGCAAAATCGGATCTGTGAATCCGGTTCTGTATGTGTGAGGAGAGACAACTCCTCTCGCCTGTATAGGAGTTCCATACCCAGGACCCTACGTAAAATTTTTTGCACCTGCCAGACATAAAATTGAGCAGGTGCGTAAATGAACGAAGCCTTTACTGTGTACGTCCCATCCCACCTTCAGAAAGACTTCCGGCATGGATCTTCTTCCTCGGGTTCCAGTCTTCCTTCCTTCCTTCCTTCCAGTTTTTAAGTCATTTTGACCTTCGATTAGCAATGCCTCTTCTGACCCTACTACCAACTCAAAGATGTATTCAGGAACCACAGTCGATGGCTTCTGATTGTTTGATACCACCTGCTTAAACAATGGATCGTCTCCAGGGTCTTCACTACTATTTTCGATGGTTGGACAGTGTGTACGCATGGTGGGAGGGGAGACATGTTTATATCATACAGCAAAGACTTGGTTAAACCCTGATGTACGATTCTTCTAGCCACGTAGACGTGTTTCACACTTTTCTTAATTCAGGATTCGGTTGGGGGTTATTGTAATGGCGAACAGAGAGTTGGCTTTCCGATATTCTCTCTGACATGTTCTTCGTTAACTTAAATACAGCCGCCCTGATTCAGAGTTTGGAGATAAGAGAGGAAAGTTACACCTGGGCAAAACCATGTTGATTTCATGTCATTAGTTGGAAACAGTATTAGAGTTGAGAGATGATGGCGTTTACCAATGCGAACTACTGCGCATGCGCAGTAATTTCCTTACGCTATCTACGTTACTTTTTGCAACGTAGAGTGCGTATATGCGGTCTTAAAGAGGTCTGAATATGGCCCAATGTTTCAGCACAAGTCTAAATAACAGTGTAAAAGTGAAGCTGGTCAGTATCTGAGTGCAATAAGCAAAAGCAGAGTATCAGGGCCAACGCTATGCAGTAAGCGGGGGGATGCGGTGCAGGTTGGCTCCTTAGCACTGGTCTAATTCCATAAATGAATGCCACTGTTGAACATTGTATGGTGCTCTCACCAAGAGCACTTTACAGTGTTTAATAGCAGTGCTCATTCTCTGCATTCCCTCCAGCCCTCCTCCAGTGTAAAGCTGAATAATGCTGACGTGACCTAAGGTCACATCAGTGTCATTTACTTCAGAGCCCACTGCAGAGGAGAGCAGAAGACTAAAGAAGGACAGACATCAAAGGTAAGTAAGTGTGTTATAACATTGGACATGACATGGACATGATGGGGATTGCTGGGGGGCTGGAGAGACATGATGGGGAACTGGGCCACTGGAGACATGATGGGGGTTATGGAGGGGCTGGAGACATGATGGATACTGGAGGGCTGGAGATACATGATGGGCATACTTCAAGACATGAATTGGGAATACTGGGAGGCTGGAGACATGATGGATACTGGGGTTAGGAGAGACATGATGGGGGATACTGGGGGGGGTGATGTGGTGCAGGATGGCGCCAGGCTCCCCCCGCTCCTTAGCGTCAGTCTAAATCCTTAAATGAACGCTGCTGTTAAACATTGTAAGGTGCTCTCACGGAGAGTACTTTACAGTGTTAAACAGCGGTGCTCATTCTCTGCAGAGCCTCCAGCTCTCCTCCTGTATGAAGGGAAGACTCCAAAGGTAAGTGTATTATAGGAATCAAATAGGAAATATTGGGTCTGGAGACATGATGGGGAATACTGGGGGGATGGAGATACATGAAGGTGATACTGGGGGACTGGAGACATGTGATTGAAAATACTGGGGGCTGGAGACATATGATTGAAAATACTGGGGGATGGAGATACATGATGGAGATACTGGGGGTCTGTAGACATGATGGTGGATACTGGGGGACTGGTGACACATGACTTAAAATACTGGGGGGCTGGAGAGACATCATTGCGTATACTGGGGGGATGGAGAGATATGATGTGAAACTGGGAGGGGGGCTGGAGACACATGATGAGGATACTGAAAGCTGGGGAGACGTGAATTGGGAATACTGGGAGGCTGGAGAGACATGAATGATAAATTGTCTGTATTGTGTGGCTTTTTTTAAGATGAAGTGGAAATTGTATAGCAGAGACTAGATCACTGTCTGTATTGTATAGTAGTGATTATAATTTACTTTCTTTTATTGTGGTTACAAGATTTTGTTTTATGGCACTTACTATAATCTAGGATGGTCACTGATGTTAAATTGTCAAACAAAGGCGCAAATTTAAAGTTTGCAGGGCGGCGCTGAACACCCTAGCACCGACCCAGCAGAGTAATAAGCAATGAGAGGAGAGCACTTGACTTAAAAAACAGTATATTTATTAAGTAATGGTATAAAATTGCAAACACTATTGAGGTCATGTAAAAAGACAAATGCATAAGCGGCGTATGGAAGTTTGATCACTGGATTATAAGACCATATATGTTGTAGTTAAAATATTCAGTCCAATTAATATTGATAAAATAAAGGTCATGCATAAGATCAGTACATGAATTATTGCTGTTTCATATACCCTTATACCATTGAGGTTAGTCCGTTGTTTAAGGAGATTCCCACAGGTGTTTTGTATTGTAGATAGCGCCCACTTGTGGTGCCACATGCTTTGCATATCTCTTGCTATATATGTAGGTGTTGCTGGCGCTGACACTTAGGAGGCAATTGTCACCTTCCTAGGAACTCTTCATTAACTTGACAGGAAAGTCGATAAGTTATATCCGCCAGTCATTTAGGGCCTGATCCAGAACGACGTTGATGCGCTGTGCTTAGTAAAGCACAGCGTATCGGCATGTGCTTCCCCCGACACTCCCCTCTGTCACTGCGAATTTTCCCTCGCTTACGCCAGCTGAAGGTTATCCTAACTTCAGCCGGCGTAAGCGAGGGAAAATACGCTGCGACAAGAGCTTATTAACGAAGACCCCTCCCTCATTAAACTACCTCCCCCCGTCTGCCTACACTAACATTTGCGTAGTAACGGCGAGGGACGCCCCCTCAACCGTCACTATGGTGATACTAGGGAAACCCGAT
The DNA here is from genome assembly GCA_011038615.1 of Limnodynastes dumerilii. Taxonomy (NCBI): domain Eukaryota; kingdom Metazoa; phylum Chordata; class Amphibia; order Anura; family Limnodynastidae; genus Limnodynastes; species Limnodynastes dumerilii. The sequence goes on along the minus strand of WWET01001135.1, from coordinate 107,229 downwards.
CCTAGATCGAGTGTTTCCGTAGTTACGCCGGCCAACATCTGGCCGGCGCATGCCAGGCAGCGTAGTTCTGGATCAGGCCCTTAATGCCGACAGGTTAACTGTTGACTTTAAGACCTTTCGGCCTTCCCTATTACATCTATTTTATCTGATATCAAATTTATTCATGACCACATTTTTAGTGCATTGAAGTGCTCGCTCAAAGCATTACCAACATTGCCATTATATATAACAGTGAGATTCCCTTTTGTTTGGATCATTCAAATACTGTAGGAAACGCGTCTTGGAATGTAGCTGTATTATGTTCAGTACCGTAACTACAGAGGGTGCGACTGCTACAGGGCCCGGAGGAGGAAGGGGCCTTTGGCAGACACTCCTTTTGCACTGTAAGCAAGCTGCCAGTGGCTTACAACTTAAACCAGTGCTCGGCACTCTATGAATACATGGGGCTAGATTTACTAAGCTGCGAGAGAGGAAAAGTGGAGATGTTGCCCATAGCAACCAATCAGATTTTAGCTCTCACTTTCCTATTACATACTACAAAATGAGCTAGAATCTGATTGGTTGCTATGGGCACCATCTCCACTTTCCCTTTCCTGCAGCTTAGTAAACTTGAAGTGCCGAGCGCTGTTTCAAACTGTCAGCCTCTGACAGCTTCTATCTGTTAGTGGTCTTGCCTAGCTCCGTCTTGTAACGCCCATCCACTTGCTTGCTATTGGGCCTGAGTCTTTCACCTTCCACCAATCATTGTGCTTGACTGTTCTGTCTACATGCAACTTTCTGATCTATACTGATCCAGTGCTGTATTGGCATTTGCGTCTGGATCACTCTTAACACTTTCATTATTTGTGCTATTTTCCCAAATGCAGGATTCTTTCTCTTTATGGGCCTGATCCAGACCTACGGCCGCAATCGCCCGCAAGCGTAGCGTATGATCGCCCGGGCGTATAAACTTTCACGCCCATGACACTCCCATTGATTGTACCGACTTACGGCGGCTGAACCCTACCCTAACTTTTTCAAGCGTCCGTGCGAATTTTCGTACCGATACGCTGGTCGTACGGTGCTTAGCACGCCCATACTGTACAATTTAAATGGCTATCCCCGCCTCTGTGTAGTAACTCGAGCGTCCGGACTATCGTCGTA
>WWET01001135.1:85507-100197 GCA_011038615.1 Limnodynastes dumerilii | reverse complement strand
AAGGCCCTAAAGTCACTGGCGGGACATTTGCAGGCTCTCCCGGGATACTAATTTCGGGAGTCTCCCGGACATTCTGGGAGAGTCGGCAACCCTGAGTTTCATACGTGCAAGGGAAGTGCCCGGGGGTCTGCATTATACTTAGTAGTGTGTAACTACGGCACGCTTGTGTATAAAAAACGACCTTAAGTCTGGATCTGGCCCATGGTATGTTCATACTTGCACCTGCGTCTGCTGTTACTCTCAATGGGCCTGATCCAGAGCTACGGCCGCCGTCGCTAGTACGGTAATGCGCATGCGCCGGGCAGATGTTGCCATAGTAGCGCCATAGGGACGCTGGAGGGGACGTCCCCCAGCGTCCCTACGCTGAAGTTAGTGTGCGTCCCTACGCTAACGTTAGTGCTGGGGGGCGGGGGGAGGTAAGTAAATGAGGGTGCGGGGGCGTGCTAAGCGGCCATACGCTCCTGTGCGAGCGTATGGCCCCTCTCTTATGCCGGCTGAAGTTAGGGTAGCCTTCAGCCGGCATAAGGGAGAGTTAATACGCTCCTACAAGGGGGAGTGTCGGGCCAGAGCAGCGATGTTACACTGAGCGCTACAGCCAATCTGCGCATGCGCCGGGCAGATGTTGCCCGGCGTCGCTTTAGTAAGCACAGCGCATCAGCGTAGGCCTGGATCAGGCCCCATCTCTGGATCAGCCTCTCATTGGGCCTGATTCAGACTTAAGAAGGAGCTAGAAATTTAGGGCCTGATTTACACTTAAGAATCTTCTTAAAATAAGAACTTAAAGTCACTCCTGGGCAAAACCATGTTGATTGCAGGGGGAATTAATTTAATTGTATTCTTTGCATGCAGGGATATATCTTTGAATTGCTTACTGCACACAGATACTGACCAGCGTTACTATCACACTGTTATTTAGACTTGGGATAGGAAACATCACCTCTCAACTCTAATACTGTTTGCAACAGATGAAATATGACTCCCCTGAAATCACCATGGTTTATCCCAGGAGTAACTTTCCTCTTCTAGGGCCGTATTTAGAAATCCGATTTCTGCATATTTTTTTACGATTGGACCAACTGCGCATGCATAGTAACTTTATTTATGTAGTTAACGTAGACTATACGAGCGGAAGTGCCTTACAGATGGACCTGTGACCTTAATTTCAAGCTCCTTCTTAAGTATGAATCAGGCTTATTGTCAGTGCAAAGCTGAAGTCCGCAGTGGAATCTGGATTATTTGTCCCCTGTACGACTGAGCGGGTTTAAAATGCATGATGCAAGGTTCCTAGCAAGGGGCTATGTTTATAGAGGCATTGCTTAACATCTGGGCAAGGGGTCCTTATACCCGATCCCCTGGGAATGGGAGCTGCACAGTTAAACTACAGTCAAACAGCATAGCGCACTACAGTGATCCTACCTGAAATATGCCTAACTTAAGAGATTTATTCCTCCTCCAGTCTGCCTGAAGGGCTCAGCTTTAATAAAAGTTGATGCTTTGGAATTGTAGTACTCCCACGTGTGGGAGCTTGTTGAAAGTACGATTACATGAGCCGTGAAATAAGAGGGGTGAAACATTACAGCATTCTTGGGTTGGAATCAGTGATGTGATCTTATGAAATGAAGTGCACCAAAAATAAAGAGAGAAACAAAATCATTAATATGTTTAGAAACGTGACTTATTACCAATAAAACAGTAATTACATAAAAAATGGTCCCGGATCCGAACAAACACTTGTTACATTATTGTATCTCTTCTCACCCTGAGGGAGAGTGAGGGGAGTGCGCAGGGAGAGTGAGGAGAGTGCGCAGGGAGAGTGAGGGGAGTGCGCAGGGAGAGTGAGGGGAATGCGCAGGGAGAGTGAGGGGAATGCGCAGGGAGAGTGAGGAGAGTGCGCAGGGAAAGTGAGGAGAGTGCGCAGGGAGAGTGAGGAGAGTGCGCAGGGAGAGTGAGGAGAGTGCGCAGGGAGAGTGAGGGGAATGCGCAGGGAGAGTGAGGGGAATGCGCAGGGAAAGTGAGGAGAGTGCGCAGGGAGAGTGAGGAGAGTGCGCAGGGAGAGTGAGAAGAGTGCGCAGGGAGAGTGAGGAGAGTGCGCAGGGAGAGTGAGGGGAGCGTGCAGGGAGACTGAGGAGAGTGCGCAGGGAGAGTGAGGGGAGCGTGCAGGGAGAGTGAGGAGAGTGCGCAGGGAGAGTGAGGGGAGTGCGCAGGGAGAGTGAGGGGAGTGTGCAGGAAGGGTGAGGGGAGTGAGTGGGGAGAGTGAGGGTAATACGCGGGGAGTGTGCAGGGAGAGTGAGTGGGGAGAGTGAGGGTAATGCACGGGGAGAGTGAGGGGAGTGCGCAGGGAGAGTGAGGGGAATGCGCAGGGAGAGTAAGGGGAGTGCGCAGGGAGAGTGAGGGGAGTGCGCAGGGAGAGTGAGGAGAGTGCGCAGGGAGAGTGAGGGGAGTGCGCAGGGAGAGTGAGGAGAGTGCGCAGGGAGAGTGAGGGGAGTGCGCAGGGAGAGTGAGGAGAGTGCGCAGGGAGAGTGAGGAGAGTGCGCAGGGAGAGTGAGGAGAGTGCGCAGGGAGAGTGAGGAGAGTGCGCAGGGAGAGTGAGGAGAGTGCGCAGGGAGAGTGAGGAGAGTGCGCAGGGAGAGTGAGGAGAGTGCGCAGGGAGAGTGAGGAGAGTGCGCAGGGAGAGTGAGGAGAGTGCGCAGGGAGAGTGAGGAGAGTGCGCAGGGAGAGTGAGGAGAGTGCGCAGGGAGAGTGAGGAGAGTGCGCAGGGAGAGTGAGGAGAGTGCGCAGGGAGAGTGAGGAGAGTGCGCAGGGAGAGTGAGGAGAGTGCGCAGGGAGAGTGAGGAGAGTGCGCAGGGAGAGTGAGGAGAGTGCGCAGGGAGAGTGAGGAGAGTGCGCAGGGAGAGTGAGGAGAGTGCGCAGGGAGAGTGAGGAGAGTGCGCAGGGAGAGTGAGGAGAGTGCGCAGGGAGAGTGAGGAGAGTGCGCAGGGAGAGTGAGGAGAGTGCGCAGGGAGAGTGAGGAGAGTGCGCAGGGAGAGTGAGGAGAGTGCGCAGGGAGAGTGAGGAGAGTGCGCAGGGAGAGTGAGGAGAGTGCGCAGGGAGAGTGAGGAGAGTGCGCAGGGAGAGTGAGGAGAGTGCGCAGGGAGAGTGAGGAGAGTGCGCAGGGAGAGTGAGGAGAGTGCGCAGGGAGAGTGAGGAGAGTGCGCAGGGAGAGTGAGGAGAGTGCGCAGGGAGAGTGAGGAGAGTGCGCAGGGAGAGTGAGGAGAGTGCGCAGGGAGAGTGAGGAGAGTGCGCAGGGAGAGTGAGGAGAGTGCGCAGGGAGAGTGAGGAGAGTGCGCAGGGAGAGTGAGGAGAGTGCGCAGGGAGAGTGAGGAGAGTGCGCAGGGAGAGTGAGGAGAGTGCGCAGGGAGAGTGAGGAGAGTGCGCAGGGAGAGTGAGGAGAGTGCGCAGGGAGAGTGAGGAGAGTGCGCAGGGAGAGTGAGGAGAGTGCGCAGGGAGAGTGAGGAGAGTGCGCAGGGAGAGTGAGGAGAGTGCGCAGGGAGAGTGAGGAGAGTGCGCAGGGAGAGTGAGGAGAGTGCGCAGGGAGAGTGAGGAGAGTGCGCAGGGAGAGTGAGGAGAGTGCGCAGGGAGAGTGAGGAGAGTGCGCAGGGAGAGTGAGGAGAGTGCGCAGGGAGAGTGAGGAGAGTGCGCAGGGAGAGTGAGGAGAGTGCGCAGGGAGAGTGAGGAGAGTGCGCAGGGAGAGTGAGGAGAGTGCGCAGGGAGAGTGAGGAGAGTGCGCAGGGAGAGTGAGGAGAGTGCGCAGGGAGAGTGAGGAGAGTGCGCAGGGAGAGTGAGGAGAGTGCGCAGGGAGAGTGAGGAGAGTGCGCAGGGAGAGTGAGGAGAGTGCGCAGGGAGAGTGAGGAGAGTGCGCAGGGAGAGTGAGGAGAGTGCGCAGGGAGAGTGAGGAGAGTGCGCAGGGAGAGTGAGGAGAGTGCGCAGGGAGAGTGAGGAGAGTGCGCAGGGAGAGTGAGGAGAGTGCGCAGGGAGAGTGAGGAGAGTGCGCAGGGAGAGTGAGGAGAGTGCGCAGGGAGAGTGAGGAGAGTGCGCAGGGAGAGTGAGGAGAGTGCGCAGGGAGAGTGAGGAGAGTGCGCAGGGAGAGTGAGGAGAGTGCGCAGGGAGAGTGAGGAGAGTGCGCAGGGAGAGTGAGGAGAGTGCGCAGGGAGAGTGAGGAGAGTGCGCAGGGAGAGTGAGGAGAGTGCGCAGGGAGAGTGAGGAGAGTGCGCAGGGAGAGTGAGGAGAGTGCGCAGGGAGAGTGAGGAGAGTGCGCAGGGAGAGTGAGGAGAGTGCGCAGGGAGAGTGAGGAGAGTGCGCAGGGAGAGTGAGGAGAGTGCGCAGGGAGAGTGAGGAGAGTGCGCAGGGAGAGTGAGGAGAGTGCGCAGGGAGAGTGAGGAGAGTGCGCAGGGAGAGTGAGGAGAGTGCGCAGGGAGAGTGAGGAGAGTGCGCAGGGAGAGTGAGGAGAGTGCGCAGGGAGAGTGAGGAGAGTGCGCAGGGAGAGTGAGGAGAGTGCGCAGGGAGAGTGAGGAGAGTGCGCAGGGAGAGTGAGGAGAGTGCGCAGGGAGAGTGAGGAGAGTGCGCAGGGAGAGTGAGGAGAGTGCGCAGGGAGAGTGAGGAGAGTGCGCAGGGAGAGTGAGGAGAGTGCGCAGGGAGCCCCCACTGGTTACACCGCCGCCGCCGTATAAGTAAAAAAATAAGATATACTTACCTAATATGGCGGTGCTGCGATTCACCATCCTCTGCTTTAATCACTACTCCCTGTTTCCTTCTCACTGAATGTCGGGAGTGACCTCATCACCTCCGTTATTTTCAGTGAGGAGCGTACAGAGAAGAGCCTGAAGACTAGAGAAAGAGGAAAGAGAAGAAAGAGAAGAAATAGAAGAGAAGAGAAGAAAGAGAAGTAAAAGAAGACATAGAAGAGAAGAGAAGAAAGAGAAGTAAAAGAAGAAATAGAAGAGAAGAGAAGAAATAGAAAAGAAGAGAAGAAATAAAAGAGAAGAAAGACAAGAGAAGAATGAGAACAAATAGAAAAGACAAAAGAGAATAAATAAAAGAGAAGAAAGAGAAGAGAAGAAAAAGAAGAAAGAGAAGAAAGAGAAGAGAAGAAAGAGAAGAAATAGAAAAGTAGAAAGAGAAGAAATCAAAGAGAAGAAAGAAAAAAAAGAGAAGAAATAGAAGAGAAGAAAGAAGAGAGAAGAAAGAAAAGAGAAGAAAGAGAAGAGAAGGAAGAAGGCCAATTAAAGGGTAAGTAATGGGGGCACAAGCAGGGTAAGCATTAAGGAGGGCACTAATCATTTTTTAAAGAGGATGGCGCAATTAATTTTTGCAGGGGGGCGCCAGACATGCTAGCACCGACCCTGACTAGCGCTAATAATTGTCTCGTTGTTTCATTGAGTATGAAGTACCATACAAAAAATAAATCAGGAATTAAAAATAATTATTAAAGCGATGGGTTATAAAAACAAAAGTTTAATATGTCAACATTAATAAGAACATAGTTCACTGGATAGACAGAAAATAAACAGTATACACATGGATAGGTATATTGTAACAGAGCTAAGCATACAAATGATGAATGATTACCAATTCTGGTAAAGTGACACGATTAGGAGCCGTGGTGCGAGTCCCACGGCAGATGTAATAAATGCCCCCTGCTATGGCCGTCCTCCAAGGGAAACCAAAGCCGGTGTAAAAACAATCTTCATATCTGTAAATGCTGTGTCCACAATCTAGTTTTGGTTAGCACAGATACAAATGAACCAGGTGCTGGGCGCTTAGAGATTGCATCGTTGATGTTAAAACTCATATAATCTCCTTCGATCAATGAGCAATAATTGCAGCAGATGCAACATCTACATAACTTGTGTTTGGTTCAGACAAGATGAAAATTTCCAGCTGACATTAAAGTTAGAGTTGGGATTAGTGTTAGGACTAGATTTAGGGTTAGGGGTAGGGGGCCTGGAAATCCGCTTGTAAGTGCCACTCCCCCGTCACTCCCAAGTCCCTGCCCTGTTACTCCACAGTCACTCCACTGTCACTCCCCCGTCATAAACCTGTCACTCTCCAGTCACTTCCCTCTCTCGTGCGGAGTTTGTGTAGAATCATACCTTAACTTCTCTGCATGGATCTGCGTCCGACCGAACACAGATCAGTGAGGAACTGCTTACTGCAATCCAAGGCACTTCATTAACATGCCTCTCCCCACATCTCTAGGCATGCGGAAATGAAGTGCCGTCCCCTCGTAGGGATCTCCTAGCATACAGACCTGAGTTTTGTATGCTAGCAGATTCATAGCGTATCATCTGTCTTGTGCATGTGTAGACATAACGTTTTAGGGGGTTTGCTTAAATCAACTAATATGCTCTATTCAGGATCAGGCTTGATTTTGGTTAGGAATTACAGTTAGGGTTATGATTAGTTTTAGGGCTAGGAAATAGGGTTAGGATTAGTTTTAGGGTTAAGAATTAGGGTTAGGATTAGTTTTAGGGTTAGGAATTAGTATTAGGATTAGTTTTAGGGCTAGGAATTAGGGTCAGGGTTAGTTTTAAGGTTAGGAATTAGGGTTAGGAATTTAGATTAGGGTTAGGAATTAGGGTTTGGGTTAGGATTAGTTTTAGGGTTAGGAATTAGGATTAGGATTAGTTCTAGGGTTTGGAATTAGTTTTAGGGTTAGGAATTAGTGTTCGGATTAGTTTTAGGGTTAGGAATTATATTTAGGATTAGTTTTAGGGTTAGGAATTAGTGTTAGGATTAGTTTTAGGGTTAGGAATTAGGGTTTGGTTAGGATTAGTTTTAGGGTTAGGAGTTATTGTTAGTCTTAGTTTTAGGGTTAGGAATTTTTTTTTGTTTTAGGGTTAGGAATTTTTTTTTGTTTTAGGGTTAGGAATTTTTTTTTGTTTTAGGGTTAGGAATTAGGGTTAGGATTAGTTTTAGGGTTAGGAATTAGGGTTTGGTTAGGATTAGTTTTAGGGTTAGGAATTATTTTTAGTTTTAGGGTTAGGAATTAGGGTTAGGTTTATGATTGTTGTAATGCCGAACAAACATGTCAGCATTCCAATATTTGATTAGACAGGTATCATGGTAAGGACTCTGATACGAAAATGCCAATCAATCCTGGCATGCCTGTTGGCATTCAGATCATCAGAACAACAAACCACACCCATTCCCAGCATCCTGTTGCCATGAACATAAACCTTTATTTCAATCCCCTTACATACAATACTGGAAAGTATGGGTAGATCGCAGCTCACTCCTGCTGTATCCAGGCACCTATCCAAGCCTTTAGCAGGTCACTCCCATCACTCACATGAAGTTCTGAGAGCTTGATCCTACCTTAAAACGTTGACAAGTAGAAATTCAGGAAGTCGAGATCTCTTGGCTGTCTGATACCCTGCCCTTACCATTCATTTTTACAATAAACCCCTCCCACATCACCAGCCATTGGAAGTCTTTGGATCTTTGGATCTGCGTTCCATTGATGGCGCTTGGAGAGCTACAATGTGGCCGCTCGGAAAACACCCACTGGGGTAGATTCAGACCTAGGTGCTTGTTACGTTTCATCGCGTAACGTATTTACGCTAGCGTATTTTCTATGCACCCCCCTAGGTACTCCCCTCGCTCATACGTACTTTGCCCATTTTACACTTTCCAAACCCTACCTCAACTTTTCAAAGCAAAAGTACTGACGTATGTAATGGATTCACAGACGTACCGGCCTAACCCGGCCCATACTGTACGATTTAAATGTCTCCCTCTGCCTACCAAACGTAACTATGGGTGTCGTATGGATGAACCCACCCCTTCATTCGTAGTTACGCTGCTGGTACGTACGTTCAGAGTTACGTGACGTAACATCTGCCGCGCACATGTGCGGGGTGGGGGAAGGGACTGGAGAAGTAGGTGTAAATACATGTGTCTCACAAGTGTGAATCCAGTCCATAGTTATTATCTTATACAGTTGTTTTATCATCAATAATTTGTTCTGAAAGATTTTCCTTAAGTTAATGGGCTGAACCATGTTGATTGCAGGGGAGTCAAGGTTCTTTGCATGCAGGGATACATCTTTGAATTGCTTACTGCACACAGATACTGACCAGCACTACTATCACACTGTTATTTAGACTTGGGATAGGAAAGGTCACCTCTCAACTCTAATACTGTTTGCAACAGATGAAATATGACTCCCCCTGCAATCATCATGGTTTAGCCCAGGAGTAACTCATTTCAAGCACATACTTAATTCTGGATCCAGCCCAATGTGCGTAGTAGAGAGGGCTGATGCAAAGTTTGAAAGTACACGCAAATACATGAAAATGTATCACAGGGGGAGGCAATTTTTTTAAATTAAATATATTTATTAGTAAGGTTACAAAAGACAACAAGGTATACAACAAATAACACTATTTAGCTGTCAGTCAAAGCATTTGTATAGAGATATTTCAATATACAGTGTAATGTAGATTTTATTTAATTAAGTGTTTTTTTTTATTTTTAGAGCATAAAACAAGTAAGTGCCAAGTCTAAATAACAGTGTGATAGTAAAGCTATCGCTTTACTATAGCAATATCTGTGTGCAGTAAGCAATTCAAAGATATATCCCTTCATGCAAAGAATACAATTAACTTGACTCCCCCTGAAATCAACATGGTTAAGCCCAGGAGTAACTAATTTCAAGCACTTACTTAAGTCTGGATCCAGCCCAGTATCTGTAAGTTAACAATATTTATGTTGTTTTCAGGGTAAGTCAAGTTTTTGTATTCTTTACATGCAGGGATATATCTTTGCTTTTGCTTCCTGATAGATAGTGACCAGCTTTACTATCACACTGTTATTTATAACAGTAACTTTCCTCTCTTATTTTCAATCTCTGAATCAAGTCCATGGAGATTTAATCTTATCTGATGCCTTGTAGTCTCAGGGATGCCCAAGGGGGTGGCAAACTTAAACTGAAAACTGAATTAGAGTTGAGAGGTGAAGGTCAAGTTCCAGTTCAACTCTAAATAACAGATTAAATGTAAAGTTGTTTTTCTGTTACTCTCAATCTTGGATCAGCCTCGAGGGGAGGGGTCTCACACTTAATGTAATTAGGATCTTCCCGTCCATTATATCTGGATCTGGTCCATCATTTCTAAGCTTTTTATGATTTCCATTTTCATTCAAGAAAAAAACTGGGTAATGAGGGAACTGCAGACTCCTCACCCATAATCAAGAAGATCATGGCCACTATTTCTGCATCTACTGATCTCTCGGTGTTTAACATCTGTACCTAATTGTAGCCTTTTCCGTTTTCAAATCCAGAGTTGTGGATTTAACAAACAAAAGGATCCAAAATCATGATTCTAAAATATTTTTCCAAGGTTGTTTTAATTATTAGTATTATAATTAATTCCAGATGCCTAAACTGACAATGCACAGTAAAGTATTTGTATGTAACAATATATATATAAAGTGGATGTAAGTAAAGTGTCCACTTTGTGTGAATTATAAACAGGGCTGGATGAAGGTGTATGGGGGCCCCTAGGCAACAAAATAGTGGGGGCCCATGCCGCATATTAACAAACCTTTCCTCCATTCACACTATATTACCCGTCCCCTGTGCACATATTATTAATTTTGCGAAGTACCTGGCCTGAATTTTCATTACAGACCGCTCCTCTGCCGGCAATAATAATACAAAACGCAGCTGGCTGGACGGCCGTCGCATCGCTGCGTATGATCTGCATTCACAGTAGCAGTCCAGGACTCCGTGATGGAACTGCTCCTATTGCAGTGAAGCTCAGTGATTGACATCCTTCTCCTAAGCAGCCTATCGTAGGCACTGAAATATGACAGCGGCCGCGAGACAGTAGATTGAAAGGAGACCCATGCAGCCAATCAGTGCAGAGGTTGACAAGTGGCCTGTGCAGCCAATCAGCTGTTAGGGCTTCCTGTCAATCTCTGCAGCTCCTCCCTCCTCAGTCTTGATTATCGGTTTTAGCAGGAGAGGTCAGTGGTGTCAAATGCTTTGAAAAAGTTCCGGGGGTGGAACGAAACGCGTAAGTTGAGACTTACCTTCACTGAGAGATCTAACTTTAGCTGCTTGAGGCACTTGCACTTTGAATTGGCTGCCTGCACGTATATACAATCCGGCAGGAATCTTTTGTTGTAAGCACGGCTTCACTCCAGATCTAATTAGCGGGGAAGAGAGTCCGTTACGAGGCACTGCTGGAGTCTATTTCCTTGGGACTAGGATCCAAACAAAGATGATTACCACACTGTGGACTCCCTCTTTTACCCACGCTATCGGCGATACGGAGGTGTACAGCTCATTGCCATATTGATACTCCATGCAGAAGAGACGGTAATTATACCTATTTTACTATTGGTTGACACTTGCCTCCCTCTTCTACCCACAGTGATACGGAGGTTTACAACAATAAGTGGAGCTCACTGCCGTACTGACACTCCATGCAGAAGAGACGGTAATATATCTATTTTACCACAGATTGACACCTGCCTTTTGAGAACCCACTAATATTTTGTTGTGAATTATCCAGTGCATCCCGTGCCACGGCAATTGTTCTCTGTTGACTGCCTAATTATTCTAACTTATCACTGTGCACAGGAGATTGCTCCATTATAAATTTCAAACAATAGGAGCCCTAGTTCAATATTCTGTTGCCTTGCAGCTAACAAGTAATCGATACACGTGTATCTGGGACTACAGTCACTCAGTTTTATTTTAATATTGTATTTTTTGTTGTTTTTGCTTTTTGAATTTTATTTACTTTTATTATTTGTTTACAGTGTATTAAAATATTAACCATTCCCTATTTCCACTTGGTTGCCGCCTCATTAAATCTAGTGAATCTAATATTTTTTACAAAACACTCACATCTCGCTGTGATCACACCTTTAGTGTGTTTTTTCCTTTTCTTTGTCTTTTAATTGGAGGGAATTGCAGAAAGCCCTCCCTCACAGCTGAGTCACTTTAGCACCTGAAGGTCTCTTATACCGCGTTCACATTACCACTGCCTAAAAAGCTGGCTTTTTAGGCAGGGGGCAGAATTTTGAAAATTTCATAGTGGTGCGTTCAGACTGAGCTGAAAGCACCGGCTTTTTTTGCAATTCAACACGGTTTAACACAGGTGTAAATTTCCACCTGATTTCTACTTATTTTTAAACCCTGGATCTGTTCTACAATGTTGAGCTAAAGCAGGTGAATAGCAATCTATGTAACGCTGAGACAATAGTAACATTACTCATTGCTTTGTATTTGGCAGAAGGCGATTGGTGCGTCAGGGTGGACATAGATTCCATGTGAAGAAAAATGACAAGATTGACTTGAAGATAGGAGTGTTGACTTCTATAAATCACAGTCTTCTAGATGTAAAAAATGACATATTTAGGATCTTTGCTGTCAGTGATATAATACATTTTCTTGGCACACTGACAATTTCATATAACTGCAGCCTTGGCTCCGTTTCAGAGGAATAAATTCAGAATGTTCTGTGACTTTTCATGTTTTCTAGCAAATATCGTATCATTTATAGCAGCAGAGATGGGAGCGATGAAGCTAGTTGGAATGCTTGCTGCAGTGATGGGGTTGGTGTCCAGATGGAACTGGAAGCAAGAGCAGTGGTCTACGTGCCCAGGTCATGGGAAATCCTTGTTTACACTCCACGAACAGAGAATGTTTTACTACACTTGATGACACAACACTTTATCCCTAATAAAATTAAGAAAAAATGGCATTGATGGTCTGGGGGGGTGGGGCCTTGGGCATAATTTGCATAAATTGTGTCATTAACCCCTCCCCCATGCTGTCATCTAAGGATCTCCCGGAGGGAACCAATGAAAAGTCTTCAACCCTGATCATACTCAGAAAGGCTTGTTGATTGGTGGATAGTGCAGGAGCTATTCACCATTCAGTTTACGAGATACGCATGGTGGGTAGGCATAGGCAGAGGAGTAGCCTCTATTAATGTCACCTGGAGCAGGTGAATGCTACAGCACCCCCCAACCCGTCCTCCTGTAGTGTGCCAGGGAGCAGAGTGAACATGTTCCCTGACAATTATTGGCTGAAAGGAAGTGTTGTTTTTACATTTACTTACATGACTGTTGAGTTCTTCCCTTTGACCCTCACAATGGACCTTATTCACAGTTAAGGAGCTGCTGCTTTTTAAGAACGGTTAAACCGCGCACATGTAGTACCCTTAATTACGCAATCTATGTCGGATTATGGAACGGAGATACATTAATACCAATTCTCAACTCCACTCTTAATGAGATAAATAAGAAGGGGAGTGGCCAGGTCAAGTTAAGAAGGAAGATAAGAAAAGTGTCTGAGGGGGGGCATTTAAATGGGACAGTATGTGCGAACTTTAGCAACATAAGAACAAACATATGCACAGGCTGCCTAAGAACTTAAGTCAGTTAAGAACATAGGACCTGATTCACCCTTAAGAATTCTTATGATTTTAGGTGCGTATATTTAAGAACGGATGCACTGAGCATGCTTAGTAACTTTTCTACGCTATTAACATAGGAATTAAGTACACAAATTCCATTCTTATACACTAAGAACTTAAAGTCTCTAGGTTCCTAGTAACATACGCAAGAATGGGCGTTCCATGAATAAGTACCTAGGCAGATACGCAGATTTGGGTGGAGAGAGGCATTTAAATGAGCAAATGAAGGCGCAGTTATGCAGTTAAGTTCCTAAGTACTATCCCTACGCATTCAAATGTGAACCTACAGTTAAGGGAGCCCTATGGCACTGGTAACTCACATAAGAACCTGAAAACCAGGGGGCGTTCCAAGGCAGTTTCAATGCTATTAGGTGCCTATATTTAGGCACCTAACGCGTTCTTAAGTGTGAATCAGGTCTATAAAAACTAGGCCATGTAAAGGGAGTTGTCTTGCAACTTAGGTGTGTATAATTGCAAACTTATCTCCTTCTTATGCAAAATAAACTGAAAATAAACGGTCACCAAAGAGCGCTAATGTTAAAGAAAATACCGCTGCCAATCTCAGTGAAAATCAAAGGGACGGTATATGGTCCCTCAAAACAACAATAGATATGGTGAAGGGAAGATAACACTTTGAGATAAGCGCAGATATAATGATGGAGAGGAAGAAAGATGAAAAGACATATGTTAAGGCACTGTGGGTTAGATTCAGAACTACGTGTGCCGTACGTTTATTGGCGGAGCGTATTTTCATGTGCGTAAATTCGCTACACTCCCCTCGGCACACCCCTTGCACAGACGTATTTTGTCAAGATACGCTTCCCAAACCCTACCTTAACTTTTTCACACGTAACCGCTGTCATACGCACACGTACGTATGGGCTGAACGAATTTACGCAGCTAAGCACGCCCATACTGTACACTTTAAATACCACCCCCACCTACTTCACGTATTTCAGACGTATTTTGGAGTAACGTAAATTTGGTACGCCCACACATAAGTATTTACGTGACACATACGTGAATGGGCCACACGTTCACAATTACGCTACGTGAATGTGCGTATTTTCTATGGTATGCATGCGCAGTGTGTTCTAAACAGCGATTTTACGTCTCCACCACGCGTAAATTTGCGTGTGCCTAAATAGCTTTGCACGTATTATCTCCTAAGCGTGGCTGCGATGATGTGATAAAGTTCCTCAGTCTTTAGTTACTTAATTATTCAAGCCACAAGAAAGATCATAGTTGTAGCAAAGACAAAAGTATAGGAGCAGTGTAACAATTCGTTGCTACACTTATGTAGTCCTGGACGCTGGGTGCACGAGGCGGGCTGCCGGCTGGAAGGTTTCTGCTGTGCAGTGACTGCGGTAATGTCCGTTGGATTCCTGGCAGTAGAGTGCCCTCCTGCTGTGTCTTGCCTCGTTTCTGCTGCGGACCCTGGATGGCTCGTTCAAATGCAGTGAGCCTCGGTATCAGCAGTAGGTAGAGGAGGCAGGATGAAAGAAAAAGCGCAATAGCGTGATATTGTCACACAGAATGATTTTTATTAAAGTAAATCAATGTACTCACAAAAGGTCCAAAGGGTAAAAGCATCAGGGCTGGATTATCCACAAGGCAACCTAGGCACATGCCTAGGGCCTGGCGAGCCCCAGGGGCCCAGGATCTTACACCTTTATGCACCCTGAGGACATTCAGGATCCCTTTGGGGGCCCCAAACCGGCTTCTTGCTTAGGGCCCCATGAGTTTTAAATCCATCTCTGAAAAGCATGTATAGTAAAATTTCCAAGATGCATACAGGCAGTGATTTCTGGCATTTAGCGATCAGCTGTCAGTGTATGTAATACAGTAGTCCTTCCACTCATATGCAGAAATCTTCAAGCCGGCAGCCCGCCTCGTGCACCCAGCTTCCAGGACTACATAAGTGTAGCAACGAATTGTAAGACTGCTCCTATACTTTTGTCTTTGCTACAACTATGATCTTTCTTGTGGCTTAAATAATTCAGTAACTAAAGACTGAGGAACTTTATCACATCATCGCAGCCACGCTTAGGAGATAACACGTGCAAAGCTATTTAGGCACACAGGGGGTGATTCAGAGATGCGATTGCGAAAAGATGGCAAATATACGCACCTTAGGTAAGATCTTACCAGGTTACAGCCCACTGCATAAACAGTCACTCCCCTTGCAAACAGCGGCGGATCTTAAAGTTAGACCACCAT
>WWET01001135.1:0-52898 GCA_011038615.1 Limnodynastes dumerilii | reverse complement strand
GTCTTCCCGCGCCCACTTTCCCTCATTTCCCTGCCTCCCCCCGCCCATTTCCATGCAAATCCTTAAGATCTTAAAGATTCGCAGCACTTAAGATCTTAAGTGCTTGCGATCGATTCACATTTACGATCTTTTACGCTCCTAACCGCTACGTACATGGCGTTACACTATTACTACGCATGCGCAGTTTTGCGAATTTTCTAAGATCCTAAATATACGCTCCTAAGTGCCATGGAAATCGTATCTCTGAATCAGGCCCATGGTTGCATATTATATTCTTACCTGTCCGATGGACGGAAGCTTGATACCACTGGATCGCTAGATGCTGGTTATACGATGATGCTGTATAGATGACTCTTCAATCGACTGTAATGTCTCTTCAACACTTCGGTACTCAACGAGGATGCCTACTGGACACTTCCAGACTTGACACAACACGAAGTGTGTGAGAATTATACTGGATGTTTATTTTTATGTCTGCTTTAAAGATAGGATAAGGTTAGGGTTAGGCAACAGTAAGGGGGTGGTTATTGTTAGGCTTTGGTAAAGGGATTGTTAATGTTAGGCTACTGTGAGGGGATGGTTAAGGTTAGACAGCAGTTAAAGATGGTTAGGGTCTGTGTAAGTATTTTTTACTGTGAGATTTAACTATTGACAACACTAAGTTCAATGTAATAAAACTATCAACATTGTTGTCAAGATAACAACCCTTAGATCATATTCTAGTGATATTCGTACAATACCAACCTATTGGTTTTGAGTGGATGAATGTTGCAAAAACGACTTAATAAACTACCAACGGCTGACTTGCCTTTCCGAACTTGCCCTCATACCCAAATAAAGACACATACAACGTTTTTTGGCTTTATAAAGGGGGCATAGATTTACTGAATTAAAAGTGATGCGAACTATGGGCCTGATCCTGAGCAATGGCCGACCTTGTAATTACGGCCAGGTCGGCCGTAATTCCCCTGTTTTGAAGGTTGTGCGCATGTGCACGTCCTTCACACGTCGCCGTGAGGGCCGGCGGCTGTAACTATAGTTATGGCCGCCTGCTGTTACGAAAAGGGGGGTTCCCCCCTTTATGTATGCCGTGTTTCCACCGTAAAGGCGGAGATAGGTATGCAAATTAGGGGACAGGGGGAACCCCATTACAATCAGCTATGGGGCCATAAAGCCACAGAGCTGATCGTAAACATTAGGGTAGGAAGCCCGACAGCGGGGAGTGCATGGGGCATGAACTCCCCGCTATGATGGCGGTCGTAGAGACCTCAGGCGGCCTTAAGGTGCCTGTAGGTCTGGATCCGGCCCTATGAATTTGTTAATAGAACCAAAGGTGGTGCTGATAGCAGGTGGGCAGTGAGCCAAGTGAAAAGGTAAACCGCAGAGAGGTCAGGCACCCCCTGACCTCCACGCTCTGGAAGGTAATGATCAACGCAAGAACACTATTCCCCTCCATATTACGTACCCCTGTATTACCGGGGAGGCAAACCGGGATCCAGCCACCGGGTATAGCTTCCTGCTTCAGCTCGTAGGGTGTGTCTCCCCTGTACCATGCCTTATCGCCCTACCTAGTGGCAGATATTCTGCTGACAACCCCACCGCTACCACCAACCTATGCCCCATCTGAAGATAAAATGACATGTTAGTAGATACAACTAAATGGGGGAAGGGAAAGATTCCTGGCAAAGAGGCTGAACTCCATGTGACCTGTCCTAATATACCCCCTAAACTCATCCCCTTCGCTCTGGTAATACTCCCCTTGATTGGCCTAATGTTTCAACCCTTAACTGCCTGTTGGTAATAGCAGTAGCTGGGTGTTTATCATCATTCATGCCTATTTGGCGTTCACTTTCTTAATTTGTATACCACACCCAGAGAAGTGATGTTTCCTAAATGACAGTGTTAAAATAAAGCTGGTCAGTCTCCGTGTGTAATAAATAGAAGCAAAGTATCCTTCTTATTTTTATCATTTGGATCTGGTCCAGCCCATCACTGTTTAACTGGTGAAAAAAGTTTTCATTTTGCACATCGAGTCTCATGCATATTTTTGCAGTAATTTATAGTTAAAGGCAGAAAAAAACAAAACAATCATAATTGTGGTCTGTTTATCAATACATCTTTAAGAGTAGCTTATCCAACTTCCATAGCTGAACATTTCCGCTGTCATTCATAAAAACATCCGGCTGGATCCAGACTTAAGAAGGAGCTTGAAATTAAGAGAGGGTTACTCCTGGGCTAAACCATGTTGATTGCAGGGGAGTCATATTTTATCTATTGCAAACAGTATTAGAGTTGAGAGGTGGCGTTTCCCAGTCCAAGTCTAAATAACAGTGTAATAGTAAAGCTGGTCAGTATCTGTGTGCAGTAAGCAATTCAAATATATATCCCTGCATGCAAAGAATACAATTAACTTGACTCCCCCTGAAATCAACATGGTTTAGCCCAGGAGTAACTTTCCTCTCTTGGGACCTGATTCATACTTAAGAACGCGATAGGTTCCTAAATATACGCAACTAACAGCAATGAAACTCCCATGGCACGCCCCCGGTGTTTAGGTACTTATGTGATTTACGAGTGCCATAGGGCACCCTTAACTGTAGTTTCGCATTTCAATGCGTAGGGCGTCTATTAAGGATTGCAATTGCATAACTGCGTCTTTGTTGCATGATTTAAATGCCTCCCTCCACCCATTTCTGCGTATCGTCCTATTTACTTATTCATAGATCCATTTCTGCGTATGTTACTACGAACCTACAGATTTTAAGTTCGTAGTGTATAACCACGGAATTTGCGAACATAAGTCCAACGCAAATAGCGTATAAAAGTTATTACGCATGCGCATGGCATCCGTTCTTAAAGATACGCACCTAAAATCGGAATCATTTAGTGTGAATCAGGTCCTTAATTTCCAGCTCCTTCTTAAGTCTGGATCCAGCCCATCTATCTTATTGGTAGCGGAACTGCTCTTGCTTCTGCCTCTCTCCGGTTGCCAGCACTCTCTCTGGAACTGCAAGAGCTGGAAGCAGGAGCGGTCTCACTGTATCAAGTCAACTACCACTCCTTCTTGAGGCTTGATGGGATACAGAAGACTGTTATGCTACTCAATGCACCCCAGAAGATCCATCTTTGTCTATGAAAGATGATGTCAGCTCCATTAAAAACGGTCCCGATTACAACTAACTGGCAAGTAAACAGACTTTTTATTCCCTATCACCTTTCACCAGTGGATGGGCTTACTATACATGGCATTTTAATTCATGTATGACAGACTTTTCCCTGTTTTTGGCAAAGACTAAACTGGACACGATTGTACCTAGATGCTACACGATACAGCAGAATACAACATATGCATCAGAGGGCCCACTGATTCCTGGAGGGCGTTAATAGCAGCGGTAGTGCCCATTTATCAGGCCACCTTCTGCAGGGACTAATAATCTGCATAGTGTATGGATATTTTCAGAGTTTATAACAGTTGTTTAAGATTATAACTGGCATGATATTACATAACGACAACTTTATGTGTTGTTTAAATGGATTACCAAGATTAAATATAATTGGTGGCCCTTTGGGCTTTTAGGGCCCACCCATGTTGACTTTGACCTATATCAATTTCACTATCACTGTTTATAATCATATGCTAGTTTATTCTGTTCTACAGCTGAGTTTTGAAAGATGAGCTGTAATATATTTTCTTTGTTCAATTACTAAATGACTTAGGAACTTTCTCAAGACTTAATATACACAGCCCCCTCTGAAATCAGATCAGCCATGGTTGTATCTATACAGATTCCATTTGCCTGATAGTACAGTAAAACAGTTTTGTTTACATAGCTATCTAGAAAGGCTTTATCAATCAGAGTATTTACTTAGTTTATGACTGTGCTTACAAAGGGCCAATAGAGATAAGACTATAAAGGAAACAGACTTGTGTTAGTAACCGTCAGGAGATTTTTCCATACTTATAGTTTATCAATCATACGCTGAAATATGAACATATAACAGATCGTAGCAGTCCATACAACTTATTTATTTTTACCCATTTGTATACCATCAGGCACTATAGATGTTTTCTTTCTTCCTTTTCTATGCCTCTGCCATTGACTATGGATCCAGACCCCCATATGATTTCTGTAAGGGCCTCATTTACTAAGGTCGCTTTTGGAAAAGCGATTATGAATTGCCAGCCATCGCTGTGATTCATTATACATTGCTTTTGGCTGGCGATTTATAATTGCCATCCATAGCCATTGATTTTTCCAGGTATAAACCGCTGTGCTTTTCTATTGAAAAGGATGACGATTCTCCCTGGAAATTTCGCCGTCGCTTCTTTTTGCTAAAGAAATCTAAAATGGCAAGTGCATCATGTTTGTATCCCTTAGCATAGTTTATTGTAGTCCGGGCATAGTTGATTGTAGTCCGGGCATAGTTGACTGAAGCTCGGGTCCTGTTGTGTTCCTCTCCGGTCCAGTTGCTAGAAGAAGGGGGTCAGTTGATTGTTCTTCTGTCTGGTCTTTGTGCTCTTGACGCTCCTTTCTATTCTGGGGTGCCGATGCTAATGAGCATTTGACCACTAGAGGTCCCCTTTTATACTGCATATGATGTTATAGACATTATAAAAGGGGGACCTCTAGTGGCCGAATGCTCAATAGCATTGGCACCCCAGAACAGAAAGGAAGAGGTCATCGCGTCAAGAGGCAGAAGACCAGACAGAAGAACTTCAATCAACTGACCCCCTTCTTCTAGTAACTGGACCAGAGAGGAACACAACAGGATCCGAGCTACAATCAACTATGCCCGGACTACAATCAACTATGCCCGGACTACAATCAACTATGCCCGATCTCCAAGCAAGTCATCCCAATATAGATGACTGCAGAACGGTGAGTCAATAATACTCTCATAGGGTATAGGGTATATGTAATGGAGTGGCACCCTGTAATTTATTTACTTCTAAGGGGGAGATATTTTGCACTTTAAATGTATGTTTAACAATGTAATGTGTTTTAATGTAACTATTGTGTGTTTCTTTTTCACTTTGTTTTTTTTTTACACATATGGCATAGCGCAGCATGGTTATAACCCTTGCCATGCTGACGCTGATAGTACTACAAGGCACAGCCATGCTGTGCCTTGTAGTACTATCAGCGCATGCATGCTAAGGGATACAAGCATGGTACACTTGCCATTTTTAACATGAAAACACGTCAAATATATTGACTTGTTTTTCAGCCAAAGTGTGTGGTGCTTTCAATGAAAACCCAAACACACACACAAGGAGCTTTTTTAAAAGGCGCTTTCTGGACGATCTAAAGGCGATTTTGTAAAATCACCTTTAGTGAATTTGGAAAGGCCTATGTTTTACAAGGCAAACAGCTGGACGATTTTTTGCCAGCGATGTTTGCCTTGTCCCTTTTGCTAAAGGCTCAAGTCCCCGGACTTTGCCTTTAGTGAATGCGGCGATTGCATAATTGCCGGCAAAGTCCTGGGATTATGGGCGCTTTTAGCATAAGCGACCTTATTAAATTAGGCCCTAAGTGTGAGGGTCAATCCGTCTGCAAGAGAGAGGGAAGTGAACTCCCCCCATCATTCCCGTTTCTGGTGCATAACAATCGTGACTTATCTTGCCCTAAGACAGCCTAAAGTCACTCTTATGGATCATTGGTCCGTCCTGTCCTATGTGCCCTAATAAGACAGATAGACTAGTATTTAATTATATATTGTATTTAATTATGGAGGACACTTTTTAACTCATTTACTCTGGCAGAGCATATATGGGCATGGTCGTACTTATGGTTCCCCATTTAAACCAGGGGAAACCCATTGGGGGTTTATGGCAGTGTGCTGGGGCTTTTTTTCCCTTCCCTTTGTATCTGTGGCTAGCAGATTAACCCCTGCCTTTCATGCACCTGTTCACATTTACCTATAAATTGATTGAGCAAATTCCATTCTGTGTTTATTTTGTCTGTGGGCATGTCTGGGAGCAGCAGCTGTGAGGGGGGCTGCTCCACAGCAGCCATTTTGGAGACTTTAAGAGGTGTCTCCTAGGTAAGTTTGGCTCTCAATTTATAAACATATATATGTGACCCAACATTGGGACTCTCATTGTTAGAGTTAGGACCACCATATACAGAAGGCCTTGACGGTGGCTGGTGGCTTATCCCATATTTGTACAAATATGTGTAACGAACATTTCTGTGTTTCATTTTACAGATAGAACAGTATAGTTTGTTACTGGTTTATGGCAGTGTGCTGGGGCTTTTTCCCCCCCTTTTTTTCCCTTTGTTTCTGTGGCTAGCAGATTAACCCCTGCGTTTCATGCACCTGTTCACATTTACTTATAAATTGATTGCGCAACTTCCATTCTGTGTGAAATCCATTGGGGGGTCTGATGTAGGCCCATGACCCATTATGTGGCCCTCCAGATATTTAACCATTACAGGTTTTTATATAGTGACATTTCTGTGTTTTATTTTACAGATAGAACAGTATAGTTTGTTACTGGTTTATGGCAGTGTGCTGGGGCTTTTTTCCCCCCTTTTTTTTCCCTTTGTTTCTGTGGCAAGCAGACTAACCCCCTGTCTTTCATGCACCTGTTCACATTTACTTATAAATTGATTGAGCAGCTTCCATTCTGTGTGAAACCCATCAGGGGGTCTGATGTATCTGGTAGGCCCATGACCCATTCTGTGGCCCTCCAGATATTTAACCATTACAGGTTTTTATATAGTGCCATCAGATTATCTAGCATTTTACATAAATACACACACACACACACACACACACACACACACACACACTAGGGTCGATTTCGTCTGCAGCCAATTAACCTACCAGCATGATTTTGGTGCATGGGAGTAAACTGGAGTACCCAGAGAAAACCCACGCAGACACAGGGAGAACATACAAACTCCACATAGATAAGGCCCAGTAACTAATGTTAGCAATGCACTTCATGACAATGATGCAAATCAGCAGACAAAAAGCAGTTTTGCACGATTATAATATAGGAAAATGCATAATTTGTCAGTGCTGTCAACATGGCCAAGATCAGATGACAGGATATATCTGGATACACACAACAGAATATTTATTAGGTTATCATATGAATCACATGGTAAATGACTCTTTGGTATGATAGTGTAATAATGTGTACACTACCATGAAGTACACTGCCATTTTTTATTATACCAAAGCATAGGGACAGAGGATTATGGGATATGAATATCACAGATGTGGCGTTATATTGTGGTAGTGTGTATGCGCGAATCAGCATACTCATCTGGACTGTCAGTCCTTTGGTAAAATCATTCAGGATATCGCATCTGATGAATAGTTATGTAGGACCAGATTCAGAATTAAGAACGTCTGGTAACTTACGCACGCAAAATGCGTATGTGGAGTGATTTCTATTCAGGGCGCATGCGCAGACCATGGAGATACGAAGCGCAATTGGAAAGATGCGTAAGTAATTTCCGCACGCAAAAAAATCCGTACGAACATAAAATATCAGACGGATTATTAATTAGTAGGCGTCAATCGGAATGCAAATAGCAAAAGATAGGAGTGGTAATGCAGAAAACGTGCGGTTATATATGCGAACGTTTAACTTCCGTCACATATACGCACGCTAATGATAAGGTTGCTTTCACAACACGGAAATGTTCCGAAATTTATTCATTTTGCAAAACGTACTTATTTTGTATGAACGTACGGATCTATTACGAACGCACGGAAAACACTCTTAATTGTGAATCCGGTCCGTAGTGTGTACGCAGCATAAGTCAAGACTGATGGATCACCATCAAACTGGTTTTGTGTATAATGCAAACTGTTGGTTAAACAGATCAACTTATAGGTTAATATATATGGGTACATGAAATCATTCAGGTAATCTACACAGAAACAAAGGAAATGCCCCAGCAGCACTGCAAATAACCAGTAACTAACTATAACATCCTAGATTTAAAATAATACTCAGAAACATTAGTTACACACATTTACAAATATATGACAAGCCACTAGCCACTTTCAAGGCTTTCTGCTGTGGCCAGGGCCAATGCTAGAAGTTGTGTGGCCTGGGACACATCAGTGGAGTTCTGCCTCCTATTTGGCATCATCAGTGATGTCACATGGGGGAGGGGCCCCACAGACCTATGCTAATATTTGCCTGGTGTGCAGGAAAAATCTTCCCTGCGTATTGGCTTGCTAATGATGGCAGGCCCTATTAGCTCTGGGCCCTGGACAGTAGCCCAGCTGTGCCGCCCTGGCTGTGGCGGTCCAAACTCTAAACCGTGAAAATCCCTACTGTATATTTGGTCGTATATCGTTTGTTTTTAATGTGAGAGCTGTCATACCTGAGGTCCCTCTTTAAAACATCTAAATTAGCTTCTCTGGACCAACACCACATGCCAGATGATCTCACACATGCTTCCAAATAAAGGAGTAGATCCAGAACTAAGTACGCGAGCGCATTTACGGTAGCCACTGGTGTAAAAACGCTGTTCTGTATGTACTGCGCATGCGCGCAGCAGATGTTACGCCACATAACTCTGAACGTACGTAACAGCCGACTATCAGCAGTGAAACTACAAATGAGGGGGCGTTTATTTCAATCATACAGCATGGGAGTGCTTAGGCAGTTACGTAAGTATAGCCTGTACGTACATCAGCAGTTATGCTTTGAAAATTTAAGGTAGGGTTTGGCAAGTGTAAAACGGCAAAAGTATGTACGGCCGAGGGGAGTACCTAAAATATTAGTAAATACGTAAATATGCTACGTCTTGAAACATAATGTAAATGTAGCTCCAGGTCTGGCCCAAATGGAAGGGATTCCATTTACTACAACCCTCTGTTGTCTATCCTGTAACCAAAATTGTATCCATGCAACTATCTTTAAATCCAATCCCAATGTTTCCAGATTATTTAACAGTCTTCGATGTGGCACAGTGTCAAAAGCCTTGCTAAAATCTAGATAAGCTATGTCTACAGCTCCCCCTTTATCTAATACTTTACTGACCCAGTCAAAACATTTAATAAGATTTGTTTGACATGATCTTCCCCCAGTGAATCCATGCTGCTTGGGATCCTGTAAGTTACTGAATTTAATACTACATACTGTAGTAGATACTGTACAATTTGTTACGGTGTTTCCACCAATTTACATACTTCTGACGTAAGGCTCACTGGCGGTAGTTGGCTGCTTCTTCCTACTTTCACTTTTAAGCAGAGGGACGACATTTGGTATTTTCCAGTCTTCTAGAAATACTAGTGACTGGTTGAATAATTTAAAGTTTTTTTTTAATATCCCAGGATGTATCCCATCTGACCCCGTTGATTTGTCCACTTGAAAGTTATTTTAAGACCTGCTCCTCAGTGAAAAGGACTTGCAATTACTTCCTTTGTATCAATATTCTTGCAATTTAAATCCGGTCCCTTCCCCTTTCTTTTTTTGTGAATACTGAACAAAAATAATTGTTAAGATGATCTGCCACATCCCTATCACTCTACAAGGCTACCACTCTTAATTTTAATCTTACTGTACCCTTTTAGTTTTTTACTGAGGCACTGCATTTCTGCCAGGACTTATTTTTACTGATAAATCATGATGTTCGGTGATTTTCTGTAATTTCAATGAACAGCTATAGAAAGGCTACATTTTCAGCAGCTGTAGTCGGAGTATGCACTGATGAGTCAATTATCATTTGAAAGTTCCCATACAAGTCAATAGGAGTTTCCTTGTGGCAGTTCCTTTATCCACTCTATCACAGTTCTCTGTCTCCAATCAGTCACCCACTTCAGTAAAATGTGTCCCTTTTTCCAAATACTTTCCCACATTTCATCCGCATTAATGCAAGATTTATTTCGTTTATAGAGATACCACTTGAAAAACTTGTGTTGCTTCACAAAGACCATACAAATTGCTTATTGGATCCAACCTCAAAGACTTTGCTGTCATCAGAATTATATTTCGACCACGTGGAAATGGTTTTAAATTTTTTTTTCTTTCCAGATTAGAACATGTATAAACCGACTGTCTGTTAAACTTTTAAGTTTCTTTGTAGCTTTGATAGTTTACAGACTCCATGTTAATAGATTACCCTCCCATTTATTCTAGCTTTAGAACAACATTTTCGTTGAAATGATAATTCTATTTTGAGGGTTTAATTAAAAACACATTGAAATAAACTTTAAAAAAAAAACACAATAATTTTTGTTGTTCTGTTTTATTATTCTGTTGCGCAGATGATACACAACAATTTCCCCCCTTTCTTTTTCTGTAAACAGCTGTAAATAATTATGTGATGGCACAATATAATGTATTTCCTTCACCTTCATCTGGGATTTTCTCAAGAAAATACATGATAATCCAAGATCAGGAAAAAAAAGATTGACTTTTCTTTATGGCGGAAAAATTGTCCTCTATTATGTATCGTTGTATTACAGCATGATTAAGGGCAATCTTCCCACATTAATTTCAGTGACGCCTAAGACAGACCCTCCACGCCCTTCATTGTTATCACCCTTATAAAACAGTTTATTTATAAGGTGTTTTTCCATTTTTTTTCTGAAAGATTTGAGGTTTTTAATGGCAAAATTGATGACTTAGAATGATCTGAAAAAGTTACTTGGATGGGAATATAAATTAGGATATAAGCACTCGGCTTTTCCTAAAATGATTTCCTATCGCAGCATACCAGCAAATATAAATCAGTTGAACATTTTATTTGGTGTAGACACTTAAGACAAACAGAGTACCGCCAACTGCTGAAAACAGCTCCACCCTGGCTAAGTAAAGTCTGTTCTTCTTTCATCTTATCAGCCATTAAATGCCTAAAATTATAGCCCAGACATGATCACACCTTTAACGCGCTGATATTATTTGCTAGTGTTCTTAAAATTTGGATAATTCTTGCTTGGAGCTATTCCTTAATGATCAATTGTAACATAGAAAACAATAAACAATATAACGCTAGTTGCTTCAGGTCTTAAAAGAACTTTCTTTGTTGCTCTTAAAAAAATGATTAATATTATAAGCCTCCACTTGAGTGATAAAAAAATATGAAGCGGTTCCAGCGAGTTTATATGGGATGCATCCTCCGGAAAGAAAATTAAATTTCCGAAATACTGTACAGACAAACGAAAGCTCATTATTGGCTGTCTGTATTTAGAAAATATACCTAATTAGAAGTTTTTCCTAATGAGTGGGTAAGTATGCCGAATTTATTAGCTTTCCAAAACCCAGAGTACCTGATTTTTATTTTAGCATACTTACCTATTCATTGGCTTTCCAAAACCCAGTACCCTAGCGCACCCGACAGAACATCACCCGCCACAGACTCGCCACCCCGGACAGGAGGTTCGTTTTCAAAGAGAGTTTTAGGGTTAGGCTGCAGGGAAGGGAGTCTTAGGCTGTGGGAAGGGGAGTCTTAGAGTTAGGCTGTGGGGAGGGGAGTTATAGGGTCTTTAAAGACTGCACAGAGGAAATCTACGTACCTAACTGGTATGTAGATGGTGTAAATGGCCTACTACATATGCGTAGTAGGTCATTTACTAAATATACGCACCTTTGGGCCTAATCCAGACCTATGCTCGTGTGCGTTTCTACGGAGCTCGTAAGCGTAAAAACGGCTATTTTTACTTACAGCGCATGCGCCGGACAGATGTTATGCTCAGAAATTCTGAGCGTATGAGCCGTGAGAGTATTAGCTTCGTATTAACGATTGAGGGGGCGTGTCTGCCTTACCAAATCCATAAATACGCACCGAGGGCGGGATGAGGCATTTAAATCGTACAGCATGGGCGTGCTAAGCTTCGTAACTACGCAATGACCATACAGACGCTGGCGGTTACGGACAGAAAAGTTAGGGGAGGGGTTTGCTGAGCGTATGATAGCAAAACTAAGTACGAGCAAGTGGAGTGCCTATTGCCGTGCATCGTGGGTACGCGCGGCGTTAATACGCTACGCACATGAGCGTAGGTCTGGATCAGGCCCCTTAGGTGTGAATACGGGCTTTAGCACTGGAATTTTACTTAAAAAAGTAACTTTCTATTTTCTTCTATCTATAAATAGTAGAAATATCCTTAGTTTTCTGTTTTCATGAATAATATTTTTGAACATGTTCATGGGTAAATCTCTTGCATCGCCTGTCTGAAACAAAGTTCTCTGTTTAATAATGACTTGTTAGTGCTGCAAACATCATTTTACAGTAGTATTTAAAACATACGGGGTAAACAATAACCCTTTGTTTGTTAAGGCAGACAGACTGCTAGTTTCCAAAGGGATTGCCCAGGGTTGTTGGACCAGATTCACAATTGCGAATGTGGATATTTTTGTTACTAGAAGTGCATTCTTACTCTCCTCAGCACAGGGCTTAGAGTAAAACTTTTAAGGTCTTCCTTTGGAATAGTACTAGATGGGTTTCATATCTGTGTTAAGGAGGCCCCCTCTCTAATTACAGTAGGTGCTATTAACAAGCGTCTTGTCCCTTGATTTTATTCTAATTTATATCATTTAGGGCCTAATTCACAGATCACAAAGCTCTAAGATGGTGCAGATACATGCATATCCTAACTCACAGCTCCCTTCCATGCCCCTTCCCCCTCATATTTTAAACCTAGGACACTTAAGAATGTCCCAGAGTTTCCCTAACTTCTTAAGAAGGAAAATACCCACGGAGGTTCGTTTGCCACGCCCTCCCCGGCTTGTTACCATATCTTCCCCCACCCACTCTTCTTAAAAAGCTGCCCTGGCACGCCTCTTTCTTCCTAACCAACGACGTGCGGTTGTGGTTGTACACGATGATATTCCAGATACAGACTTAATAATGTTAGGTAAATACACACGCCACTTAATGCCTAAATAATGGTACTGGGCTTGCACGTGGCAGATGTTATGTAGCGGATATTCCTGTTGTATGCAACGCAATTCCGGATGCAAGGAGAAAAACCCAGCAACCCAGCACCCTAGCGCACCCGACGGAACATCACCCGCCGCAGACTCGCCACCCCGGACAGGAGGTTCGTTTTCAAGGGGAGTTTTAGGGTTAGGCTGCAGGGAAGGGAGTCTTAGGCTGTTGGAAGGGGAGTCTTAGAGTTAGGCAGTGGGGAGGGGAGTTATAGGGTCTTTAAAGATCGCACAGAGGCAATCTACGTACCTAACTGGTATGTAGATTGTGTAAATGGCCTACTACACATGCGTAGTAGGTCATTTACTAAATATACACACCTTTGGGCCTAATCCAGACCTATGCTCGTGTGCGTTTCTACGGAGCTCGTAAGCGTAAAAACGGCTATTTGTAATTCTGAGCGTATGAGCCGTGAGAGTATTAGCTTCGTATTAACGATTGAGGGGGCGTGTCTGCCTTACCAAGTCCATAAATACGCACCGAGGGCGGGATGAGGCATTTAAATCGTACAGTATGGGCGTGCTAAGCTTCGTAACTACGCAATGACCATATGGACGCCGGTGGTTACGAACAGAAAAGTTAGGGGAGGGGTTTGCTGAGTGTATGATAGCAAAACTAAGTACGAGCAAGTGGAGTGCCTGTTGCCGTGCATCGTAGGTACGTGCGGCGTTAATACGCAACGCACATGAGCGTAGGTCTGGATCAGGCCCCTTAGGTGTGAATACGGGCTTTAGCACTAGAATTTTACTTAAAAAAGTAACTTTCTATTTTCTTCTATCTATAAATAGTAGAACTATCCTTAGTTTTCTGTTTACATGAATAATATTTTTGAACATGTTCATGGGTAAATCTCTTGCATCGCCTGTCTAGCGGTAAACTCGTAGACTGCAATTCCATGAAACAAAGTTCTCTGTTTAATAATGACTTGTTAGTGCTGCAAACATCATTTTACAGTAGTATATAAAACATACGGGGTGAACAATAACCCTTTGTTTGTTAAGGCAGACAGACTGCTAGTTTCCAAAGGGATTGCCCAGGGTTGTTGGACCAGATTCACAATTGCGAATGTGGATATTTTTGTTACTAGAAGTGCATTCTTACTCTCCTCAGCACAGGGCTTAGAGTAAAACTTTTAAGGTCTTCCTTTGGAATAGTACTAGATGGGTTTCATATCTGTGTTAAGGAGGCCCCCTCTCTAATTACAGTAGGTGCTATTAACAAGCGTCTTGTCCCTTGATTTTATTCTAATTTATATCATTTAGGGCCTAATTCACAGATCACAAAGCTCTAAGATGGTGCAGATACATGCATATCCTAACTCACAGCTCCCTTCCATGCCCCTTCCCCCTCATATTTTAAACCTAGGACACTTAAGAATGTCCCAGAGTTTCCCTAACTTCTTAAGAAGGAAAATACCCACGGAGGTTCGTTTGCCACGCCCTCCCCGGCTTGTTACCATATCTTCCCCCACCCACTCTTCTTAAAAAGCTGCCCTGGCACGCCTCTTTCTTCCTAACCAACGACGTGCGGTTGTGGTTGTACACGATGATATTCCAGATACAGACTTAATAATGTTAGGTAAATACACACGCCACTTAATGCCTAAATAATGGTACTGGGCTTGCACGTGGCAGATGTTATGTAGCGGATATTCCTGTTGTATGCAACGCAATTCCGGATGCAAGGAGAACCA
Organism: Limnodynastes dumerilii; assembly: GCA_011038615.1. Lineage (NCBI taxonomy): Eukaryota > Metazoa > Chordata > Amphibia > Anura > Limnodynastidae > Limnodynastes > Limnodynastes dumerilii. The sequence continues at coordinate 38,300 of WWET01001135.1, read as the reverse complement.
TACGACATGGCGTGACAACCCTATGCTACCCTGACATACGTAAAGTAGGTGGTAGGAGCCATTTAAATTTTACAATGTGGGTGGTGTTTGTCTCTCCCGTACATACCTGCGTTCTGTACGAATGCCGATCCACACAGAAGAGGTAGGTTAAGGTAGCGTTATGGCCACAGATCTTAATTATAGTCTGTATGTGAGAGGAGAGTGACATGGGACTGCACTACCCTCTTATGCAGAGGTGAATCTACCCCTTGGCCAGGATGGCACCCACCAGGGACGCCAGCCAAAGGGGGGTACCGCCCGGCGATACCACCCATGGCTAAGAGGTAGTGTCGCCTAGTGCAGCGCTGGTCTGGAGTCAGACTGCGGCTGGATGCTTTTAAAATTAGGGCTGGCTGGTTGCTAGGATACCTGCGGTCACAAGCTTCTCTGTGACCGCGGGACTTCATTGCCCTTGCAAGTCTCGGCCACCGGGGGGGGCTTGGATTCACATTATGGGGGGGCGCCAGTCCCTTACTTTGCCAGGGGTGCTGGACCCATAGATACACCCCTGCTCTTATGTGTGGACTTTCAGATATCCGCACGTATGGAACGCTCACGGAGGTATTTATCAGGTCCGATATACATAACTTATTAGAAATATATAAAGGATGACCTCTGTAAACATCTATCTGCTGCAAATCAGACACTGACAGCCATATACATAAGTCACATTTTTATAGGTTAGTAAACTGCTCCAGACTGTTAAATACACTTTCCATTGATATTATCCACATTGGGCCGGATTAAAACAACATATGTAAGACGAAAACTACGTAACTGTGAGGCCTGGATTCAGACCACCGGACATATTGCTCATACATCCGTATTTGACCGATATTTGCTTTTTTTCTGCACATGCTTAGTACATAGCGTTTTGTTACGTAGATTACGTATACACGATCTTAAAGACCGCATATACGCAATCTACGTAACGAGACGATACGTAGATTACGTAAAATAGTTACTACGCAAACGCAATCTACGTAACAAAATGATACGTAGATTGGGTAAAATCGTTACTACGCATGCGTAGTAGCTATTATCGGCAAATGACGGACGTATTTTGGAAGACGTACGTTGTTGTGGATATGGCCTATTATATTTAAGACAATAACACTAGGGATATTTTCGGAAGTGTTTTCTGAACTGTTTCAGTGTTGTCATAAAGCTTTGCAATGTTCCATATCATGTTTTTTTTGTACTGGTCTGATAACAGCAGTAATTTACAGTCTGTGGTTATTGCAGGGACAAGTGATATATATATAAAGCACACGACTGGTCTAAGTATTGATAAAACAATTGACCTTATAAGAAAAGTCTCAGTGGATATCACTGTCTAGTATAATATGGTTTATAGAAATAACAGGTCACATTATCAATAGGTGTATTTCCTGTCAGGCAGCAGTTGACCCTCAGTGACACGAGATCAGATTCATAATGTTACGGTTGTTTTTCTTAACATTTAACCTTTAACAATTGGCTATATTGTCAAGATAGTCAGGTACTTGCAGCAGATAACTCCATCATATCCTATAAGGGGGAATAAAAGCATAAAGACAACTAAGGATAAATCAACCGGAAGCAGGCTAAACTGCAAGGAAAAGATCAGATGGCACATTTTTGTAACTGGTTCACCAATAAAAAAGGATGGGTTTTGTATATCAGTCGTAAAGTCATTTTTGCGACATTCATACATTTGACAGCATTAGGTCGACAGAGTATGAATGTCTACAAAAAGTGAGAGGGTTAATTTACTGACAATACTAAGGTCTACAGTAATATTATATTGACCTTAATGATAGTGGACTGGATTCACAACACCGTAATTTTTTATATGCGTGCCTAATTTTGCGATTCTAGCTACTACAGATGCATGGTAACTATTTTATGCTATCTACCTAGTCTTTAAAGACTGCATGTACGCAATCTACGCAACGAAACACTACGTAGATTACGTAAAATAGTTACTAGAATTGCAAAATTAGGCACGTATGTAAAAAATGACGGTGGGCTGGATCCAGACTTAAGCAAGTGCTTAAAATGAGTTACTCCTGGGATAAACCATGTTGATTGCAGGGGGAGTGAAGGTAATTGTATTCTTTGCATGCAGGGATATATCTTTGAATTGCTTACTGCACACAGATACTGACCAGATTTACTATCACACTGTTATTTAGACTTGAGATAGGAAACATCACCTCTCAACTCTAATATTGTTTGCAACAGATGAAATATGACTCCCCTGCAATCAACATGGTTTAGCCCAGGAGTAACTCATTTCAAGCACTTACTTAAATCTGGATCCAGCCCACCGTCATTTTTTACATACGTGTGAATCCGGTCCAGTGACTTTAGAATAACAGTCAGATGCAAACCTTAACTAAACCCTTACCCTAAGCCTCCCCTCACTGCTCCCTAAATTTAACCATCATCTCTTCACAGCCTAATATTAACATTTAACTTACCACAGCCTAACCTTATCCCATTCCTCGCCGCAGCCAAATCCTAAATATCTCCTTACTGCAGCCTAACCTAAAAAGTTTCCTAACAGCATCCTAAACCTAACCCTAATACTAACATTAAAATTAACCTTAATTATAATATTCCATGTTGTGGTAAGTCCAGAAGTGTCCAGCAGGTGTCCTCATTGAGCGCTGAACTGACGAGCAGGCATCCCCATCAATTGCAGATTCGTTGATCGAGGGATCCAGTGGTGTCGAGCGGGTATCTATTGAAATAGTAAGCAATGGTTACATGACCGTATCCTGAAGAGATGTAGACAGTGGCAGAACAGGCAAATGGTGTGCTCAGCTGCCAATATATGCTTTGGGTCCCCCACTCTCTCACTGGAGTAGTGCAGTGCTTTCACTATTGCTACATATAGCTGAATTGCCAGTCTGATCCAAACTCCTGTGAACACACCCACCGATCTAGGCAAGCTGTCTACTTTTTACCCTCTCCATTCATTCATTAGTTGAAGTCTTCTCTCCCGGATCTTCCACTGGCTGGCACTTTGTGCAAGTATGGCACTAATATTACCTTAGGAGCTGATTTCCCAGCAGCTTCAGCAGAAGAGGAAGAGGACAAGAGGATTGGTTGACTTCTTCAGCTATCCCAGGATTGTTTAACCCGGCTCAAGGCTTGAAAAACCCTGAAATTCGGACTCATGATGTTTTAGAGACTGCCTTATGCGTTTTATTAGCATTCAGGGATTAAAGTGGAGCCCAGATACAACAATTCCATCTTATACCGCTTTCACATCACCAACCAAGGTTATTGCAGAGTGTTTAGCTGTAAAAATTTTAAAAAGAACCTTAAAATGCTGCAGGGTAGACCCTGGAAATTCTTGGTCCTGGGTTTGCCCTGGCTGCCTGCACCTCCAGGAGAGAGGTTTGTTTGATGTTGCCATAGCAACAGTAAACAAATCCCTCCAATCCAGTGTGTTAGGTGAGACCTGGGTTGAAAAACTCAGGTCAGCACCTTTCACACCACCACTTACCAGGGTCAGACACAGGAAAACCCTTCTCTTTTTCTATGGCTGAGTCATGGACCATTAGACTCAGGACCAGGACCTTTCACATCACCACCAAACCAGGGTTGTTGGAGCCTTGATCCTGGTTTTTAGTGATGATGTGAAAGGTGTATATGTTGCTGCTTTCGCAATATGGTGGGGAAGCTATATTGTAGTCCATTACAAAACTTTGTTTACTTACTATTTAACAACTGCTGGCTTCCAGCAGAGATCAGAAAATGGAGCTGACATCCTCAACTCAATCCACAGGATGTCATATACTTTCTGTGTAGGACATTGAATGGGTGATGATCTCTGCAGGAAGCCAGTAGCTGTTAAATGGTAAGTAAAGAATGTTTTAATGATTTCTGAAGCCCCATTCAACCTTTCCCCAGTAGGTGGGCCCACCGTGTATGGCAGAATTTTACCTGTTTTGGGGAAAGGTTTAACTGGGCACAACTGAACACCAGAGGGTAATTCTGTTTACAGAGTCTGGGCCGGATCCTAAAGAACGTCCGCCAGGGGAATTACGGGACGGGGGAAGCCCCATCACCATCAGCTATGCGGCCATAAGGCCGCAAACCTGATCGTAACAATTAGGTTAGAAATCTGGACACATAAGTGTCCAGATTTACTACCGACGGCGGGGAATGCATGGGGCGTGCCCCCCCGCTACACAGCCGACCATAAAGACATTGGGCACCCGTAAGGCGCCCGTAGGTCTGGATCCGGCCCTTATATGAACAATTATAATAGTGGTTCATTTTCTTACCCTTTCCACACAATTGTTCATTAAATATCCATCTCCGTCCTTTCCAACAGGGAAATATCCCCACTCGGAGAGAGCCAAAGGGAAAGAATCTCCACATTGAGTGGAATATTTATTTAACAAGAAGGAAATGAGGTGATGTGATGAAGTGAGATTCAATTCACAAGGGGGCTTGGGCCTTTGTGATCTATGGGCTTTGTGATTGAAGAAGTGGCACTGAAGCTATCTAAGAATATTATGAACAATGCAAACTTCCAATAAGGGATATATGGCAGAGAAAGCACAGGGAGATTTCTGAGCTGCTGTAATTGCTATAACTCCACGTTTGTGCTCTGCTATTTTTAATACGCCTGGAGCTGTAAAGAATTTGATTTCCTGCCACCTGTGCCTTATCGGGAGCTTTTATTGTGAGGAAGATTTGTCACTTTACTTTGCTATTTTCTTGGAACTGGTCACTGTTCTTCCCACGTATAACCCTCCAGAGGTTTCATGCCCTGCAAGGTAGCTATACTGAGCATCCTTCTTTCTGTCTATGAAAATGTTCATTGCACCAGATAGAATATTCTCCATCACAGATTATTTGCATGTGCAGAAAAAATATGATATTGTGCCTGATCCAGAATTAAGTGCTAAATCCTTAAATTAGCCTCCACTGCAGAGGCTAACGTATGGATTGTGGCATCCAATATTGTGCATTTATATGGCCAGGACCCTATTATTATTATTATTATTACCCTTATTTATATAGCGTCAAAAATTGCCTGAAGCACTTTACAGAGAACAGTAGACATTCACATCAGTCCCTGCTCCTATTGGAGCTACATACTAAGGTCCCTAACACATACGAGTACATCCAATTTAGTTAACATCCAATTATCCTACCAGCATGGTTTTTTTTTGGAGTGTAGGAGGAAGCCCACACAGACACAGGGAGAACATGCAAACTCCACACAGATAAGGCCTAGTCCGAGTTAATTCTGGATCTGTCCTAATGAACCAGATTCAGACTCCATCAATATGCTTGTTTTCTGATCGTAAGGATCCTTAAGTATCCACAATGGCGTTCGTGCATGTATACAGGCTTCAAATGTTTCTGACAGCAGGTGAGGATGCTGAGGTGAGAGGGGGGATATATTTAAAGTGTACAATAAGAACGTGTTAAGGCGCTTAGGGCCGTATGCAGGCTACGGACGTATAACATATACGTCCTGTGTTTAGCGTTTTTTCCTACTGTGCATGCGTAGTACATAGTTACGATATCTACGTATCTTTTCCTTACGTAGATTGCGTAAATACGGTCTTTCAGGGAAACTAGAGGGTCGTTGGCCATGATAATAATGAGTCTGCATGACTTAAATTACTGCTGTTGGTTGGACATACTGTGTTAATATTGTTGTCTTTCAGCTCCTTTTCTCTCAGTGACATGAGGGGAACTGACAAGCGGTGATTCTAACATGTCTGCATGATGGAGAGTCTGCATTTCAGTCATGCAGACTCATCAGTTGAATAACAACAATATTTACAGGATGACCCTTGGATACACTCATGGCCAGATTTACTAATCTGTGGGTTTATAAAAGTGGATTACAGCTCTCACTTTCCTAATACATACTAGTGAATGTCAGCTAGAATCTGATTGGTTACATCTCCCCCAAACCTGCAGCTTAGTAAATTTGGCCCCTGGTGTCCCTGTCATGTTTAGGAGGGTGTATTGATCCCTTGTTTCCCCTTTCTAGAAGCATTTTTATAAGCATTCTGAGACATCCAGACTTAAAAGCATTGACACTTCAGACGAAGGAGCCAGATTGAGTTTGCAAGGTTGTGTTCCCTCTTATTTATCTTGCAATATAGGCGTTCCCAATACTGTGTATAGCTTTTTTTTTGGTGGGGGGATTGTTACTTATTGGATGGGAATGGATGGCTAGAGACACACAAGAGGGGATTGGATGACTAGCAACACACAAGGTAGAAATTTGAATAGTAGGATACACACAACGGGGAATGGTTGGATGGCTGGAGACATACAAGACATATAACAATTCTAGAAAAAATAGCTAGTGAGTTTATTAAAACAAATAGGGTTAGAAAGGGTCTGATGTCCCATTACTGCACAAATAACATTTACATTTGCGTAGAACGCACATTCAGTAACCAAACAAAATTGCTATTGTATGGCAGTCACTAAAATGCAGTGTGTAATATTTGGTGTTAACTAGGATGCAATGTACATTATATGGTAGTAACTAGGATGCAGTGCTTATTGTATGGCGATAATTAGGATGCAGTCTGTATTGTATTGTGGTAATTAAATTGTAGCTTCCATTATAATTACTAAGTCACTAGCATCTCTTGTACTGTGGTCACCAGTTCTCTGTGTTGTATATATGTAAGTATATACACACTGTAATTATGGGCCTGATCCAGAGCTACATAGAAACATAGAAAGTGACGGCAGATAAGAGCCACATGGCCCATCTAGTCTGCCCATTTGTTTATTCAAAACTATACTGATTGATGTTTAAACTGTGCTACTGTATTGGCCTCAACCTTCCTCTGACAAATGCCCCCTCCTCTAGCCGGTCACAACCCTTGATATATGTGAAAGCTGCTATCATGTCCCCCCTCTCCCTTCTCTGCTCCAAGCTATACATGTTTAGTTCCTCTAGCCTTTGTGCCTTAAGTAAGGCCGGCGTATCTCTGATGTACTGCCCCTGACACTCCCCCTGTCCTTGCATAATTACACTCAGTTAATCCGGCTGAAAGCTACCCTAACTTCAGCCGGCGTAACCGAGTGTAGATACGCCGGGACCATATCGTAACTTAGAAAACCCTCCCCACTTATGCTAATTACCCTGCCTCCCCCCGCCTACTAACTGCATCGTAATTACGGTGCTCCCCGCCCCTTTCTCCATAACTATGATGCAGTTACAGAAGTCTATGCACAATTAGTGAAAAATGTACTTACGCTGTAAAACATCTGCCGGGCACATGCGCAGATCGACTTACCAGCCAATCTTACGCTTACGCCTGGCGTAATAACGATCCATAGCTTAGCTCTGGATCAGCCCCTATGTGAGTAACTATAACTGTGAAATAATAGTATAATACTGATGATTGACACACTGAGATGTGGAAGTAGTCTTTGGGTGTAGATGATGATACTAAGTATATTTACAAGGCACACTAATACAACTATCCTCTGCCATAACTCTTTGGCAACACCCGATGTCTATGTGGTGGTAGGCCCCCATCACAATTTTCTCTTCATGCCTCAGTTAAATACTGGGCACAAATTTATAGTTATTGAAACCAGCTGGCAAATATATCTCATATAGGAAAAACAAAAACAACAAATAACATTTTTGAACTCAGCAATGCCTACTAATAAGCAAACATTGGACCGTATTCAGAATTAAGAACGTCTGGTAATTTACGCACGCACAATGTGTAAGTGGGGTGATTTCTATTTAGTGCTCATGTGCAGACCATGGAGTTACGAAGCGTAATTAGAATGATATGTAAGTAAATTCCGTACAACAAAAAATGCGCGAGAACATAAAAGGTCGGACGGATTATTAATAAGTAGGCGTCAGTAGGAATGTAAATAGCAAAAAATTGGCGTGGCAATGTAGTATAAGTGCGGTTGTATTTACGAACGTTTTACTTCCGTCACATATACGTGCGCTAATGATAAGGTTGCTTTCACAAAACGGAAGTGTTCCGAAATTCGTTACATTTGCAAAACGTACTTATTTTGTATTAACGTACGGATCTATTACGAACGCACGAAAAAGCTTCTTAAATCTAAATCCGGTCCATTATTATTGTACGACTGTTAAACCAATAAATAGGAGTTGGGGTAATTACTAAGTCTCTGCCTTTTCCATGTATGTAGGCATAGCTGTCAAAATTTTTAATCTTTAAAGCCCTTTCCCAGTAATGTCCAAACTCCACCCAAAAATGTGCATATTTGAATAAAAACTCCACCCATTTTCTTCTAAGCCCCGTCCCCTTTGTGGGACAGACATAAGAACAGACCTGACAAAATAGGGGCAGTATAGGTCCTCCTTACTAGCTGGGTCTTCTCTTGGCCTCCTGCCTCCCGTTGGTTCCGGATTCACCCAACAATTTAACCCCATCTTCTGAATGTTGACATTGGGACACAGCCTCAATGTTTAAATCAGACCAGTCTGGCCGACTCTCCCATTAAACTGTTGACAAAAATGAAAAAACACTAGAAGCTGTTGGATGGGAAATCATGTCTTAAAATTGTTCCAAATCATGGTTATTATTCATCCTCAAAGCCTGACAGATCCTTAACATTTGTTTTATAATGAAAAGCAATAAATGGATGATTTCATGAAGATTTTGCTTGTGCCAAAGCCTAGCCATATGAGCGTTCAGATGAAATTCTGTCAAGCTTTGGAGGCTGTTGGACGTTCTCAAGGGGATATTCCACTTCACACATGTTGCAGTTTCAAGAACAAGGAAAATTGCAATTATCATAACTTCAGTGATAGCAATTTATGAAACAAAAGAGTCTTAAGATAGTTTTGCACAGTTTTGTATACTTTTGCTTGTTTGTTTATTTACCATTATTTCAGATAGTTTTCATACTATTTTGATTTGGTTATACCCAGAGCTTACAGTGCAGTTAGGCTACGCCTCTATTTAGGTCCGCGAATCGGGACAGTCCTGTCTCAGGTAAGGGGGGGAGGGGCCTATGTACAAATCCTGCACAAGGGCCCCCTCACTTATTAAAACGCCCCTGGTACAAATCTACACCTCTCCCCCCCACACCGCAGTCTGTCACAGTTTTGCACAGGTGCAGATTTACTCATCTTTTTCCTGTTACTTTCAGCTCTCAACTGGATCAGCCCCTGTGTCTATAAGAAATTACCCCTCTGTCTTCCATATTACCTATAGTCCTGCAAAAGCAAAACACGATCACAGTCCTTCATGCTTATTTTACTGTATCTTCTTCCTTCAATAAATGTAAAAATAGCATTAATATCAGATGGCTACAAGGTATTCTAAGAGTAATGGATTTGCCGCTTCTCCATTCATTTCCAGCACTCTGAATGAATAAGCAGCTATTTATCTCTTAACCCGAACAACTCGCAGGAAACGTCTAATGTAGTAGGAAGCGACCAGTGCAAATATATACCATTAATATGGAACAGACAGGAGGACGGTGATTTAGCAGCAATGTAATATCTTTATAACCAAGTCTCTGGTGCTTAAAAATAAAAGAAATGCTCTCAGCAGGTAAGTGAGGGAAGCGGCGAATCCTCTCATATGGAATACGCTTTCTTATGTTAAAGAAAAGAGGTTTTTTTGTAACATGGAAGCCTTCAGAACCCTCAGCAGGAGAAGGAAATATTTCAGATTTGGTCCTTAATGAGGACATTTTGGACTGAATCTAGAATGACAAAATGTGGGTGTTTTCCACACTCTAAGGGCTGGATCCAGACCTTAGCGCGTACGCACGGACATCGGTAGTCTGTATGGAAGAGGGGAGTTAACTCCTCTGTCACACCCCTCCCTCTCTCTCGTGCGGATTTGGCAGCAGTTATGCGTCCCGTGTCCAGTGTGGATCAGTTGTATGTATGACGGTTGATCTGCGTGGAACTTCTTAAACTTGTTCATACTGTAAATTTCACAAGCGGACAGAGGGAGTGGGCAGACCTGTTAGATGGATCTCCAGGTGTATGGAACTAAGGGGTGTTGGTCTCGGGTTTCTACCAGCCAGTTCTGAAATTGTTTGCATCTGCCTCACCGAGGAGAAGCAATCGACCATTAGAAGAATGAAGTGGTGAGGATTTATGTATCCCCAACCCTTATCCTGATCTTTATCCTAGCCCTCCCCTTCCATTCCTAACCCTCTCCATCAGTAACCCTAACCCTCCCCTTCCATTAGCCTAACCCTCCCCTTTCCCTGCAGCCTGACCCAAAGGCTCCACTCCCCACAGCCTGATCCCAACCCTAAAAGACCCCGGAGAAGTTTCTCACCTCTCCGGCAGAGGGTCCGGCGGTGCTTCCGTATATGAATGGGTGAGTATGCCACCGATGGTACTTGGACCACTGTCAGGTGGCACTCAGGGCATATGGGCAAGATTGTAAGGACGTACAATACAAAATGACTGAAGATATAATGAATAAAACATCTTGGGGGCTAAATGGTAAAAAAAAAAAAACCTGAAAAAACCCGTACGGAAGCAGATGAAGTCGTAACGATGCCTCCGGCCCCTCATTTATCTGTCCCCGTCTGTATGGCAGAGTTACGGCAATCGTAAACGAAGGGTCGGCCCCTTCATCGTACCTACATACGTAACTCCGCTAGCGGAACATCTGGCGTGCGCATGCGATGATGTTCCTAGACAGGGGACTTAAGCAAATGACTCGCGTAACTCCCGTCAGACTTACTTCTGGATCTGATCTGCCCCATGACGCTTATAAAGCATTAGTTGTAGCGTTCATTTGAGATTCTGAACTAAAAATAAAAACCAGGGAAACTCCGATATACCAACCACTCCAGACACATACAGAAGACACCGGGGGCCTGGAAGATTATACACTAGCAGAGAGGTCATTATGACCAGAAATCATCATTTTAGATTTTATTTGGCAAATTAGTGATTTTTGAGTTCAGTATCAAGAGAAAAGCAGCTGCCAAGGTTCTCATTTACCTCCTGTAACAGCTTGGGGCCTTTGCAAAGATTAGGGACCGGATTCAGAGACACGTGTGTAATAAGTACGCAAACGTACATTGCAAGGCAACACGCATGACCCTCCCTTCACTCAAACGGATTTTTGGTGACTTAACGCCTCCATAGGGCAACCTTCACTCTATGGGCGTATTTTCGTGCCTAAATTGCTTTCACCTAATCCCGACTTACCCAATCTGCCCATTGTTTTAACCTCTAATAACTCTTTCGTTTGTAAGAATACCTCTATGTCTGTCCAAAGCATGTCTGCATTACTCTGCCATGTAAACCTCTGTCGGGAGGCTACTACCAGCCTTTCTATGATGAAGTTTTCCCTCAAATTGCCTTGACTGCATGTCCTCATTTTCTAATACCTTTGAAGACAACTTATGGCTTCTATCCTTAATAAGGAATTTCATTGCATTATGATCCAAATAATGAATACAACTGTTTTCTAGTGTTTATTGATTATTCAGGTCAACAGATTGACCGAAAAACCGCCCTAACTGTTGGAACGTCACTGACTGGCCAGATTATCTATAGCTAACTTTAGACTTAGTGGTCCTTTAAGCCTCATTTTTATAGACAGTTCTGAGGTAAGAACAAAATTTAAAATGGAGATGAAGACATTTTTTTATTATTTTTTTTATTAGTATCAGGCAACATGAAACAGATTAGCATTTGATCATACAGAAAAATAAATGCCGTACATTTAATACCAATATGTTTTACACCCGTAAAACCTTTTTGCACAGAATTAAACAATCCTATGATATAAGTATACGCTAAATCACAATTATGCCTAGATAAAAACATCCTGTCCAATATCAACTGCAAGTATACTAAACTGTTCAACACAAATTTCAATCGCAAGGCCAGGCGGTCTAAGATACAAATCAATTGTTAATTTGTCTGGATGATAATAGGGGGGTCACCAAGTGGTATCTTTCATTGCATGATAAATGTGTGATTGAATGTCTTGAGAGAGGCTTCCTATATAATTTTCCCAAGTGCATAAACATTTTTCAACCCTTCTTTTTCTATCAATCAAAGTTTCAAGCCAGTCCATGTGAAATTTTGTAAAAAGTTTTTCTTCAAATAAAGAAAATGGGACAGGATTTGTGCTGGTCCAACATTGGAGGGTGGCTTTCTTAGCTGCAGCCCCTAAAGCCAACAACAATTTTCTAAAACCGTTAGTTATTCTTTGATTACCTAGGAGAATTCTTAGGATTGCCCATTCAGGGGAGAAAGGAAAATAATGAATTAAGGTCGCCTCAGTGTAACGTTTAACTTTAAGCCAAAAATGGCGAATAAAAGGACACTCCCACAGACAATGGTATAAACTAAGTTCAGGATCGTGGCACCCATGATCATTACCCAAGCCCATCACAAAATGCCTCCTAGGTGATACATAGGTTCTGTGATATATATTAAGAAAGAGTTCTTAGTACTGGCTTGCCGGCAATAATCTTCTAGACTGAGTCAGAGTATGCACGAGTGTCTCCATAGTTAAGTCAGGAAACAAAGTCAACCACTGGGACATCCCAGAGCGCCATTGGGTATGATCAATCACTACTTGCAGTGCACGTTAGTGGATACTTATAGCTTTAGATTGTGGTGGAGCCTTAAGAAGCATATGATCCAAGTGATTATAACAATCAGCCCCCAATAACTTCGATATAACTGATTTAACATAGTGGTTAGCTTGCAAAAATGCTATAGGGAATCCCCGAATCATTTCAGATTTCTCGCAGGCGTCAAAAAATGTGAGGGACCGACGCCTAGACTTGCAGAGGAGGTGACTGACAGTAGACACCCCTCCCACTCTACGTATGTTGAAGGGATAGGAGGCTGCACCATGTTGAAAATCAGGATTATGTAACAATGGGAGAAAGATAGATTGATGGGGGTTAAGTGAAAATTTGTGACATAAAATGTGCCAGATGCGTCTAGTATTCCAAAGTAAAGGATTACATTTTAAAGAATCAAAAATCTCTTGATCATGTTGATGGAGAAAGCACCTTATGTCAAGAGGACCAAGGAAGCCCCTTTCCAGAAATGTACAAGTGTAGTGTTCAGTATCATGCAACCAGTTGCGTTAATAGCGGAGTCCAGCTGCAAGGTTATAGACAGAAATATCTGGAAAGTTGATCCCACCGTTCTCCCTGGACTGACAGTTTTTTAAGGCTTATTCTAGGCCTCCCTCCACTCCACAAAAACTTTCGAAACAATGCATTAATGGACTTAATGTCTTTTTTAGTTATAATTATAGGGAGAGATTGGAGGATATATAGCATTTTGGGGAAAGAGACCATCTTATGGAGAGTTGCACGGCAGCATAAGATGTTTCCAATTACGAATATCCTGACTCAACTCCCGAATTACAGTGTGAACGTTTAAGCTATATAGATGAGTCAGAATTTTTGGCAGAGTTACACCAAGATATTTGAAGTATTGACGTTCCCACGTAATCAGTATATTACGACCCCACTCTGGACAATGCTCCCCTGGGTTCAAATATAGCTCCACCGTTTTACGTTGATTTATGTGAAAGCCCCAAACACTCCCAAACTCTTCAATTTTACATAGGATAGGTGACAAGGAAGAGCCCGGGTTTCCAATATAGAGAAGCAGGTCATATGAAAATGCGGTCATCTTGACCTCCTTATTTCCAATGAGAATACCTGAAAAAAGGGGCCAATTTTGTAAGAGCCGTAACAGGGGATCTATGGCTAAATTAAATAGGAGTGGGGAAAGAGGACACCCCTGTCTAGTGCCTCTTCCCATCACAATGGAATTGCTCCTTACACCATTCACCAGAAGGCGTGTGGAGGGGGCAGTGTAAAAATAACGAATAAGCCTAACAAAATCAGGGGTGAACACTCTATGTTCTAAAACTCCCAGCAAGTGTGGCCACAACACTGTATCAAATGCTTTCTGAACTCAAAAGCATCTGTTGATTATTAGGTTTCGAAGAAGCTGCCGCTATTGCTGCTATCACAGTTCTGATACCACGTACAGTGGTAAGTATCTACCCTTAATAAATCCAAGTTGGTGGGGTGTCAATAAATTGGGAAGTATACTTTGCAGTCGGTTGGCCATTATCTTAGCTAAAATTTTAAAGTCTATATTCAATAATGTGATAGGGCAGTAGGAATCAATTTGTTTAGGATCTTTATTGGGTTTGGGAATTAACATAGTGTAGGCCTCATTAAAATTAGGAAAAGGGGTATTTTGTTTATGGATTTGGCTGTATAACGTAGTTAAAGAAGGTGTGATATGCTGTTGAAGGATTTTGTAATAATCAGCCGTTAGGCCATGTGGACACGGGGCTTTGCATAAACGCAATTGTGAGATAACAATAGAGATTTCATGCTCCGTAATATCCAAGTCCAAAATGCCCCTCTTATCTGGGAAGAGTCTAGTGAGTTTTGCTTCCTGTAGAAGTTTCTCTTGAAAAGATCTGTTAACAGGAAGACCTTGGTATAATTTAGTATAATAATCCTCAAATTGGGATAGTATCTGATCAGTAGCTGTTAGAGGATCACCAGATAAGGGATGATTTAATGACGTGACATATGACTTTCAAAATCGCGTCTTAGCCATCGTGGTAAGGAGACGTCCTGTTTTATTCCCCCACCTATAATGTTCAAAAGCGCATATAATCGAGATTAGAATGGGCTTGTGATGTTAGGAAATTTTCTAGATGTTGATGGGACTGTTTGTAGTTTGTGTCATCTGAGGGATCATTTAAATATTTATCATAAGCTGTCCGCATGGACTCACGAAGATGATGACAATGAAGCTCACTTTCTCTGCGTTTCTTGGCAGTATATCCTATAATATGGCCTCTCAGAACCGCCTTCGAGGCAGCCCAGAAAAGTACAGGATGATCAATGAGGACTAAATTGTCATCAACGTAGTCCGCCCATCTACCAACCAGATAGTCACGAAAGTCCTGTTTATCATAAAGGTAACTAGGAAATCTCCAGATTCTATCTCTGTGGACAGAAATTGGAAAGTCCAGGACAAGTGTAATGGGGGCATGTTCAGAGATTATAATATCATGGATTAAAGATTTGTGAACATAAGTAACTAAGAAATCGGAAATAAGAAAGTAGTCTATACGAGAGTGAGAACGATCGGGTGCAGAATGAAATGTAAAGTATTTATCCAATGGGTGCAATATTCTCCACACGTCAACTAGGTCATGGGTACAGGAAAAAGAATGTAATAATTTACCACTAGGGGAATATGGGGGACGAGCTGGTGGGGACTTGTCCAGCATGGGATCATAGATCAGGTTAAAATCTCCAGTGACATTTAATGGGAAGTTTTGTCTCCTGGAAAGGAGCTGGGTCAGGTCGCATAGGAACAAATTTGCATTAGAATTCGGAGTGTAAATATTGACCGATGTATATTTGTTCCCACATATTTCAGTATCTACCAGAATAAACATACCCTGAGGGTCCACAATGCAATCCCCAATGGAATAATTTATGTTACTACTAAAGAGTATGGCTACGCCTCTAGCCTTTTTGCAGTAAGGGGCAGAAAGGCATTGGTCAATCCAGGGAGCATTCAAGGCCGAGGGATCACCCGTTTTCCAATTAGTTTCCTGAAGCAACACTATGTCGGGCGTGATTTTTTCAGATAACTTAAAACCTTTTTCCTCTTGACAGGTGCATTCAAACCCCCAACATTCCAAGAAGTTATTTGTAAGCGGGACACAGAGGGAGAGTCAGAAGGTGTGTGTAAGTGAGAAGGTGAAGCCATCCTACTCCAATTCGAAGAGAAGACACCAACATGGACTGTAGAAGTACGAAATGCATTCAACAATGACATGGTTTCGAAAAATCCTAAATGAAACTGCAAGAGGTCCCTTATATAGTATAGCAAGTGAACAATATATGCAAATTTTTTGTGATACACCTGAGGCAATATAAAAGATAAACAATTAATCGATAGCATCTGTTTGTCTGAAGCAAACTTTTTCTTCTAATTAAACATTACAACAAAACAAGAGCTAAGGAGTGGGTGCCAATTGAACCAGGCATGCACTCAACAAATACCAACAAGAGCATCAATAATCTATTAAACATTATAGAAAGGCAGAACCATACAATAGTGGAGAAATCCTGAAAAATCAAGATCCTCCTATCCTGAATCATAAGTTCCAACTGGCAATACCCAGTGCCACAGGGAGTGAATTTGTTAAGTATTCCATTAACTGGTTACCCCTGATAGATTCAGGAATCCCCACAAAGCGCAGATTATTGCACCGGTGGCGATTCTCCAAATCATCTACCTTGTCTAAAAGAGATTGCAGAGACGTGGTGTGACTGGCTTGAGTAGCCTGCAGTTGGTCCTTTGACTTTGACGTTGTTCGAGGGTACCAACACGTTTAGAGTTACCTTCAATTTTGGCTAAAGTGGTGTCAAGCTTCGCTTGTAAATCCTCAATATTCTTGTCTATATGAGGCATCAGGAGATTATACAGTTCCTTTGCCATTTCTGCAGGTGTGTTCACCAGGGCATTAACAAGTTGGCTGTCAGTAAATTAGTGGCGTGCACAGAACCTGTAACTGAAAAGTTAATAGCAAGTAATGGATAATAAATGTACTCAATGTTCAGGGTCCAGATATTAGTCAAGCAGGCCTCTAGACCTGAGCTTCAATAGAAATATGTCTTGTGCTAATAGCGACCCAAACCCGTTCACAACAATAAGAGTCCCGCCAGATATAAGGCACTGTTTTCAGAGGGCTCCTTGAGACCTGTCACAAAAAAGTTAATGTGGTTTATCTTGACTCACTATAAGCTAGTGCAGTGATGGTGAGAGGCAGAGCTGAGACAAGTATAGCTGATATTCTGATAAATATACGCTGCCACCAGGATAATAAGATGCACAATAGTGGACAAAAGGTAAGCCACGACATGTCTTCAAGCAACACAGGAGGTTGGTATTACTGTGCAGTATCCTTGGGACCCTTGTTATATGTCCGAACTGTGCTCCCAACTGTATATAACTTTATATCAAGCTAGTGCCACAAATATACACCCTCTTCTCAAGTTGGCTTCTGTTCTCAAGGTATGTGGAGGGTTAGGGTTTTACTGTATGGAAGAAAATGGCCACTAGTAATGAGTTCAGCGTTGTTTTCCTGCCACAGGGCACCCCAGGGGATAAAAGATCTCGTTGAGCTCCAAAGTCCTATCCAGACTGTAAGCTAGCCACAAGGTGTATGTGTTCTTACTGGGTGCTTTAGGCACTGTTGCCAGGGAGAAACCACGAAGAAAGCTTTCTAAGATGTGGTAAGATGTATTACACTAGCCTGTTATGAGGAAAAAGAAGATGGCCACCCGGCGTGGTTCAAAGTGCCGCATGGCCCACAATCCACAGGGCACCTTGGGGGATGACAAGTTCAGTCCGCCACAGACTCCTATCTAGGCTTCCAGCTAGCCACAAGGAGTATATCTTAGCCTGGACTGTGCACCACCCACAGCAGAAAGACTCGGTGTCGTTGCTCAGCCGGCTCTCCAAGCTGCCCCAGCGCCTCCATCACCTGCAGCTGCGTCCGCCGGCTCCACACAGCAAAGGGGCGTGTTCCCCAGGACTCCTCCGACGGCCATCACAGATGGCCAGAACACCGCGGCTCCAGAGGGAAGGAATCCCTCAATCGATCAGACGACAGGACCCAAGCAAATGCAAGCAGGGCCTGCAGAAATAAAGCGCACCGCGTGAGCGTTGGCGCTGGGAGGTCGTGATCCTTCCGTCCGGACTTCAGGGTTCCAAAATCTGGTCGTCCGAAGGACATGAGCGTACAGCGAGCGTATTTTTCGCCCAAGGGGCGTGCATTTTGTACGACGATAGTCCGGACGCTCGAGTTACTACACAGAGGCGGGGATAGCCATTTAAATTGTACAGTATGGGCGTGCTAAGCCCCGTACGACCAGCGTATTGGTATGAAAATTCGCACGGACGCTTGAAAAAGTGAGGGTAGGGTTCAGCCGCCATAAGTAGGTACAATCAATGGGAGTGTCATGGGCGTGAAAGTTTATACGCCCGGGCGAACTTACGCTACGCTCGCGGGCGCTCGCGGTCGTAGGTCTGGATCAGGCCCATGGTGTGACTGGCTTGAGTAGCCTGCACATTATGAAGTTGGTCCTTTGACTTAGACGTTGTTTGAGGGTACCAATACATTTAGAGTTAACTTCAATTTTGGCTAAAGTGGTGTCAAGCTTCGCTTGTAAATCCTCAATCTTCTTGTCTATATGAGGCATCAGAAGATTATACAGTTCCTTTGCCATTTCTGCAGGTGTGTTCACCGGGGCATAACAAGTTGGCTGTCAGTAAATCAGTGGCGTGCACAGAACCTGTAACTGAAAAGTTAATAGCAAGTAATGGATAATAAATGTACTCAATGTTCAGGGTCCAGATATTAGTCAAGCA
The DNA here is from genome assembly GCA_011038615.1 of Limnodynastes dumerilii. NCBI lineage: Eukaryota > Metazoa > Chordata > Amphibia > Anura > Limnodynastidae > Limnodynastes > Limnodynastes dumerilii. The sequence goes on along the minus strand of WWET01001135.1, from coordinate 19,828 downwards.
GGCCTCTAGACCTGAGCGTCAATAGTAATATGTCTTGTGCTAATAGCGCCCCAAACCCGTTCACAACAATAAGAGTCCCGCCAGATATAAGGCACTGTTTTCAGAGGGCTCCTTGAGACCTGTCACAAAAAAGTTAATGTGGTTTATCTTGACTCACTATAAGCTAGTGCAGTGATGGTGAGAGGCAGATCTGAGACAAGTATAGCTGATATTCTGATAAATATACTCTGCCATCAAAGTCCTATCCAGACTGTAAGCTAGCCACAAGGTGTATGTGTTCTTACTGGGTGCTTTAGGCGGTGTTGCCAGGGAGAAACCACGAAGAAAGCTTTCTAAGATGTGGTAAGATGTATTACACTCGCCTGTTATGAGGAAAAAGAAGATGGCCACCCGGCGTGGTTCAAAGTGCCGCATGGCCCACCATCCACAGGGCACCTTGGGGGATGACAAGTTCAGTCCGCCACAGACTCCTATCTAGACTTCCAGCTAGCCACAAGGAGTATATCTTAGCCTGGACTGTGAACCACCCACAGCAGAAAGACTCGGTGTCGTTGCTCAGCCGGCTCTCCAAGCTGCCCCAGCGCCTCCATCACCTGCAGCTGCGTCCGCCGGCTCCACACAGCAAAGGGGCGTGTTCCCCAGGACTCCTCCGACGGCCATCACAGATGGCCAGAACACCGCGGCTCCAGAGGGAAGGAATCCCTCAATCGATCAGACGACAGGACCCAAGCAAATGCAAGCAGGGCCTGCAGAAATAAAGCGCACCGCGTGAGCGTTGGCGCTGGGAGGTCGTGATCCTTCCGTCCGGACTTCAGGGTTCCAAAAAGCTTGCCGGCGGTAATTTTAGCCACAAATGACTACTAGGGTGCTCCTCCTGCTCCTCCTGCCCCCAAACCAAGACTGGCCTGTTCGGAGTATAATTTGCAGGTGGATGAAGAGGGATTTTTAAGGTCTACCGCTGGGAGATCTGTTAAAATGCGTCCATTGTGAAGCACCGTCCGGCTAAGCCCTTATTTTCAAATCAGTATTTCGCACAGTAGGCTTCCCAATGCGGAATACTTAAGGCAGGGTCCTGCTGGCGGATCCCCAATCCGCATGTAGGAGAGCAGGGGGAGTGCCCTGCTCTTCCTTCTATCACAAGGGCCGCCAGACTCTGGACTGCAATACCACACTCCTCCATAGGGGCTGCTGTTCTGCTTTGTCCCTAGGTTAGGTGCAGTGGGAGTCTTAAAACTGATTTCCGTCTGCTTCTATTTTAAAAAGGCAGCCCTGTCTGATTTTTGTTTTTTTAGAATGGGTAAGTATGCCAATTGGCCGTCCTCCAGACACGTCACGCCCGCAGACCACATCGGAGAGGTGAGTAACCTCTCTGGGGACTTTTTAGGGCTAGTCTGTGGGGAAAGGAGGGTTAGGATCAGGCTGCAGGAAATGGAGGGTTGGGTAAGGATTAGGGTAAGGGTTGGGGTAAGGGTTTGGAATTGAATTATAATAACCTTTCCGTGCATCATCTTCATTCTGTAGATGATCAATAGGCTTTTTGCCTTTTGAAAAAGGCCTGTCCTCATTGGTTACTCACACCCAGTTGGGTGATCGGTCTCTATTTATTGATTACCTGCTATGGATTTCATTTCACACCTGACTATTCATACTCAGCTTTTTCCAGCACTCTTTCTAGATCATCAGTTGTCATTCGGACTTTGGATTGTCTGGTTCCCTCTTGTTTCTTCTGCCTGTTTTGGACTTGCTTTGAACTCTGGATCAGTATCATTCTTTATCAGTATCCGTATTATCAGACCCAATGCATAACATATGTCGCGTGCATGCACAGATCACTAAGAACCGCTAACTTACACACGCGGCATTTGTATGTTTATGAACTTTTTTAAGTTTGAATACAGCCCTATGACTTGTATTTAGCCAAAAGTTTAGCCATCAAATGTCCATGTAGTAGGTTGGTTGGAAGTTGGACAGAATGCGGGCTGGGAAGAGGCAAGGGGAAGGGGGTTCATTTTGCCAGGATAGTATGCTGGAATATCCTCATGAATTATGTTGGGCTATTTATAAGCATAAAGTAAAAACACCAGCAAACAATTTGGGTGTATCCGCTAGAGTTGGCCCTTATTACCAGGCATCCATGGGCTGGATCCAGACTTAAGTAATTGCTTGAAATGAGTTACTCCTGGGCTAAACCATGTTGATTTCAGGGGGAGTCAAGGTAATTGTATTCTTTGCATGCAGGGATATATCTTTGAATTGCTTACTGCACACAGATACTGACCAGCTTTACTATCACACTGTTATTTAGACTTGCGATAAGAAACCACCTCTCAACTCTAATACTGTCTGCAAGAGATAAAATATGACTCCCCTGCAATCACCATGGTTTAGCCCAGGAGTAACTCATTTCAAGCACTTACTTAAGTCTGGATCTAGCCCCATGTGTCTACATTGTACCCAATCACATTTACTGAAGTGTTTGGAAATTTCTGGAAGTACGGAAGTCTGGGTAAGTACACATTAAGAGGAAATGCCTATACTACAGAGTGACTAAGAGGTAACGCCCACTTGCGAACTCAGCCCCACCCATCTGTCAGAAATATTGGATTACTTTTAAGTCTGCATAATTCACACTACATTGTATACTATGGATCTGTTACCGTGCTCAGTACCTGATAAATGTCCATAATCTTACTGAAACCCACACAATGTTGGGGAAAATTGGAATCCCAGGTCTTGGCCTTAGTAAATTACATTATTCAGCTCAGTCATATTCAACCTTTGATATGAATCTTAATGACAAATACTAATTATAGTTCCTCTATAAATACCAACGGACAGTGGGAACTAGAAAAAGTCAGCCAGACTAATGTATTAATGACACTGGGCCTGATCCAGAACTACTCGTCGAAGCGAATTTACGCGTGGCGGACACGTAAAATCGCTGTTTAGAACGCACTACGCATGCGCACCATAGAAAATACGCACATTCACATAGCGTAATTGTGAACCTATGGGCCATTCATGTATATGTCACGTAAATACTTACGTGTGGGCGTGCCGATTTTACGTGAGACAACAATACGTGCGATTTACGTGAAGTAGGTGGAGGTTTGTATGTAAAGTGTACAGTATGGGCGTGCTAAGCGGCGTACGTTCACGTGAGAAAAAGTTAAGGGAGGGTTTGGGAAGTGTATCTTGACAAAATACGTCCGTGCAAGGGGTGTGCCGAGGGAGTGTAGCGAACTTACGTGCATGAAAATACGCTCCGCGAATAAACGTACGGCACGCGTAGTTCTGGATCCGGCTCACTGTACATATCTGAAATAAAAGAGAGATTCACTATTTGAGGTGAATAACGAGCACATAAAGCTGAAGCCATTTACAAAGATTTAATTAAATTGACGAAGGGAATCCCTTTTCTGTTTAACACCTCATTGGATAGAATTTGATGAACAATGGGCCAGATCCAGAGCTACGCTGGCCCGCTGTCTGTAAGTACGGCCAGTGTAGCTCTGGTGCACTCCCCCTGTCACTCCCCCCTGCGGCTGAAGGCTACCCTAACTTCAGCCGGCGTAACTGTGTGTAACTATGCTCACACAGGTAGTGAGGGCAGGGTTTCGGCGGTTATGCTCCTAATTTCCCTCTGTCCCCCGCATACCTTTTACTGTAGTTACGGACAACATGTAGTTGCCGGGCAACATCTTCCCGTTGCATGCGTGGATGTTCCAAGAAAGGGAATTGACTTGCGTAAATTCCCTGCCATACATAGTTCAGGATCCGGACCTATGTGTGGCCTTACAAAGCTGTAAGTAGTGAAACTCCATTTCTAAGTTCTATGTAGCTTGTGTAGTCAGTATGACTATGCATGCGCCGTAGGTAAATTCTTGATTATACGCACTTAGGTGTGAATCCTGTCCTTTGAATCTTGGACCATATTGCAAATCTTGATGGGCCATATCCAGGCCTACGCATGTGTTGCATGCGCATGGAGGTCTGTAAGTCCACACAGAAGAGGGGAATGAACAGCCATGTCACTACCCTGTCTCCTATGGACGTTATATATAATCCGCAGCTATAAAGCAACTTTAACTGTTCCATATGGATCTGTACCCGTGCGCACACAGATTCGTGCGGAGCTGCTAACTGCCACCCACATGCGTAATCTTGCCTCCGTTGGTTAGGGCATGTGGAATGCATGTCTGCCGTACGAATCTCCATCCATATGAAACTGAGTTTTGAACGAAAGAAAATACACTGCGGAACATCTACCCGGGGCACGCACACTTCTTTTAGCAGCTTGTGGAAGTCAAGAGTCGGACAAAATTTTTGATCCGGCCCAATGTGTTAAGTAAACACACCTAACACTACCACTAGAAAACTTTAGGCCACTGCTTCATGCACCAGGTCTTTAGGGGGCAGCAGGGATCCTGAAGCTACCTGCTCCACTGCTCAGCCGATACTAGTAGAAGTAAGTGGCATGTGTAAGAAGGCTCTCAGGAAGTGCAGGGAGCAAATCCACCCTGATTTGCTGCTGGGCCAATCACACTGCAAGGCACAGGGCCAATTACATGCCAGAGTGGCCATTTTAAGTTTCCGCTACCTTTGCCTTGGGTGGACATAGTCACATAAGGTCTGTTCCAGACCTATGCTCATGAAACGCTCATGTGCATAGTGTATTTATGCCAGTGTACCTACGATGCACTCCCCTAGGCACTGCCCTTGGTCATACTTAGTTGAGGCTTCTTACACCCAGCAAATCCTACCCTAATTTTTCTGATCATAACCGCGGGCGTCTGTAAGCTCATTGCATAGTTACAATGCTTAACACGCCCATACTGTATGATATAAATGCCTCACCCCGCCCTCGGTGCATATTTACGGGTTTCGGATGGCAGGCACGCCCCCTCGAGCATTGTTACGAGGCCGTTACGCTCAAGGCCCATACGTTCAGAATTTCTCAGCATAACATCTGCCCTGCGCATGTGCAGTAAGTACAAATGGCCGTTTTTATGCTTACGACCATCGTAAAAACGCACCCAAGCGTAGGTCTGGATCAGGCCCATAGACCTACCACTGACCCAGGGTATAAAACCCAATATTTGGTGACAGATCTGTAAAAGAAATGTGACATAAAAGCCTCATGCTGTTATCTTCTTTTTGTGTTACCTCCAAAATCAGTGTTAGTTTAAATTGAATAATGAACAATACGAAAAATAATTGGAGGTCAACTGGGACATTATTCTGTAAGACACAAAATATTGAGTTTATGGATATGGAAAATGTTACTTGTTATTTTGGAAAACAAGTCAAGGCAGATATCAACAGAAACCAATGAAAACACATAAATACACTACACATAAAACAATGACAACAGCTAATAGGACGGAATAATACCATGGGAAATGTAGTGTAGGTCTTGGCTGTTAACAGTGCATAAAAAATTATTGGTTGGGTAGTAACAAACGTAACCTAGGCCTGAGTGTGGGAGTATGGGCCCTAAAAGACTTGGCAGAAAACCAGACCTAGCAGTGTAGATGTCTGGGCAGAAGGTTCAGTTATGCAAAGAAAACACAGAGAAATTGAATTCTTCTCTTGAGAGCTTACAACCCAATGAGAATGTGAAGACACAGGTAGGGTGGTACTGGAAATGGGCATGAGGTTGTAAAGGAAAAAATAGAGAGCAGGATAGTGCAGTTATGGGCAACTGGTTACACTTGGAGGGCCGCATGGCCTGGCCCATTAGCTGTTGAAAGACCCCCAAATTATTTGTAATCTTGGTTCCAAAGGTCAATCAAGACTTTAGAAAGAGATACCTATATGTAATACCATAACAATCAGCATAACGCATAAAAACTAAATCTGACATCAACACTGAAAGAGGCTGGGGCTACAAACATTGGCGTAACTATAGTGGGTTCAGCCGCCAATTGTTCCAATGCTGCGCAGGGACGATGGGTCCCAGCTGTGTCCTACTATGTCCAAGGTTACAAGTGAGGGCTGCATAATAGGAAATAAATTGACAGGCTTTATGGTCCAGGTAGTTTTTTTTATCAGATATCAAATTCTATGTTTCTATAGATGAAAATGAAAGCATGCTAATAAAACCAACAAAAACCAAATGAGAATTAGCAACCCGTTTGAGTATATGACTCCTCTTCCGTATTGGTAAATTAGCACAGCTGTTATTTAATTGATTAGCTTAAGGATATTTAACAAACCCTTCGTTCATATGTTATCCGTTCCTTCTGATGAAAGAAGGCAAAGAAACGCGTCAAGGTTTTTGCCCCTGCTGCTGCTATATTCACTTTAGCGTTTGCACTTTATTGGAAACCACTGACAACGAAAGGAGTGTTTTTCGGTGAGGGTAACAGCTCACAAAATCTTTACTTTGGAGAGTGCATAAAGGAAATAGCATATCCTCTAAATGGAACCAAAATGCACATGATCTGGATGCCATTGGATTCTGACTGACTGACTGACGGTCTGCGCTTATATCCATCAGTGTTCCTGGACTGCAGCAGATTTTTACCATTACAGCCTGTTGTTGTACCTCCAAAGCTCCAACCAGGGGTGTATCTATGGGTCCAGCTCCCCTGGCAAAGTAAGGGACTGGTGCTCCCTCCAGCACTTCACCCCTATTACTCCCATCATGTACCTCCATCCTCCCCCAGTACTCCCATAATGTACCTCCAGCCTCCCCCAGTACTCCCATCATTTGCCTCAAGCCTCCCCCAGTACTCCCATCATGTGTCTCCAGGTTCAAGCCCTCCCCCCAGGTTTTCTTACCTTACCTGTGTCCTCCAAGAAGTGGCTAGAATTGAGGTTCCGCAGTGACCGAGACTTGCAAGGAAAATGAAGTCCCACGGTCACAGAGAAGCTTGTGACCGCGGGTATCCTAGCAACCAGCCAGCCCTCATTTTAAAAGCATCCAGTCGCGGTCTGACTCCAGACCAGCGCTGCACTAGGAGACACTATCTCTTAGCCATGGGTGGCATCACCAGGCGACGCCCCCGTTTGGCTGGCGCCCCTGGCGGGTGCCATCCTGGCCAAGGGTTAGATACGACTCTGGCTCCAACATACATCTCCGAAAATACTGGTATTATTACAAGTGAACCTTTCTATTCTATTACAGGTAGTGTTGGTTGGTATTTTGGACTCAGCCCAGACTTAGCTGCCTGTTAAGACTATCGATCCCACCCGGACTGCTATCAGCTCCTTCTGTCTATCTGGTTAAATTAGTGAATTAGCGCACTCTTCATTTATTTGCACATGATATTAATCAGCTGATTCAGCCATATGGTTTGTGATATGTTATAGCAGCATTCTATATTAGAATTCTAATTGGGGTATTTTATATTAGATCTGTATATGCACATAGTTTGTATTTGTGTATTGTGGATAATAAAATTGTTATTTTTACCATATACGGAAGTTGGAGTTTTTAAGACTAACTTTAGCACTCTTCTATACTTTTTTTTCACAGTCTGGAGAGAAATAAGAGATGTTGAACTCACCTGGAGTTTGAATGCCTATAGTATGAAAAAAGAGGCATTGTTACTGATTGTAGAGGCATTGGGCCTGATCCAGAACTACGCTTCGAAGCAATTTTACGCGCGGCGGAGATGTAAAATCGCTGTTTAGAACGCACTGCGCATGCGCACCATAGAAAATACGCACATTCACGTAGCGTAATTGTGAACGTATGGGCCATTCACGTATTTGTTACGTAAATACTTACGTGTGGGCGTGCCAATTTTACGTGAGACAACAATACGTTCCAATTACGTGAAGTAGGTGGAGGTTTGTATTTAAAGTGTACAGTATGGGCGTGCTAAGCGGCGTACGTTCACGTAGTCTATACGTCCGTTAGCGGACGTACGCTGTTAGGTGTGAAAAAGTTAAGGTAGGGTTTGGGAAGCGTATCTTGACAAAATACGTCCGTGCAAGGGGTGTGCCGAGGGGAGTGTAGCGTATTTACACGCACGAAAATACGCTCCGCGAATAAACGTATGGCACACGTAGTTCTGGATCTACCCCATTGTCACCAACAACATCCAAAGGGCCTTTCATGCACCTGTCTATAGTAACCTATACATTGATTGGAGCAACCATCATTTTGTGTAATGTTGGACCAGATCTGGACTTAAGAGCGTGTTATGTATGCACTACTAAGGATAATGCCCTCCCCCTGACACTCCTCTCGCATATACGTAACTCAGCTGACTTACGTGTCCAGAACCCGGCTTTAACATTTCCTTCCGTATCTCTGGCGGTATGTAATGCCTTGTCGTACATAAGTACCTAACCCAGCCCATACTGTAAATGCCTTCCTCTGCTCACAATGCGTATATACGGCAGGCGTAGAGATGGCACGTCCTATCGTACGGAGTTACGTACCAGTTACTTACAATCAGAGTTACGATGAGTAACATCAGCTGCGTGCGTGCACAATGCACTCCCACTGCCAGACTTACGTATGTCGCGTGCGTAAATTGACTGTCCTTATTAAGTGTGGATCAGGCCCATTTACGCTGATTCAGATCTACATGAGCCTGGAAAAGGGGAGTGCTTGAGTGTCCAGAACCCTACCTTAAATTTAGCGCACAGATCTGTGCCCGCACAGAAACAGATGCATGAGGAACTGCTTCTCCTCAACCCCAAACCTTCATTACCGTGTCTAACCTCGCCTGTGTGGTGGGTTTTCAGCATGCGGATTTGATGGGTCGGCCCTTTCCACAGAAGTCTAAATCTGGTCCATTCTCCGTATACGCAGAGTTGATAAAGTCTGCACATAAGAGGCTGGTGCACTCCCATCAAACTCCCCTCACACAGGTGGATTTTAGCTGACTTACGTGTCCATAACCCCGCCCATACTGAACAATTTATAAGCCCCCCCCTGCTAGCACTGCGTATAATGGATCATCCAGAGAGTTGTCCCATCCTGACTTATGTCATCAATTCTGTATGTTTAAACTAATGCGTAACACAGCTCACACAGCCCGCCTTTTGCACACCGCTTGTGTAAGTCACCTGACGTTATTAAGTCTGGATCCAGTGCTTGGTGTTGAAGCTGTCTAGGATCAGCAGCTGACAGGGAGTGTTGGCCCACTTAAGCTATTTATGACATATGTTTACTGAACAATTGCCGTCAGTCTCCATTGTAGAAGGTGCCGATGTTTTTAGCGAACCATACTCTAACCCTCCATTTCCACCAGGCTAACCATAACCATCCTATTCATTACTAACCCTAACCTCCATACACCGCAGCCTAAGCCTATCTGTCCATGCCCAACAGCCTATCCCTAACCTTTCATGCCCTGCAGCCTAACCCTCCATGCCCTACAACCTAGCCATAACCTTCCACTTAAGCCCTAATCCTAACCTTAGTCCATGGCAGCCACCTCAGCCTAACCCTAACCTATCACCCGCCACAACCACCACAGCTTGTACCTCTTGGAAATGGGGAAATAGATACCTGTTCCCAATATCAATTTTCTTTTTTCAATTGGTTTTAAACAATGATACAACCACCATTCAGCTGGCAGCTGTATCATTTTCGAAATAGAGCAGGCCTGCCTGGCAACTGCACCCCCGAGGGCTAATTTATGTGCTCCAGAAGAACGATAGAGCAGACAAGAATTTTGGGTTAGCACAGAAATTTATGCAGAGAATGAACTAATTAACCCGTGTAATATTTCCATTTTCTTTCCTAATCCCATTGCAAAGATTTAATGTTTGGCAAATGTTCATGCTCATTATAGACCGCGGACACATCCATGACTTTTCTGGCTTTTCCCTTCAGCTAGCAACATATATATAATAAAGAAAGGGCCGTTTCCATGGACCTTTTGCAGGAGTCCTTGGAAAGATTTGATTCAAAATGGTCTAGGCAGACCTTGGTCCAAGATATGTTTACTGAACTTCAATATAAAGTCATCTTGTTGAGTGCTACATATTGACACAATGAGTATTGATGTAGGAAACTCACAACGTTAAAACAAAATAATGACATTGGTCCTGATTCATACCTCCACGTTTTATTTTCCACTTGCCAGGAACAGAAAACTATGCATGCTCACACACCATACTTCCATTACAGATCTAGATACCATAGATCCAGACTTCCACATTGGAGGTTTTCAGATGATGCAGAATATGTACAGTACAAAAGAAAAAGAATAAACCAAAAACAGGCGCTGGAATTCACAACAGAAATACCTTGGCTGCAGCTGGGTCTGAGGGGTTTGTGAAGCCCCTTATTGGAGTTGATATGCAAAGAAAAAACAAAATAGACCCAGCGCTGTCAAAGTGTGAACTTAAACGTTAAATAATCTGCAAAGTGTAGTATACACTATATAAATTATACACAAAAATTCTTCCGGTATAGTTAAAAGGTATATATTTATTAATACAAATAGGTCTGGTACAACCCGCACACCTATCCAGTTATGGTAGTAATGCACAAAATACGCAATTTATTCTGATACACAATATTGAAATAGTAATACTGAAAAGCAAAAGTCCTCCCTTCAGGGGTGATCAAGCCCTAAAGGAGCTAATCCTATAAAGCAAAACTTGGATGGAATTGGTACTGTAGAAATAGCAATATTCCAAAGATGTCAGCTAATAAGTAGCTATTTTTGTGTATAATTTATATAGTGTATACTACACTTTGCAGATTATTTAACGTTTAAGTTCACACTTTGACAGCGCTGGGTCTATTTTGTTTTTTCTTAGAATATGTACAGTGTATACTCAAGTTGGGAGGAGGAGAGGGGTTAAGTCATACAGTAAGGGTGCTATCGTAACTCTGTGCAAGAGGAGTGGGCTCTCCTTGCCCACATAGGAGTTGGGACACAATTTTGGATCTCGTCTGCCACTGTTCTTGGAGCCCCAGCAAGGGAAGGGTCTGAATCCAGTCCATTGTATTAATCTATGGGTTGGGTGATTAGGGGTGTTGTTTGGATGGATTAGTAGTGTGGATTAGTTAAAGCAGGGAAATAGTCTGAATGATTTAGGAGTGGGGCTTGAGTAGATCATAGATGTGTGTGGGTTGGATTAGTAGAGGTAATTCAGGTGTTATTTGAAAGGATAACAGTAGTGGTTTGAGTGGATCAGGGATATGGTTTCAGTGGATCAGGAGGGTGGATGAGATGATTTAGGGATGTGGTTTCAGTGGAACAGGGATGTGGCTCTAGTGGATCAGGGAATGATTGGATCAAAAATATGGTTTGATTGGATCAGGGATGTGATTTCAGTGGTTCAGAAGGGCAGATGAGGTGGATCAGGAACAAATCAAGATGTTTCCCACCAAAAACGAATTAGATCTATCTATTATTTATTTAGTACAGTCTGTCATATTTAGAATCTTTAGTAATGCTACAACTTGGGGCTGAACCCTGGTGACCGGGTTACTGGGGTAACCAGAGGAGATGCAGCTTCTAAGGAGAGGAGATACCGAGGTAGCCAACCACACTGCACGTATGAAGGATACGCCTACCAGGAGCAACAGTGCTAAGCTGTCAGTGGTTGGCAGGTTCCTTTTAGACAACACATATCACTCAGAGGCTTTTAAGCGCTATTTATAAATAACTTACTAGACAATGAAAGCTTAGCAATGACAGCTACCAGCAGAGAACAGCACCAAGCTGATTTCCCCCCTATCCAGAAATCTGCCAATGTTTTTGCTGGGGATCCCAGCTGCAAAGCTCCCAAAATTTGGAATCACAAATTGAGACAATATATATCCGGCCAAACTCCACCCAGTATCCAAATGTCCATATTTGGGAAAAACTCCATCCATTTCCCCATACGTCCTACTTCTGTTGATTTGTGACAGTCCCGTGAAAAATGGTACAGTTGGGAGGTATACGGCTGTGTCTATATCTACTAACACCTAATATGAATACCTGCCAAAAAAAAACAAAACTAACAAACATAGAAACAAACAATACACTAAACATAATAAAAAATTGTCTCTTTATTAAATGCAATGTGACTAGTGGCTACTAAGAATAAATCAACACAATTTTATGATATGATAAATTAATATTATGGATATCTCTTTTTGGTGCAAATTATTATTTTACTGCGCTGGTAATTTTTGGATTTTGAATCATCGATCACCTTCATTTCCTCACACTGTGTTTCAGATTACTAACTAATTTTTTTTTTTAATAAAAATTACAAATAAAAATAATGAATTGCCAAAATAGAAACAAAAAGAGGCTACAAGTACTAAATTACATATGGATTTTTTTTTCCTGCAGCAGACACTATAATTTGTCAACAGTGATTAAAATGTTTTACAAGGTTTCTGTCTGCAAGAAACGGAATTACACACATTCTTCTTATTTAGCAGAGAGAAATGCTTGTACAAAGAAGGGTCAGACAGTATTTATAATGCTTCTAATATTCATGTTTCAACAAAATATAAATATAGGGAAATTTAATGTGTCATCATTTTGTCTTACAAAATTCTACTTGCAAAAGGTTAAAAAAAAAACAACTTTTAATTATTATGATTTTTTTGGAGATATTGAGGGAGGGGTAGACGTTGATAGTTCAGGTTCCATAGTAAGAAAGCAGAGCCTAAGTCTGAGGGGTGGGCCCAGAGATTCATCTTTACTTTGATTGGATCCTGAAGCAACTGGAGCGGAGAAAACTGCAATCACTGGTCCACGGACATGTTAAAATACATCTCATTTAAATCAATTATTTTAAGATTCTATCATTGTCATTGTTTAAAACAAATTATTTAAATCAAAGAATATATCTCATTTAGATCAATTATTTTAAGATTCTATCATTGTCATTGTTTAAAAGAAATTATTTGAATCAAAGAATGACTTGTATTTAACATCCCAAGATTATATAATACACAAAAAATGAAATGCAAAAGATAAACAAAAAAAAAAAGACATAAATAAATATATAAAAAGAAAATTAACTCAGTCTCAGTCTTTTGCAAGCCCCCACAGATGAATTAGTTCTATTCATCTCTGCTGGGAATTTTGACTCCCTGTAGATTAATTTGTGAGAAAAAAAAATTGGTAAATTTTAATCTAAGCCAATATACTGTAGAAAATACGATTTAAAAATAATGAGCTCAGGTTAAAAAACAAAACAAAAACATAAAAGTACACCCCCAAAACCAAAGAATTAAAACATTGCTGTTCAAAGGGGGCATGATTAATATTTAAATTAGGTTTTCATTTATCAGAGGGGTTTCTGAAAGTATGTAAACCAGTACATGCCACTAATATAATATAGCAGACGACCGTGGCTCTGTGAATGAAATTAGTGGCTGTCAGCTTAAGATGTTTCTAAACAGTGCTTGGTGCTGAGCACTGTATATAAATCACTAACCAGTTGATTAATTGTTTATAAGCAGCCAATCAGCTGCACAGCTTGGCACATGTGCAGTTCTGTCACCGTTCTTCGCTGCAGGTCCTCCAGATAAGGGGCAGGTCCTCCAGATAAGGGACGGGCCCCCCAGGTGAATTTATCTCACGCCTTTTCCTTGCTAAGGGTGTCCCTGAATATCACATACTTTGTCCTATCTCATCTCTAGGTCCAGATGTAAATTGCCTGATTTGCATAGCTGACATTTAAAGTAGACAAGAAGGGAGTTTACAACTGTGGATTGAATCAAGATGACCACAAAGTGGGTAGCTTCTGACCAATCGCATTTGAATTTAGCGCAAGAGAAGGGAGTGGTCTCCTAATCACATGCACGTAGGCGAGGCAGCAGCGTGGATCAGTTCTCATTTCTTCGCTGGTGCTGTGTTCGTTCTCCAAGCGTAGTGTGATCTGAGTCGGTTCTGTGTTAGTTGAGAACATGGCGATCCTGTGTTAATTAGGAGGTGATTTAATGTGAATCACTGCCTCAAGTCCCGCCCCCTGCCAATCAATACTGTGTTTTATAGCTTTACTAAGGATAGGTGGGGCTTGATGAGATCATTTTGTCACAAAGCCCCGCCTCATTCTTAGTAGCACTATGTATTACAGCATTGATAGGCAGGGGGGCGGTTCTTCAGGTAGTGAATTGCATTAAACAAGTCATCACGTTTTGTCACCTTTCTACTGCTCCTTTCTTTCCTCCGAAATTTCCCAGTAGGAAGAAATAAAAATTCACCAACTATGGGGTAGATCCGGAACGAAGTACGCTAGCCGGTGACGTAAAAACGCGATTTTGGATGTACTGCGCAGGCAGATGGATGTACTGCGCAGGCAGATGTTATGCCACGTAACTCTGAACATACGTACCACCCTAGTATCAACTGCGTATCTACGACTGAAGGGTAATGACACCCATAATTACGCTTCAGAGGCAGGGGGAGGCGTTTAAATCCAACAGTCTGGGAGTGTTTAGGCAGTTACGTAGATGCAGCCTGTATGTACGTCAGTAGTTTTGCTTTGAAAAGTTAAGGTAGGGTTTGGCAAGCGTAAAATGGCAAAAGTACATACGTCCGAGGGGAGCGCAAAGTAAATATGCTACGTCTCGAAATGTAATGAAAATGTAGATCTGGATCTGACCGTACGACTTTACCTCATGGTTTCCAAGTAAAAATACGGTAAAAATGTTTAAATGATATTTATAGCACTACACAAAAAAATGCACTTAGGCTTAGATCAAGCCATGCACTAGTATCTCAAATGACTCTATTGCATGACATATATATTAAAGCTACATTGTTTAAATATATGGATCAGTGAATACTCACATTACTGGTAATCCACAAAGACTTGTTCCCATATGATTTTACTCTGAGTCCCTCTAAATGTTACATAAATAAAATATATGTACAGAGCACATTCGCCGGCCAAGCCTGAGAGTGCATGATTTATTTGGTATCTTAATACGTGAGATTTGAGGAAGATTTTCTTGACATATATTTGGGAATTACAGGAAGGAAATTATTGACATTGTACATAAGTATTTTTTTTTTTGTCATGAGATTTTGGCACAGTGTCATTGTACTCTGGAAAATCGAGCAGCAATTACTGCCAACCACACCCCAGGAATTGGCACGGCAAAGCCAGTAATTTCTATCCATGATATTGTTTAAGGCAGTGAGCAAATAATGGTCCAAAAATTTACGGAGCCTGATATTAGTCACAAAACTTGCTGACCAATTGGGGCTGCTAATATATTATAAGAGAACTTGGTCTATATATTACAGTGTTTCAGCGTTTCCTAATTGTATTTGACATCAAGTTTCAACACTTTGTTGTTGTGGTTAAAACTGGAATTTCAAAAGAAAGTCCTAATAACTATTGGGATCTATGTACTTTATATGGAACGTCTATACCTTGTACGATCTTCAACCACCACTATGATCCTGCAGGATAGTGATATTTACAAAACTTACCTGTCCCTTTTTTTTTTTGCCTGGGACAAGTTTTCATGTGATGTCAATCAGTGCAGGTGGTACCACACTGAGGACTGTATTCACATTTAAGAAGCTTCGTCTTCTTAGGTGCGTAGATTTCCGAAATGCATAGTTTGGTCATTTATGGAATCTACTTACCAGCTAGGTACGTAGATTGCCTCCATACAGTCTTTAAATACTGCACAGAGTAGCTTAGTAAGAAAGAGGCATGTTAAGTGGGAAAGGGGAGGGATTTAAATTAGCCGGGGAGGGCGCAGGGGTGGGGTCAGGGAGGTATATTGCTAACCTGTCCTGGTGGGTGGAGGGAGTTTCCAGGCACTGAGAAACCCTTTTTGGGTGTGCCCCTGGTAACTGTCACCTCTTAACTCTAATTCTGTTTTCACTGCTTAAATTTGCCTTTCCTGACAGTTCAACATGGTTTTGCTCAGGTCTACACTTACACCTGTCTCCTACATTCAACTTGGTCACGCTCTCTCTGAACCAAATCAGAGCTTGGAAGTAAGAGGAAAACTGGTGGAAATTTACACCTGGGTAAAACCATGTTGAATTTCAGGGTAATTCAAAGAATTATTATTCTATGCATGCAGGGAGAATATTTATTTTTGCTTATTGCACACAGATACTGACCATCTTTACTTTTACACTGCTATTTCAGGGTTGCCGACTCTCCCGGAATGTCCGGGAGACTCACGAAATTCGGGCAGTACTCCCGGTATCCCGCAAGTGACTTGAGGCCCGTGGTTTCACTGAAATTACGGCCTCAAGTCCTGCCACCCTGCCTAGCAACACTAGTATATTAGTGTTGCTAGGCACAGGAAGAGACTTGATGACGCAATTTGCGGCATCAAGCCCCGTCCCGACCCCTATTTAAAGTAAAAACGGGTCTGTATGAGCCGGGGGTGGAGCCTAATGACGTGATTTGCATAACCCGTGCCATTAAGCCCCGCCCCCTGCATGCGTCGCTAGTTTCTCTCCGGGATCTCCCGGAGGGAAGCTGCCAAATGTCGGCAACCATGGGCTATGATAGAAGAGGAAAATTATATTTTAAACTTAATAAAGTTCTAAATAAGAGGTTTTAGGGGGGTCACGGAATAATTGGTTTTTATTTTTAATAATCTGCTATTTCTCAGCAGAATTTGAAACATCACCTCACAACTATCTGTTTTCCTCTTATTTTTAAACTCTGTATCCAGTCCTGTATGTGTACAACTGACACTCGTTCTAATATTTTTTTAAAGGTAACTAAAGCAGCAGATTGGAATGGGGTCAACATATCATTGTCATTCCTCAACAAAACTCGCTAAGGGGTTTTAACGATACCAATCTCTACCTCTTCTCATGTGGCTAATTCTCCTTAGCCAAGACCCTCATCAATACAACAAACATCAAACTTTAATTCAGCAAGCAGGGCCGGACTGGCCATCTGGCAGTTCTGGCAAATGCCAGATGGGCTGCTGGAGGGATGGGCTGGTACACTACAGAGAGTGGCTGTTGGAAGCAGCTGAGAGTCACTCTGATACTTGCAGCATCATTAGCATACTGCAAGAGCTCCGCATAGAACTTCTAACAAGCCTTTTCCTGGTTCCTGGTAATCAACCAATCAGGTAGCAGATAATGCAGTTCTGTAACTCCCTGATTGGCTTCTACTCTGCTATGAACTGCCTCCACTTCCTGCACAGCTCTCTGCTGACAAAGTATGTGTGTGTGTGCCTAAAACTTGTTTGTGTGTGTAAACAAGTTTTGTTTTGTGGAAGTATTATGTGTGTGTGTAGATCTATATTTACTTATATCTGTGTGTGCGTGTGTGTAGATATATATAGCTGTATTTACCTGTGTGTGTATGCGTGTGTGTGTGTGTGTGTGTATGCGTGTAGATATATAGCTGTATTTACCTATATGTTTGTGTGTGTAGAGATATATATAGCTGTATTTGCCTATATGTGTGTGTATATATTTATAGCTGTATTTGCCTATATTTGTGTGTTTGTGTGTGAGTAGATATATAGCTGTATTTACCTATATCTGTGTGTGTGTGGGTGAGAGTGTGTGTAGATATATATAGCTGTATTTGCCTATATTTGTGTGTATGTGTGTGTGTGTAGATATATAGCTGTATTTGCCTATATTTGTGTGTTTGTGTGTGAGTAGATATATAGTTGTATTTACCTATATCTGTGTGTGTGTGTGAGAGAGAGAGAGTGTGTGTATGTGTGTTTATATATATATCTGTATGTATCTGTGTGTGTGTGTGTGTGTGTGTGTGTGTGTGTGTGTGTGTGTGTGTGTGTGTGTGTGTGTAGATATACAGTATGGGTATATAGGTCTTTTTCTTTTTCCAAGGTAGTCACTATGCATCTGATTCAGAGTTTTAGCGGATCCTAAAATGTTCAATGCAGAGTTGCATGATTCTGTTTAAACATGCAACTCTGAATAACCCGTAGAAATACGGGTCTGGTTGTTAAAAAAAATAAATAATAAAAAACGCATTCGGAGCCGTAGTAGCTACCAGGCCAAAGAGTAGGAGTGCAGGTGACAGGGCACAAATGACTTGACCGGACTGGAGTGCAGATGACTTGACCGGACTGGAGTGCAGGCAGCTGGACCGGACTGGAGTGCAGGCAGCTGGACCGGACTGGAGTGCAGGCAGCTGGACCTAGACTGCAGGACACCGGACCGGACTTAGACCTTTGGACCTGGACTGCAGGACACCAGACTGGACCAGGACTGCAAGACACCAGACTGGACCAGGACCTGGACTGCAGGACACCAAACCAGACTTGGACTGCAGGACACTGGACTTGGACCTGGACTGCAGTATAACCAGGATCAGGATTGCAAGATCAGGTTTGCAGTAATGCTGGGATCAGTGGTGCAGCAACGCAAGGCAGACAGGTCAGGATTCAGGATAACCAGGATCAGATGACAGAATCAGAAGTCATGGTGCAAGATCAAACCAGTCAGGCACCTAGAACGAACAAGTTGTTCTGGCACTGAATGGATTGTGCACAGGGTTTAAATAGCCCGCCCAGTGCACAGATTGGCTAGAGGAATCATGTGTGCTGCAGAGGAGCATCTGAGAAGCCGTTGGGAATCACCTGACAGGAGACAAGATGGCGACACCCATGCACCAAAGAGGTAATGGAGCAGATGCCTAATCTTAGAAGACACAAACAAGCACACAAGCTCTAATGGAGACTGTGCAGGAGGCTGCCACTATTGGGAGTGGAACCTCTGGAGGGCTGGAGGAAAGCTGCTGACAGATGACTCCTGACATGGTAAGTGCATCAGCGTCTGCTGCTGAGCGTGACATAGGGAGACAATGCAAAACATCTCAATGCTAATGACAGTTCTACTGTCATTGGGTCATATTTATACCTGCGGTCAGTTTCCACACGTGGTATGTGTGTTAAAGCTGTGTGCGTTTTTTTTTACTAATTACCTGTATTTTTCATGGTTGCCGACTTTTGGCAGCTTCTCTCTGGGAGATCCCGGAGAGAAGCTAGCGACGCATGGAGGGGTCGGGGCTTAATGACACGGGTTATGCAAATCGTGTCATTAGGCTCCGCCCCCTTGCTCATACTGACCCGTTGGAGTACTGCCTGAATTCCGGGAGTCTCCCGGACATTCCGGGAGAGTCGGCAACCCTGGTATTTTTATAGCTTCGGTGACCTGCTTACGTCAGGAATGGTGTAAGCGTAAGGTGAATGCACAAGCACCGGAGAAGAAAAACACCCTCCTTCTCATCTAAATATTGTGGAACTCCTAGTTCCACTGCCGCAGTATATATATATATGTATGTGTAGATACATACTGTACATATCTATATATATATATGAGTG
The DNA here is from genome assembly GCA_011038615.1 of Limnodynastes dumerilii. NCBI lineage: Eukaryota > Metazoa > Chordata > Amphibia > Anura > Limnodynastidae > Limnodynastes > Limnodynastes dumerilii. The sequence continues at coordinate 594 of WWET01001135.1, read as the reverse complement.
TGTGTGTCTGTAAAAAAAACCAATATCACGCAGTGGTGTATCCGCACACACTCAAAAAGAATAATAATGCCTGATTGAATGGAGTGCTCGGTCCAAAGAACATATGAAGCTTGGTTGTATAACAACACAAAACCAGCAACATCCAAATATAATCTTCTTAAATAAATTTAATAAACAAACTGTTACTGACTGATAGCAGCAATTTGTACATATGTTCATCCAAATAAATAAGCCAGTTATTCAACAAAATATACAAAGAACTGTCCATACATCCACCCCCCTCCACTCATGGTGGAGGGGAGGGAGACCGCCAGACAAATGGATGATCAGGGCTAATGTAAAGCCGGGTCCATGTTTCGGCACTATTTGCGCCGTCCTCAGGGAAACTGGAACACCGTTTCCTTGAGGATGGCCACATAGCGCTAAAACATTAGCCCTGATCACCCGTTTGCGAGAGAGAGAGTGAGATTTAAACATGGGGCATATGATATTATTTCGTGTTCTCCTCCAGATGCCAGAAATAAATGAGAAGAAGCAAAGAGGAAAGTGAACTTATTTTTATATCTATATAGGTATGTGTATATATATATATAT
>WWET01001134.1:373086-410935 GCA_011038615.1 Limnodynastes dumerilii | reverse complement strand
CCTGCTGCCTGTACTCCTTGCGCGCCCTCGGTAATATAGGGGCGGGCAGAGGGAGTACGCGCGCTCCCACACGCTTACAGAGGCCAGCCAAACCTCAGTCCTGGCCTGCATGCGACGCATCGACCGGGGACTACAGCAATCTACCGTCAGGGACCCAGGTAAGAACTAGCTCCCTCTCTGACTCCAAACAGGAAAAAAGAAGACACTGGGAACCGGAGGTGGGCGTCCTCTTATACCACCGGTGTCTTCTCTTTTCCTGTCTGGCTCCAGTGGGGGAACTGTAACCCGGAAGTGTGCTGACAGGATGGGGGCAGAGGAAATTCACAATACACCTTTTGCCTATGCTTCTCGCTTTATTTAATTCCATCCTGTCTGGAGCAAAGTTTGACCCGGCCACCACGGGAGCAGAGATTGTAGTGATCCCGAAACCGGGAAGAGACCCTACCTCCTGTAGCAACTATAGACCCATATCACTCCTCAATGTCGATCTTAAGCTTTTTGCCAAAATCCTGGTGAGTCACTTGAATTCGATTGTCACTTCGCTTGTGCACCCGGATCAGGTGGGGTTTATCCCCAGCCGTCAAGCATCTGACACCAGGAGAGCCATAGATCTCATTCGGATTGCTAACACTCGCCGTCTCCCTGCTCTCGTGGTGGCATTGGACGCGGAAAAGGCATTTGATAGAGTTGACTGGATGTACATGCAGCTGGTTCTCTCGACCAAGGGCATCCAGGGCCCCTTTCTGAGTGCTATTGCTGCTCTCTATTTTAACCCCTCTGCAACCGTCTTGGCTAATGGGTTCAAATCCTCCCCTTTTTCTATTCGCAACAGCCCTAGGCAGGGCTGCCCCCTATCCTCTCTCATATTTGCCTTAATGATCGAACCCCTTGCTATCAAAATTAAAGAGAATCCTGACATCACTGGTATTGTCGTTGGCCCCACTGACCATAAAATCTCCCTTTATGCTGATGACATTTTATTGACCCTCACCAACCCGATTGTGTCCCTTCCCAATCTTCTCAAAGATCTATAAGATTTTGGGACCCCATCTAGTTATAAAATTAATGCTAATAAATCTGAGATTTTGCCACTACATTTGTCCCCTTCTCTACATCAACTCCGCCAGAAATTTAATTTCCGTTGGCAAGCTAAGCAGCTCAAATATTTGGGTATTTTACCAACAAAGTCCTACCAACCTTGTGTCGGCCTGATGGGGAGGGAGGTCTGGGTGCTCTAAACTTTTTGGCTTACTATAGAGCAGCACATTTCACTCAATGTATATGTTTACATTCACCTACAGGCACCAGGGTATGGACGGACATTGAAGCGAATTTCTCCGATACCATCTCTGCCTCTTTCTTTCTCTGGCTACTGCCACGTCACAGACCCACTCTATCTTCGCTCCTGCCCACTATAGCCTTTTCCATTTCTATTTGGGACAAACTTACCAAAACATACGAGCTTTTAGCTCAACCCTGGCGTCTATACCCCCTTTGGAACAATCCGCTATTCCAACCCAGATTTGATAGACACTCCTTCTCACCATGGATAGCTAGTGGCATCTGCCATTTCGCGGACTTGGCCCCTCTCCGTTTTTTTCCCTCATTTGCGGAGCTTCAGACCAGACTCCATCTTCCCCATACCTGCTTTTGTCAATATCTCCAGCTGCGCCATTTCTATAATTCCCTTGCTCCTCCACAATTCTATACCTCCAGCTCTACCACTCTAGAGTTGCTATGTGCCCTGCGTTCCCCCCCGACCAAACTTATTTCAACCTTTTATCGGTTGTTCCTCCACCACAAACGCCCTTCAAAAGACCCTCATGAGCTGCAGTGGGAGAGAGATCTTGGGGAGTCAATGGACGAGGAGGACTGGACATCAATTAGAGAAAATCTCGCCAAAACCTCCATATGTGTCCGAATTAACGAAAAAGCTCATAAAGTTTACTATCGTTGGTATCTGACTCCCAAAAGGTTGAGTGTAATTTTTCCTTCTAACTCTGCGGCATGCTGGCGAGACTGTGGTGAGGAGGGCACCCTGTATCATATATGGTGGTCTTGTCCGAAAGTGGTGGCCCTCTGGCAAGAGGTCCATCACTTGATCTCCTCTGTCACGGGGGTCCCCATCTCAGCTTCTCCCACGTATTCTCTATTTCCCCGTACTACCCCGGACGCCTCCAAGAGCGCTCGTCTCCTCATAAAGCACATTTTAAATGCCACTAAGTGTCGGATTGCAGCGCATTGGAAGCAACAATCCCCCCCCCCTCAATTTCATCTATCATTAAAGAAGTCTGGCGAATATATAAACTAGAATATATTTCCAGTATTCTCCATGACTCTTCCAAGCGCTTCTCCGGGGTTTGGTCTCTATGGCTTGCCCACTTTCAGATTACCCCGGGTCTTCATGACTAACCGTTAACTTCCCATGACAACACTCATACATTGACAGTGGTCACCTCCTTCAGGATTTCCTTCATTCCCCTTTTCCCATCTAAACCTTCAACCCGTCTTGCCTCTCTATTTCTTTTTTCTGTACCCCTTCCCTCATAACTATTTGAAAAACTCAATAAAACATATTTAAAAAAAAATATATATATACGTTATATGTTATAACTAATTTAGTGTTGTATCTTATATGTAAATGTTTGTTACAATAATAAAATAAAATAGTCTTGTTTTTAGCAAAACATTTATTCATAAGAAACTAACTTAAAACTTTTACATACAAATATTTACAATACAAAAAAACCCAAAAGCATTACAGCATCTCCCATTACTTTGAAGTTTGACTAAAATTATCAACTCTAAGGAATCTATAAAGTATAATATATTGTAAAACACATTTAAATGTTGAAAAATCATATAATATTTCCAAAACATTCTTGTTCATACAGGTTTGTTAAATAAAAATTCTATATTGAAAAAGCACTCATCACTGTAAAAAAAACAAAAAAAAAAACAAAAAAAAACTCAGCACTGTAAAACTTGGTTCTGTTTCCCAAAAGCCATTTCACTAAAGGCAAAGTCCTGGGACTTGAGCCTTCGTCCAAATCATCAAGGCAAACATCGCTGGACAGAAATTGTCCAGATGTTTGCCATAGAACATATACAAATTGTCGTATTCACTAAAGGCAATTTGTCTAAATCGCCTTTAGTGAGATGGCAAATCGCTGAAAATAAATTCTCCTGCTGTGTGGGGCACTTTCAATGAAAGCACCTCACACATAACCTGATAAACATATGTCAATATATTTGATGTGTTTTTTTGTGTGCAAAAGCCAAGCGCAGCATGCTTGAAAGGCATAGCCAGGCTGCGCTGATAGAAGTACAAGGTTCAGCATTGCTAAGCCTTGCAGTAATATCAGAGTCAGCATGGTAAGCCTTCTAAACATGCTGTCACATATAAGCACAATGAACATACATTACAATACATGCCATACAGTAAAACAGAATAAAAATGCATATGTCCCCCAATAATATAATAAAAATACAGGTGACCACTCTGTAATGTTTAAAACCTCTTATGTGTCACATAGCATTTAATAAAGAATAAAGAAATATTTAATTATTATTATTATTTTATTATTATTATTCATATTAATACTCACCGTTAAGATGTCCTCCATCTTGGGAAGCATTGCTTCTATTTTCTTATTTCCTTACTTACTTTCTTCTCCTGCAGAATGAAGATTCTTGTCACCTTGATGGATGATCTGTGTCCAGACCAGCTGTAGACGTCACAAACCTCTCTCTTCTTCTGCACTGCTACTAATGAATATACGGTAACAAAAGGCTCACTTTTATAGAAATCCTGACATCATTTGCATTGTGGACCTCTAGTGGATTCTCTAGTTACCGTATAGTCATTAGTAGCTGCGCAGAAGATGACGGAGGTTCGGTACCTCCGTCAGCAGCTCCAAGGTCCGGACCCAGAACTTCATTCAAAGTGAAAAGAATCTTCATTCTGCAAGAGAAGAAAGTAAGTAAGGAAAGAAGAAAATCCAGGCAAGTCTTCCCAAGATGGAAGACATCTTAATGGTGAGTATTAAATATTTCTTTATTGTTTATTAAAGACTATGGGCCTGATCCAGAGCTATGGCCGCAAGCGATCGTACGCCGATCGTAAGCGAAAATTCGTGAAAAAAAAAACGCACTACGCATGTGCAGTATGACAACTTCCGGTCGACCGAAGGACATGAGCGAACAGCGAGCATATTTTCAGCGTATTTTTCGCTCAAGGGGCGAAAGTTTTGTACGACGATAGTCTGGACGCTCGAGTTACTACACAGAGGCGGGGATAGCCATTTAAATTGTACAGTATGGGCGTGCTAAGTGGAAAATCTTAGGGTAGGGTTCAGCCGCCGTAAGCAGGTACAATCAATGGGAGTGTTATGGGCGTGAAAGTTTATACGCCCGTGCGAACGTACGCTACGCTCGCGGGCGATTGCGGTCGTAGGTCTGGATCAGGCCCTATGTGACGCACAAGATGTTTTTAACATTACAGAGTGGCCACCTGTATTTTTATTATATTATTGGGGGACATATTATGCATTTTTATTGATTTTTACTGTATGGCACGTATTTTAATGTATGTGCAATTTGCTAATATGTGACGGTATTTTTTATTTTTTTACACAACAGCGCAGCATGTTTAGAAGGCTTACCATGCTGTCGCTGATATTAGCACTCTTACGAAAAGGGGGCTTTCCCCACCTTTACGCATGTCGTGGAGATAGACATGCTAATGAGACGAGAGGCAGGGGAAGCCCCATTACGATCAGGTATGCGGCCGTAAGCCCGCATACGTGATCGTAAAAGTTGGGGTAGAAATCTGGACAAGTAAGTGTCCAGATTTCCTACCGACAGCGGGGGAGCGCACAGGGCGTTCACTCCCCACTACAATACCGGCCGTAATGACCTTGGGCACCCGTAGGTCATAATCCGGCCCTCTGTGCCTTCCAATTTCTAAAGCTTTAACAAGACATCATTAGTAATACAGAAAAAAAACAAAAAACATTGGGAGGGTATATACGTACCATTATGGAGAGTCAAGGAAACCATATTAACAGGTAATCTGTGGTTCCCATCTCCTCCCATGACAGTACTAACTAATGGGTCATACCCAAATGACCTCTATATTGGGAGGGACTTACCATACAGGACACTCTGATGAGTGTTTGAGAATTTTTTTCTTCACACAACTGCAGACAAAACTCTCCATCCAAATATCCAGTCTGTAATGTTTGGTAAAGTTGTGAATAGATAACCATCCTGCAGCTTTGCGTAATTCATCCACAGATGCTGCTTGACATGTAGCCTATGAAGTGGCCATAGCTCTAGTAGAATGTGCTCTAAGAGCCACAGGTGGTTAAAGTCCTTTGCTTTTGTACGCATCAGATGCAGTTCTTTATCCATATGGCTATTGATGCTTTTGATGCAGCTCCTTTATGTCTTCTGTCTGTGAGAACGAAGAGATATTTGGATTTTCTGAATTTTGATGTTTTGTCTAGATACAACTTTAGAGCCCTTACTAAATCATAGAAACATAGAAAGTGATGGCAGATAAGAGCCACATGGCCCATCTAGTCTGCCCATTTGTTTATTGAAAACTATACTGACCCTAGACCCTATTTACCCTCAATTTGGTTTACAATTTAGGATACCCTTATATTTATCCCAAGCATGTTTAAATTATTCTACTGTATTGGCCTCAACCACCTCAGATGGGAGGCTATTCCACTTATCTATCACCCTTTCAGTGAAGTAATTTTTCCGCACATTTCCTTTGAATCTACCACCCTCCAGTTTATATTTATGCCCTTGTGTTCTATTTCACCTTTTCTTTTCAAAAATGGTACCCTCCTCTAGCTGGTCACAACCCTTGATGTATTTGAAAGCTGCTATCATGTCCCCCCTCTCCCTTCTCTACTCCAAGCTATAAATATTTAGTTCCTCTAGCCTTTCTTGGTATGATTTGTTACAAAGGCCATGGACCGTTTTAATTGCTCTTCTTTGCACAGTCTCTAATGTATTTATGTCTTTCTGGAGATATGGCCTCCAGAACTGAACACAGTATTCTAGGTGAGGGCATATCAACGATCTATAAAGGGGCATCACTACTTCTCTCTTTCTGCTACTAATTCCTCTCCCTATGCAACCAAGCATCTGACTTGCCTCTCTCATTGCTTTGTTACATTGATTGGCTACCTTTAAGTCACTGGAAATAATGACTCCTAGATCCCTTTCCTCCTTGGTAGATTCTAATGTAATGCCATAAATCAAGGTTATGGAAAGTTTCCTTTGCACTTTTTGGATTGGGGCAAAGCAAAGGTAAAACAATATCCTGATTAATATGAAAAGTAGACACTACCTTAGATAAGAATCCAGGGTTTGTCCTGAGAACTACTTTGTCTTGGTAAATTTTCAAAAAGGGTTCCTCTGCCCAAAGAGCTTGAAATATGGAAATTCTTCTTGCTGATGTTATGGCGATAAGAAAGGTTACTTTCCAGGACAAAACTTTCATAGGGATTTCTTGGAGTGGTTCAAAAGGAGAAGCAGTTAGGGCATCTAGTACAATGTTAAGATCCCATGAGGGAATAGGCATATGAAACACAGGTTTGGTATGCTTTACAGCTTGAATGAAGCGGATGACATATGTTTCTTTAGATAAGTCCATATTAAAGAGCGCCGAGAAATCTGAACCTAGGTAGAATTTAAGGCAAGGCCTTACAGATCTTCTTGCAAGAAGTCCAGCACATGATTAATGGGACATACATCCCGAAAAACACTATGTTTCTTACACCATAAAGAGAATATTTTCCATATTCTATAGTATACCCTAGGAGTAAAGGGTAAACCTGTGCACATGTACAATAAGATACCAACAAGCAAGTGCAGGAGCTGTTCGAGTCATACTTTGTAAATAAACGCCAAAGACGCCGCAAGCAGAGAAAGGTGAACCCCGTAAGAGTGAGAACTCTGATAGTGGGCGGAGAGTGGGATAAGCTGAATAAGATGGACAGTAATTCTTCGGATGAAGAATTTGAATATGAGAGTAATGGAGAACAATTCTGTCCCATAGCTACACATAGGCAAGAGTATCCTAAGGCACAAACACAGTTGAAACCCACCAAAGAAGCGATTCTGTTAGATTCACAACAGAGACCTGTTTCTCCCAATGTTAACAGAAAATGGGGACCTTTTAACTGCAGCTAACCCAGAGGGGGAAAATATGCTGGTATATGGTGTTAACCCACATTATGACACAAATGCCCCATCAACTTCAACAGGGGTAAGACATGATATGGGGTGGCTAGAACTGCTGAGAGGGAACAAACATTAGTGGAGCAAGGACATGTAGAAACACACAACTGGTTAATGAGCAACATTCCCAGAGTACAACTGTGTATGCAGCAATCCCCTACTGACATCAGGGAGGTGGTAGTTTATGACGTTTGTGTTATGAAACCAAGGAACCGACACCCTTATTGTAATGTAACCTTACAATGGAGTAATTCAGACAGATCTATTTGTACTGCATTGCTAGACACAGGAGCACACACCACACATACCATCCACATACACATAATAGGTGGCTGTGGAAGGTTAAAGAGGTAAACAGACGTGGGCGTCACAGGTTCGCTGTTGGCTACAGAATGATAAGGGTTCGCCCTTTAATGCAGAAGTGTTGGTCTCAAAGTTCCTGGAAAACATAATTGAAATGAACTTGCTGAAGGCTCAGTCCATAGACACCCCTTCAGGAACATATGTTTTTTTGGTACTCCATAAAAGCCTTCACTATAGCAACAGTGAAACTGATAGGTAGAGGGAATGCTAAATGGGAACCAGTGTATATACCTCCTCCTGCACTGCCAGTTACCTTAAAGCAATACTGCATACAAGATGACTTAAAGGAGATTGGAGAGACTGTGCAGGCTTTGCTAGAAACAGTGTTGGATGTTAATGCGAATATGAAGACACCAAACATTGCAAAGGAAGCAAAAAAAATATGCTGGAAACAATGATGTTTAGGAATGTGTTTGCCATTTACAAGGTGACCAGAAAGAATACAGCGTTTGTTGGGACATTGAACAAAAAGATGCATTTCAAGCTGCAGAGCAAGTTATCCAGGTGTATAACACCCTGAACCCTTTATTAACAGCTTATACAGAATTGCAGCATGTGGAAAGCACTTTAAAATAATCTGTGACAATACTGACATCACCAGGCCACAGTTGGACGGCTGCAGTATACTAACCTCAGACCATTTCACACAAGAGTGGGGAAGGAGGTTCCAGGCAATGGGCCAGATCCAGAACAACGTCCCTCGGCAGAAATACGTCCGTCAGATGCCGATGACAGTTACTGCGCATGCATAGTAACTATTTTACGTAATCTACATATCGTTTTGTTACGTCTTTAAGACCGCATATACGCAATCTACGTAATGGCCCAATGTGCTGAGTTACAGGGTGTTATGTGTCTTGATGAAACAGAAGGACAAGTGATCATCATTTATACCAACACTTGGTCAATATTCCAGGATTTAACAACATGGATGACCACATGGCAACACAAACCTATCTGGGGTGGTGCCATAATTTAGGACTGCATTTGGACACAGTGTACCACACTTTCTGTGTCACTTGGACAGGTTAATGCACATACTGGACTAAAAGGTAATGACACAGCAGATGCTTTTCTCCAAGTTAGAGCCACTGAACTGTTTCCAGAGGAAGCAACTGATCTGTATAATCTTGGAGATTGGGCACATGCCCAGAGTGGACATGGAGGAGTTGAAGGGACTTATGCATGGGTTCCAAAGACACAACAATTGCACTATCATAAACAACCGACAGGAGATGCTGGTTTAATCTATCATGGAAAATCAGCTGAACAAGTGGCAAATAGACTTTATAGAACCCATGCACACTGAGAAAGAGGCAGTGCAATACAGCAGTGAATATATATTCTGCAGCAACTTAAATGTACGCCCACACACGTGGACCTGAAGGAGGCAGCGTGCATTGTGAATGAGAGGATAATAGGGGAGGGCTCTACACCATACAAAAGGAATTACAAGATAAGGGTACATGGGGTGACATTGTTAAATCAGATGTTAGAGGGGAATTTTGTGTTACTCTGTATGTATATATTGATCACTTGACAATGGGTAAATTACTGATGATAAAAGAATCACTATGCATTAAACAAGAACACTGTACTGGGGGGGAAGGTATAGATTCTTCCTACAGGGAATCTGAAATTGTGGGGATAATTTGTGGCAGCAGGTTTAGGATATATTTTGTATTGTTGGAAGGTGATACTAACCCCTGTCCAGACAAAGGACTTTGGAGAATGATCCTTCATAATCATGACTACCACATATTATGATTAATCTGATTTAAAGTGAAGTACCAAGATCCGGAGATAGCATGAATGTGCTACATCACAGCCAGAGATTAAAAGAACTTAATGAACATTGCGACAATGCTTCTATGACAACTGAATGATTTATGGATGGCTATATATAACAAATATCAACCAAAGTGAACTGACCCATAAAGGTCAAGAGTGGTTTGAAGCCAAGATGGCTGTTTTAGTGACCTTTATTGGGTCTGTATCACTTCAAAGATGTGCAATGTCAGCTTACATGTTAAATGTTAGAGTCCAGTCATTGTTAGCCTGACCGTTTGGTCAATATTGAAGTCTTAAGCCTACATCATATATTTGCCTACTAAATTCTGTGTAAAGTCTGGATAAGGTTTAAGTGTTTCAGATTCTGTTTATGTGCGGGATAACTATTACATAGGTGATCCAAACATAAACAGCATTGTTTTTCCAAAGTTTAGTAGCGTAAACCCAGCAAAAGGTGTATAAAAGATAGCATGTTATTCTAGAATATCAGCTTATTCTTCAATGCCCAGACTGACTGCAGAAGTGCTGTTGACTGATCCAGCCTACCATTGTAGGGCGAGGCTCATGGATGTGATTGTCGCTGTATGCTGAACATACTTGATTGAAACTTGAAGCTAAGTACAATAAATACTTTTTATATTTTTTAGACGTGTGTATTGCATTATTCCCATAATACCTACTGTATTGTTCAAATAATCCACCAACAGTAGATGACCCTCATTTAGATAAATCTCCCCCGGGGCTTGTTCTTCACCCTGCACAATGGTGCCGTTAACACTGCTTCATAGACAACCATGACCTCACTTATCACCTTAGGTGCCCAATACGTATTTTACTGAACTGCCCTGACTTTAGTAGTATTGCAGCGGGACACAAATCTTTGAAAATTACCGCATTTGTCAACGATATTCTCTTCTATTTACCAAATCCCAGGCATTGTCTTCCACTGTTACTACAGAGACTTACGTCGTATGGCAAGGTCTCTGGCCTCACAATAAATACAGACAAGTCTGTGGTGTTCTATTTGACCCCAGGAGCCCAACATGGGGTAGACAGGCTCCTTTTCAATGGGCAATGCACTCACTCACTTACTAGTGTGTACAAATCCCCAAAAATCCCGCTGTTGTCTACTCTTGCAATACTACTAAATTCATCACGTCATTACGCAGAGAGCTTGATGGATGGAATCACCTCCCGTTATTTTACCTTTGGAGAGCCAATCTGTTAAAGAAGACTTCCTTCCCTAATATATTATACATCATGCAATCATTCTCGCTTACTTACGTAGAGAGACAGACAGTTCGTTAACTCTCTATTCCGAAATTTTATTTAGGGAGACCATCGCCCACATACTGGATTAAAAAAAAGCTCCAAAAATTAAACCTAAAGTAGGAATCAATTTCCCCAACATAACTTCATATAATCATGCTTGCCTTTTGAGACACCTTCAGGACTATATTAGTGGTTCGGACGCTTATACCGATTCCCAACTGGAGGTGCCGTTTTTGTAAAATATTAAACACATCTCCTTCTTACATTTACATAATCAGGAGGTCTCCCCTAGTGTTAAGGAGAATCCTTTGCTCTAGTCTACAGAACTAATATAGCACATTCTGCACCACAAATTGAATCTTAATGCCCACAAATCTCTACACCAAACATTTCTCGGAAATCCAGAATTTCAAGGCGGGAACTCATCTTATCCTTTTGTGGTGTGGAGAATGGGGGTGTTTATACTTTAAAGTGGCTGGTAAACCAATTTACAAAGTGTGTATATTCTTACGCCTGAGTGAAAGAAAAATATTGTTGTTTAGGTTCCCGTCCTTTTGCGTATCTCCAGGCTCTCCACTATATTTCTAAAACAATACATTACTTTTCACCTCAAGATTTGAATAACCCCCCTCCAATAAGGAGTGCAATAACTAAATTATTATAAACATCTTAGTGTTGAATTTGTTTGAGGCATTTACCACTGGTTTGTCACAATGGAGCTCTCAATTCCGACATATTACTATTCAGAAATTACTTTAAGCTATACAAGAATCCCGCTCACCTATTCCAGCAAGCATGTATAGAGAATGGTTTTATAGAATATACTTGTCTCCTATATGGAGCTCTCACTGGTCTATCCTCCACTCACTGTTGTCGTAGCTACAGATTAAACAATGCTGATATCTACCATTGCTCATGGAGCTGCCCTTTGGTGAGATGCTTGGCTACAGGTCTGGAGATACACAATCAACTGGTCACCTATCCGTTTACTACGGAGTGGGTAATCCTGGGATCTTGCCCCCTCAGCATCATGTATGGAAAAGTGTTAGTGCTGGCCATGAGTGCTGCCATGAGAAAAACCATACCAAGTAAAAATTGTTTTATTTGTTTTGAATAGACTTGCTCGAAGCAACCCTCATGAAAGAGCAACAAGTAGCCAGGTTTCTCATGACCTGGGAAAGTTGTATTAGTGCTTTATCACCCACTCATAAAAGACAAACTCAAAACCACTTCTCTAATACTACATGGTATTTACTGAGACTTCATGAAAACAACCCCCCATTGAATTGGACGAGAGTGTGTAAGAGATAGATAGAGTGTATATATAGTAACTCCCGCTGCAGAACTTTTGTACCGTGGATGTATTGGTTAAGATGTTGGTTAGTGTGTAGCTCCTTGTTTGTATCAAATACATGAAATTTCTTTAACAAATATGATATTCATGAAACAGTTATTGTATTGATACTGTGATATACATATTTATATTGTACTTCTGTACATGGATCCTGAAATGTTCAGTCTGATGTAAACAATACTGTAAAACACATTATCATAACACTGTCAGTTCATATGATGTATTGTGTGTCTGTTCTCAAAAATATGTCTAAAAAAGCTGCAGAAGAGTAAATTTAAACTTTATATAATTACCAAGACACAAATGTGTTAGTTTGAGCAACATTCACTATTGGCATATTTAGAGTTGCTATGTTTGTCATTACTCCTCACAATTTAACAGTTTGAAGAAGAGAAAGAAAAAAAAAAATCTAAACACTGTTATTTGCATCAAGAAAAACCCAAAAATTAGAGTTTGGAACATTTGACAAGTCATTCCTCAAAGTTTCAGTTTGGTAATCAGGACAGAAGGGAGGGCACCAATTCAAGGGAGATGTGTAGAATTAGGTCAAACATCTTATCTAATACATCTCATGCAGCAATGAAGGATCTCTTCCACATAAGATACACAGGATACTAAAATGTATTATAGTAAAGCTGCTCAGAGAATACAGCACTGTAATTCCTGCATTAATATACATAGACATTTTACTTGAGAAACCATCGAGCTCAAGCCAAACACAAAATAGAATGGCAAAACACTAACAGAATTTTTGGAAAAACTACTTCCAAGTGGTTTCTAAACTCTCCATTTATGGTACCCTAAAAGGAGAGTTCACACTAGATATTTTCGGACAACATACATACAATTTTGGCTTGAGCTTTCATTAGTTTGAGCAGTAAAATTAAGCAATTTAAAACAGTTGAACAAACCATTGTGTACTTACAAATTCAAAGGGCATGGCTGTTGCAGCATACACACTTGCACAATATCAGTGAACGAGTGTGTGGAACGTGATTGGAATTGATAGGGTTATAAAGAATTGTAGTGTATTACAGCTCATGGCCTAGGAGTACCTTTTTTTCAACAGAGCAACAATTTCTGAAAAGTAGTACATTAACATAAAACTAGCTAAAGTACTGAGCGTTGTCCAGGTTTAAATCTTCAAGTTAAGTTATCAATGAGTTGTCTGTAACAGTCAACATTTAAAAACATAATTAGCAGCTCTTCCAACATACCCTTGAGGTGGCTGCCCAGAGTGTTTTTTGTTTTTGGAGTGTTGCCAACAGCCCTAAGCCCTAACTTTCCTTCAAAACACCAAAATCAGAAAAAAATAAGCTCCTCCCTGTTCCAAACTCTTCCCACAATTAACCTTATTTATTCAAGTCACACCCTCTTTCCATAATCCTGGTCTCTTTCGTGGCCAGTGAATCGGGACAGTTGAGTTATTCTAAAATTCAGGTGGTTGTCTTTATATAAACTCTTGGGATCTTAAAACTAAAAAAATAACTTCATTAAGCATCCAAGACCAATTGCCACCTCTGAAGATTTTGCCCAAATCCATCCTGGGGAAGGCCTTGAACAGGCTCCCCATTTCCAAATGCATGACTGGAAAACCAGACCAATACATTTCATATAGAAGATTTGTTGCTTAATGTTGTTTCATTCAATGTTAAACTATCAAACTTTCAGAAAGCAAAACTGCTAGGAGTTAGAAAGCTTTTATAAAAAAAAATTCAGATTTTACAGTTACTAGAAGGTCAATTTATATATTGGAGGCTTCTGTAACAGAAATGTACTTTGCCACCATCTGTAATGGCCAGATGCCACCATCAGTAATGGACTACTGCATAGAGTCTAGAATTTGAACGTTACATGAACCACATTAATATGGTCCTGAAAAAACGGTTTCTTGTCAACACATTTTGCTTACATATATGATGATCTAAAACACAAGGGGGTTCTTAACCAGTAGCTAGCATGCCATTTTATCCAAAATAAAAATAAAATTTGTTACCTACTGTGAGGATACAGGTTCTTCTGGATTATATATACTCTGTGTCTAATTGATCTGAACAGGTTTATTCCAAAACATAAGAGTAATGGCATCTTATGAAGCCCAGTACACAACAACAAGTCAAGATGAAATAAGTTAGTTAAAGTTAAAGTTAATCCAGGGCTAAGGGTTCCCCAATGAACTGCTGGCAGAGTATCCCCACTGAACCCAGTATAGTCCAATACAGAAGCAGGGCCGGCTGAGATTAGCCTCCAACACCAGAGCTCACAAAGTTCCAACTGTCTGACTCCAGCCCAGTCCACCTTTTTACCTAATCACAATTCCCCTCCTAGGGCCAGGAGCCGATGAGGAAGGTTTGGTCAGGGGGCATCTAGGGTTTTAAGTGTCCAATTTGGAGGACTTCCTTCTGGGATGTTGCCAAGAAGTCTGTCTTAAGCCTGGACAAACCCTGTGATGGAGATAACATCTGCCCATTGTAGATCTCACACACTTAGAAATAACCCTTAGCAGCATTTTGTAATGTCACCTTGTCATTATCTGGGTCCAGCTTATTATTTTAATGCAAAGGCCACAGTCTGGGGAGGAAGGGTTTTCCATATAAGAACTTCCTGCAGAGAGCAGCTACAGCCCCCTCATCACTATCCTGTAACAAGACTTTGCTCTAATAAAGTAGACATCACACACCCAACTACATAACACCGTACTATAGCTAGAGAAACTCCATATTACATGTACCAGGTATAAATAACAGTTTCCCTGGATAATCAACAGGGCTAAAAAGTACAGACTGGGTATGGATTGGGATAACGGGTAACTACTTCCCTCCCCCCAACCTGTTTCCTTACACTCACACATACAAATATAAGCTACTGCCATTTTCCGGAGACTGCCATTTACACTTTCCAAACAAAAACAAAACAAAGAAAAAAACAAACCCAAAACACAAAAAAAAAGTTCATTCATGTCAATATGAACCGACTCTAGACACCAAGAACCTGGACACCTACACTGATTGAACCAACTAAACCTAGGAAGGCTACATAAAGAGACCTAAAAACAGGATTCTGGCAAAGACTGAATAAACTGAAGTGTGGCAAAAGTGCAGCACTGCAAAACTTACCTTATCCATCAGTCAATGGTCTATTCTAAAGTAGAGTAGGTTATATAATTAATTATACAGCTTGTCATGAACACAGTTTTAAAGTATTTAAGAGACTCAATTTATGTGCCATAAAAACCACACCCTTCTATTCTGCAGATCTTTATAGACAGACATCTATGCTCTGCAGAATCAAGTAATGAGTTGGAATTTATTCCTGTGGATTAGTGATCAGTTTGTTATTCTTGTTCTGCCAAGAATAAATCCATTCCACTAGCCTTGAATTTGTATGAAAGGACAGACCAGCACAGATTTTAATGATTTTGTGTTCTGTTGCCAAACAATTACTACAGGGCATCTCTCCAATCCTGTTTTGGATTTGCCAGTCTACAATACAACTCTCAAGCTTTAAATAATGTCAGACAATATCTATAAATCCATTTTTCTTTTTAATTCTGAAATATCCAGTGGTTCTTTGACAGGGAATTCATTTTGCACACCTCTAGAAAAGGTCAGTCAAGACAGATTTACAGTTGCATTCACACATACAAAAGTCTGTTTCAGGTAAGAAGTTATTTGGCAATTTTATATGAATTACCCGTTTTGTTTTTAGTTCTATTGCCTTTGCCCCAGTCATATGAAAAAAAAAAATATATAAGTAGTGTACAGAAACATATTTACAAATCAAAAAACTATTCAAAGTGCCTCCGCATAGTGATTGTGTTCCTAGAGATATGTACAGCTGCCTATACAATTATGTACAGGTGAATGCACTATATATAGCACAAGGTTTAATTGCTGTGATATGGCTTTCTAGGGAAAGTGCTTTATACAGTACTTGGCAAGTGGCAGATGTGGCATTGCTAACACTGAAATAAACTAAACAAATAAATAAGTGGGGATTTGGGGGCATAGATTAAATGGCAACCACATCAAGAGCTGAACAAAATTATTAAGAAATATATACAAAAGGGTCTCTATTGCCGTGTCCCATTCAGAAGAGCTGCATTACACACATCTTCATACTTTCATAACCAATAGGGTGGGATGTGTTCAGCTTATGGCCTGGTTACCATCCAGAACTCAAGGTAAATCCAGTTGAAACATTGTAGACTGAAGGAGAATGGTGAATGCCAGTCATAAAGCCATGTTCATGATAGGTCATCCTCTGTGTTTACAACAGATATCTGAAAAAGAAAACCAAGTAGTCTAGAAAGGCTGCCAAAGTATATAACAGGCTTTTAAAACAAAAAACCTACCAATTATTATATTTGACAGCTATGTAACAATAAAGGTAACGGCTGCAATTTCTGCACAAAGTTGAACTCAACGGCAACATCATAGGTAGCACTGTGAAGTTAGCAACACCATCACTGTTTGCTTATATAAAGAACACACTTTAAAATGCTATTCCACATAGTATAGTTAAAAGCCTATTAATTGTGTCCAAGCTCTGTTAAGGGAACAGGGGTACTTACTGCTGGATACGTGTGTCCTACGCTACCACTATGTCTTCCGATATCTATTGTGAGGTCCTCTTCTGTGGTTTTCAAGTACACAGGGTTGTCAAAATTCATACTTTTCATGTTCTTCCGCTGCCAGTTGCGCCACATTAGGTAAGCCCCAACTGCCACCATAACTAGTAGTACTGCAATGTAAGTAGTATGATCAGACTTTTACACAACTTGTAGCTAGAATCTGTTATAAACACTTTACTTGCATTGAGACAGTTACTCCTATGAGCCATGAAGTGGGAAATCATCATTTACATAGGAAATTTACTTACAGAGAGGAAGAATAGCCCATGCTGCAGATGTGTCCTTAGTGGCATTTGCCTCAAATACAGACGTGCTACCATTGCCTTCTGCAAAATAAATAAGTACTAGTTTATATTCTGGTAGCTTTGTTTGCAAAGTTATAATTTAAATGTAAAGGACTCGCACATTGATTGAACACTCCATTTTGGTAGCACAGATCTTACACGGTTCTACTAGAACATACATGAGACCCTTCATGAAGCATAAACATTTCATCACAGACTTATGTAACACCCGGGTGGTAAGGGCTACAGGTTTTTATTAAATTGATGGTATTGGTGGATTGCAGAGAGGTGTGAGCAATGCAAGAAAACTCAGAAACTTTGCTTAGACCAGCATTAAATTTAAATTTTAATAAATATTTCTTATGATGACTCAGATTAGCAGGAAACCTGTCCTATTCACAGCACAATGCAGGGGGAGAGGGAAACTTACAGTATATAAAGATAGGTTGTCCCGTTATTTTTAATCATCAACTCAGACAGATCACAATACAGTGCAAATAAATTTATTCCAGGCAGAAACAGTAACTTAATTTAGTTATAAAATGTAATGACTACTTCAGTCACCTTGTCTTACAAGTGAAATACCTTAAATTATATAACATTAAAACTTTTAATTTGTTATTTAGTAAGACAAATAACTGAAAGATATGCAGGGCTAGGCAATGTCTTGAAAGGATTGGCAGTTCATAGTAAAATATCAGTTATCTAAACAGAATAATAATATCAAGGTAAGTCTGCAGGTTTTTAGGCTGGCACCCTCAGATAGTTTCTCAGCGTTTCAGTTCTGATTTCTCTTCTTTTCCTGCTACTGTTTTTACTAGTATTTCCTCCGGACCCTGTTTCAACTGCTTCTCTACTTTAGTATATCACTCACAATATCTTTAACAATGCTCCTAGCAGTTCTTATGTCCCAAATGAATCTCAACTTATCTCAACTTCACTCCCCTGTCAAAACCAGCACCTCCGATGTCTCCTTCTGATTAACTGTCCCTTTATAGTCAGCTTTCCTGTCAGAACCTCCGCTGTCTCTCTTTAACACACTCTCCGGCTTACTCCCATCACCTCTGGCTCTCTCTCTCTTAAATCAGCCGTCTCCTTTCCTTTAACTCTTGTCCTCCGTCTTTCTCTATATCAGCTGTTTTCTCTCACCACTTCCTGAATGCTACTCCGTTTCTCTGTCAGACACCTGCTTTCTCACCGACAGCCTCTCTCTCCCAGACACCTCCGATGCCTACTCTCCTCACTGACAGCCTCAGTTTCTCTGTCACTGTAGATCTCACTGTCCAGATCCACACTATCTCCATCTATTCTCTATTATCTTCACTTTCCCTCTTAGCTGCTGTGTATCTCCTCAGCATTCCCTCCTGTCAGCACTTTCTCCGGCTTCCCCCGACATCACCAACACACACTGTCTGCACCACTGCCTCCTTCTGCCCTTTCCAACCTTACGATCCGTCTCAGCTGCTCACAACTGCCTTCTCTCTTGAATCAGCTGTCTCCTTCCCTTTACTGCACGTCCTCCTGCTCACTTCATATATCAGCTGTCCCGTTATTGCCACCGCTATTTCCCCTGTCGGCACCTCCAATAGTATTTCTCTCACGCACACACACTTCCTTCACCGTCTCCTCACACCAACTGCCTAACTCCAACTGCCTCTCCCGCTCTTCTCAATTTCCCTGAAGTTTCCATAGGTGCCTCGCACTGTACAGCACGCCTCTGTTTACTGGTCTGTTGCCAAGCAACGGACCTCGCACCAGCTGACAGCCTGCCGGCTCTCACCTCGCGCTGCCTGTAATCAGTTAAGCCTCCTTGCGCACCCTGCACTTTTAGACTGCAAGTGCAGGGGTGTCACATTTATACTACAAATAGGCATTTTTGGACAACACAGATGTAAATAACCATAATTTAATGTATACACCGACAAGGAAAAAGTGAACATAAATGAGCATACCTGTCATGACCCAGACCTCACCTGAGGCTTTTGTGACTTATCTGGGGCTCAAGGGGTTAATCACAACAGCCACCTGGTCTGTTCTACAATGACTAATTCCCGTTCTCCCACCCCAAATATGACTTATTGCCAATGAACTACCAGCACCAAGGCTATTCACAGGAGGCCTTCGGTTTTCCTTTACCCAAATCAAACAGTTATGCTTTACCAGAATTATCATCAACCCAGAATGACCTCTTCTGTTACCCGTCAGTAGCGTTTAATAACCGAGCTGGTCTGACACGTGAATCCGTAAG
Organism: Limnodynastes dumerilii; assembly: GCA_011038615.1. Taxonomy (NCBI): domain Eukaryota; kingdom Metazoa; phylum Chordata; class Amphibia; order Anura; family Limnodynastidae; genus Limnodynastes; species Limnodynastes dumerilii. Next base: position 391,727 of record WWET01001134.1, on the reverse strand, counting down.
AACACAGACATGAACTTATTAATTGATATTTAATACGATAACCACAACGAGAACAAAATAGACATACAATATGCAGAACAGTTTCTTATAAAATAAACAGGTGAAAACACAGAAAGACTTACACACAAGAACAGTCTTGGTCGGGACAGACCAAAGATCCATGAAGTGAACACCGTGTATGCATCATACACACTTTTTAAAGACCAAAACCTGCTCCTCTCTTTCCGAAATCTAGCTTTTATGACCCCCCTAATAAACTGATCCCTTTACAACAGGGTCCTAACCTGACCTCCTTGTTCTGCTCCACTACATTCAAGGTATTTCAATGAATCACCAGACCCTGGCCAAACAGAGGTCACTCTATAGTTTGATATTAATTGATACCCCTGGTATTTGATTATATCCTGACAATACCTTTTCAAGTTTTGACAAGACCATAGCTATAGTCAAGTAACACCATAAGACAGTCTTTGGTAAAACTTTCACTGCAGTGATGTGTTAAAATTGAATACAATGAGGCTAACAGACCAATCTAATCTAGACCTACAGTCTGGATACAGCCGTAATAAGTATATTGGTAATAAAGATGCTCTGAATAGGCTTCAGTATTCAAGTTTCATATTAAGCACTTACCCCCTGAAAGTGCTTTTTCAGGATGTAATCCTGTAGGGTTTGTAGCACGGTCTTCCGTAATAACAGAACTTCCTTAAAACAGAAAAAAAAAAAGTGGTTTTGAAAGTTTCACTTTGAGGCTTCCAACTAATCAGTTCTGGACAAGCCTAGTAGTCCAGTAATAAACACTAGCTATGGGGTGTTAAAGACTACTTGCTTGCACCTGAACTGTTCGCATAGTTCAAATTTTAAGATTACCACTCAGTGTGTAACCCATTTCAAATTGTACATAGTGTGCAATTAAAAATAAGAATTTACCATAAGTACAACAGTACACCAACAAAGACTTTACAAAAACTTTTCAAACAACGATTGACAATGACCACATTTACATAATGCGGATAATAGTGTGTTGACAGTTTTGAATGCAAGACCATTACAAACTGAAAAATTAGCTCCAAATCTTTCTACTCTAAAGAGGCTTAAGATCATAACCCATGCCCTGTTGCTACTAGTACCTTATTGCTTAATTCAAATACTCTATTGTTCCTTATTTCTTTCTAGTTTGGTTTGCCAAGTGAAGCTTTTCACCATGTACTTCGTTGACCCTCTCCTTAGTTTAGTTTTATAGCTAGATTACAACGATTTACCTTTAGAACTCACCCAACATAAGGCAGATTAACAATATAACGAACCATACCTCTTCTGCAGCTTCGGCCAACAAGTTCCAAGCCCTCTGGGCATACACAGGTATATTTTGGTGAGCGATCGTTAATCTGTGGAGCAGGCAGACACAGATACTCGCATCCTCCATTTTCTATTCTCTCATTACACCAATTTCTTCCTGTTGAAGGAATATTTTAGGATAAAGGTTTATGGCAGGCATAGAAAATTCACACAATCATAAAGACGCACAAATCTTTTCCTTCTCTTCAGGCTGTAGGGCAAAAGCCCTAGATTTATATTTGCAAAGAAAAAAAAAATGCAAGCCTCCTACCCGAGGGCTGGACAAGCTCATGGTAGACAATGATATCTTGCGCATCATTTAAGTTGTTAACCAGTGTTGCCAGCTCTTGCCCTGTAAATTTGTTTGCACCATAGATTGCTTCATTTTCACCGTCAATCCAGTAAACCCGATCCTAAAGTACAAACAAGGGAGCAATTTGTTAAAATGTGGCCAGAATTTAAACCAGATTAGGCAAAATTTACAAGCAATACAAATCCAACCTCAAATATAGTAAGCGCAAGAGGATGAGCCAAGAATTCTTTAGACTTCAGGATGATCCGGCGGTCCTGTCCATATAAATCCACACTACAAAGATGATGAAGCTTCAGATCCAGCCAGTAGAGTCTGCTTTTCACCAAATCTAAAATATTTAAAGTATTCTAAGGACATGTAGCATCACAAGCGTTCCAACAGTCAGGGGTGGAGGAAAAATAAAAACCCTGCAATAAATAACTTTTTTATGGAGATTTGAAGCACCAACTGGTTCAAAAAAAACAAACACATACCTAGAACAATGCCACTTGGCCGCTTAATGTCGGTCGTTACTAGTTCTTGTCTGTCTAACCCATTCATTCCAGCCTTCTCAATTCTGGCAGGCTCTCCCCAGTCTGACCAGTAAATGAATCTGAAGGTGTGTGGGAAAAAAAAAAAGAAGATTGAAAATCACATAGGTCCATTAGGCAAGGGGTGGAGCAACGAAATGACAAAGATGCTACAGGTTTTAACCAAATCCACTTAACATTGTGTTTCGCATCACGGTTCTAGAAGTCAAATCAAATGAGGTATTCTTTAGAACAGCTAATAAAGCCTTGTTTAAATGCTAAGTATAGATGGTGGAAACCAAAACTGCAGAGAAATGATCCACTTCATAAAGCCTGTAATTATTAAACACTGAATATTTAGCTTAATCCCCTCAAGTTCCATCTACAATACCTTTGTGAGCATGGCATTTTACACTGAACAGTATCTTTTTACTAAATTAGTAAAAAGTGTGATACTCAAGGAGCCATATAAACTCAGACTTGCCCAAAATAAAGTTCAAAACTAATTTTGTAAAGATAAGAATTTTAGTTTACTTTGTTTTCTTCAACAATTACCCAGATATTGGATCAACTGCTATAGAGGTAGGATCTTCCAAACCAGTGTTAAACAAAGCCTTCTTTTTGGACCCATCAAAATTTGAAACAGAGATAGTCTTTTGTCGAGCGTCAGTCCAATAAACGTTTTTATAGACCCAATCAACAGCAACTGCTGTAGGATTGTTAAGGCCATCGATAACCTTAATATGGCTTCCTACTCGATCACGGCTATCCACCGAAGCTCTAAAAAGAGTAGATTGAAACAAGGTTTGTATAATTTAGCATAAAAAATAAATAAAAATGAAATAGAGTTAGAGGTTGGTATCTGCCATACCTAAATATTGCTTTTTGAATGGTGTCTGCCCAGAACAAAGACTGTCCTGCAATATCTGCATCTAGTGCAACAGTATTCCGCAACGGCTCCACCAGCTGGATGTATTCCTTCCTTTCAAGTCCAAATTTCCGGATATCCCTGCGGTTTGTGAATATCAGACATGGTTCCCTTCCTTCAAAGGAGGTTAACATTTATATAAGTAAGATATTCACCCTAATTAGCAGCCCCTTAGTCTTCCCTATTTAATGGTGTCCAAATAGATTGGCAGGTATAAAGTGGTGTGGGAAAATGGGAGGATGCAATTATGTTGATAGATCAATTTGCCATTTCAAGAGGCTTATTAGTACTAGGGATACCCTGGAGAAAACCACACATGGTATAATTTCATAAATACATAAAATCAAGTACTTACCTATTGCCTTACAAACTCCTGTTGACAGATCCATTTGATAACCTCTGCTGCATTCACACTTGTATCCTCCCTTAAGATTGACACATATCTGACTGCAGATGCCTGGATTTTGACATTCATCAATATCTATAGTGTACAAAAATAAATGACATTCCTTCTACACCAAAAACAAAAGCTTTAACCTTATTAGTTACATTCCATAGTTAACACCCTCCTACACACCATAAAAATAAAAGCCAAAACCGTCACTCACCGCCACATGTTTTTCGGTCAATCAGTTCAAAGCCAGCTGGACAGTCACATTCATAGCCAATGATTACGTCCCGGCATAAGTGAGAGCAGCCACCATTATTCACCCCACATTCATTTACACCTAGAGAATCAAAGTACTTTCAGTTCTGGGTAGTAAGCCATAAATGAAATATAAACTGTGGTATACTTTGAACTTTACCACAATCCTTTGCTGGCTCATCACTTCCATCTTTGCAGTCATCGCGCTTGTTGCAGACCTTATGCAACTCTATGCATTCCCCAGAGTTGCACTTGAATTTACCAGGTCCTGTGCATTGATTAACTGAAGACAGCAGGTACAAAGCAAGGAAAAAGCCATCAGATGTGCTAATTGCAGATAAAACAGTGCAAGTAGAATGTATTATGTGCCCACCATTTTTACAGCGGAGTTCATCAGTGCCATCAAGGCAGTCCCTCACACCATCACATTGTCTAGTACCATGTATGCAGTTCCCATCTTCACATTTAAATTGATCAGGCTGGCATGTACGTGAAGCTGTAGAGGGTTAAAAACCAATACCATAATTACATTCATAAAACAATGCCTACAGAAAACAGATATTGTATTGAAGTGCTTGTAAGATCTACCTTGTACCTAGTATTGTTTACTAATAATTTAGGTTTCATAGACAGTTGAAAATGGTGTAATTTACATTTTTTTTTTTTTTTTTTTTTTTTTTTTATTTTTTTTTTTTTTTTTTTTTTTTTAATATCTTCTTGATTCCTAGAGCAGTTAAACATTGTGTTTATATTTTTGTATAAACAATACAATTATACAGAATGCATGGTTCATGTATAATAGCTTATACCTTGTAGTTTCATAACACCTGGTGTGTCAGTTTGCCTTTACCTGTATTAAGATTTTCCCCCATACTTTAATAGCTGCATAAGAATAGTAAGCAAAAGCACGAAATATATTGTTTTATGCATTTCATTTCATGTTTTTACATAAAGTTCGGAAAGATTCCACCTTATCCTGTCCTAGTAAACTTCCAGTTTTCATGGGATTTGTGATTAGATACTTCCATCCCCCCCCCCCCAAAAGGATAACTTACGACAGTTCATTTCATCGCTTTTGTCCTTGCAGTCTGCATCCCCATCACAGCGCCACTTTTTGTGAATGCACTCTCCAGAGCCACAAGGAATTTCACTTGGCGAGCACCTCTGAGGAGAGGCTGGTGGGCGTTTACATTGCTCCAGGGATTCATCCGAGAGGTCTGCACAATCTGCATCGTCATCACACAGCCAGTTGAGGGGTATACAGGAAGAATTTTTGCACTGGAATTCATGAGCTCCACATGTGGGAGGAATGCAGTTAACTTCATCACTACCATCACTGCAGTCTTTGTGACCATTGCAATAAAAGTTTATGGAAATACAGTGACCATTGGAGCAAGTGAACTCAGCTGGACTACAGGTCACATTCCCTGGAATGGACAAATACATTTGCATTATGATAAAGCACATTTGTAGGATGTAGCAATTACACTAGTGAACTTATGTCACTTAAGGTCAAATACCCAGATCTGGAGGATAGCCAAGTTAAACCCAACAGCAACCAATTAGAGACGATTTTTACATTAAGTTAACAGCTGATACCTGAGAAATTACCTGTGCCTTATGCATGATGTTGAGTAAATGCACTTGTCATAATCCCCTTCCTATTTTAGGACTATTGAGGAAGTCATTAAATTTGCTAATTAGGGATTAAAACTATGACAAAAACCTGCAGGAATACGAAACATGTATTGTTTCTGTAAGTCATACTGTACATGGCCTAATTTTAACCCCAGATGGTTGTAGCATGCTACATATATTTCCCACAGATGCCAAGTCAGCTGCACAGTCTAAAAATATTTTAAAAACCATGTCAGCAAAATCTTTCCACTCCACTGCCATGCTGTGTGGCCATGCTGGCAGGGAATACTAAATAAATGATGCCCAGTTACCAAAATTTTATAAAGCATTAAAAGCATTTTCAGATAAGAAAATAGTTTCTGCTAGTTGTATCAGGCCAAGATGCTCTACATTGTTAGTGTTGCTCTGGAATATTTAAAATACTGCTCTGTGCAATATTTACATGGAGCATACTAGAAACTTACGAATTTGTAGCACACATTTAACTCAGTTACTTGCATGGCTTTGTAGAATAGGTCAGGTCATGCACTTACGGCAGTTCTCTTCATCCTCTGCACTGTCACAGTCAGGTTCACCATCACATAGCCAAGAAAGGGGGATGCACTGCAATGACCGGGCTCCACAACTGATTTCTGTCTCTCTACAAGTTCTCAGATCTAGGAACCAGTTAATTGTATATAGTTAAGGCCAGTACTTGTAATAAGTCCAAAACAAATTGCTAGACTAATGGAGCAACAACAAACCCCAATTGTTTTATTCTACAGTGGTTAGATCAGTATGTATTAGCAAGTTAAAAAAATAAAACAGAAAACCATCTTTCTGTACTGACCATTTAACTGTTATACTCTCCATTTACTCTAATCGCAACCAATGATGAAAAAATATAATGCATTTTAGTGCTATTTTGTAAAGACCAATCATCCCAAAATGCGTAGCACCCTCATATAGGCTAGCCTCCATCACACACCATTGTTGTGATCAGTATGTTTCTACTACAACCCAGGTTTCTATGTCAGGCAATCTAAAGACAAAACAGCATAGAAGCAATAATGATTGTCAAAACAATCTGTGTGTCTGCATTTTCTCACTTGTTACATTATATTACAAAGAATTAAAAACATATATAATGAACTCCTTTTAAAAGTGCTGCAGTGGGGAGCAATAAGGCTACATCCAGCAAATCTTGGCATTTCACACTTCACCAGAAGTATTAATTGAGTGCAATATTTTTACCATGTCTTTCTAGGGAACACTGCTGCATTTTAGATTCTATTCATGTAAAATTATTTAAGTATAATTTGCATGCATATCATGCATTTATATGAAGACTGCCATCTGAGTGCAGCCTTAACAGGATTAAACAAAATATCAATTAATGTGGAAAATATCAGATTGGTTGTCTAGAATGATTTTATTGTTTTGACAAAGACCAATGTGTTGAAAACAAATTTTTATAATATGGTAAAGACTGATGACCTTGTAAGGACAAGTAAATTATGTTAAGGACGCTTACACCGGATGTATCACTTATGAGTGGTTGCATAACTTTAAAGAGTGTCATATTTAACACTGTTACAGTGCACTACAAAACATGGCTATAAGGAGAAGAAAGCACAGAGCCAGAGAACAGCAGATGCATATAGGAACACCAGATAGAAGGTAATCAAAGCACTCCCATTGCAAAAGGATTCCACACAGATTGTGGCCACGTAAAGGGATCTGAACAAGCGAGCTTCATCAGCACTGGAACATACTACAAGTATCAGTGTAGATTTATTGTTGTCATTTAAGTGGATCTGTACTACATTTAAAGTACCGTAACTGACTGGGAGATCGGAAATCTTTTCCCTGCAGTCTTAGATAGTGAGTGCATAACTAGTGCTGTATTAATAGTGTTGCTGTTTTGGTTTTAGTCTGCTATTGTATTGGTGGTGGGGAAGCCCGACAATTATTGTATAACACTTGTAATGGACCAATGTGAAGGAACAGACAAAACTATACAAAAACTGCTGCTGACTGCATCACTCTGGCAGTCCCAAACAATCAGAGCCAGAGAGCCAAAGTGTGCACCTACTCTTGGCTAGTATGTAACCAGCTTTAGTCACTTCCCACTAGATTTTTGCATCATGTTCTAAACTTAGTCTGCAGGATCAAATGCAAGGACACTTTGCAACTGTAGAATTTCAAGTCTGGTGCTACTTTAAAAAGCGGATCTTACGGCATAGCTCTGGCGTTTCATCAGATCCGTCTTCACAGTCTGGGTCTCCATCACACTGCCAACGAACTGGAACACAATGGCCATTGTTGCAAACAAAGTCTGCCTCAGCACAGGTCTTCTTTACTGTAGGAGACAATTTCAGCAGACATCTAAAAAACTAAAATTCCAACTAGCAACATGACCAAGTGATAACTTAAATGGGTTGAAGGTCTTCCTTCAAATCATAGGTTATCAAGTACAGCAAACCCAAAAAGTAATGTTTTCAGACTCCTTAAGTTAATTGATCGTCTCATGCGATAACACCGAGTAATACAACCCAATAAAACCCAGTATAGACTGTTTTAACCTAGTTTTACAAGTAGAGGGCAATTCAGAAAAGATTTGTGAATTAGACAACACATGTATAAAAGTCCCTTCCCACTTCCTAGGTATTTCATATATGGAAGGACAGTGATCAGGTTGTCCTACAAGTCACTCATCCTCACATTATGCAAACATTCTTTATCTACTCTTAATAGGCCAATAAGCAAAAGTCATTGCAGTGCAGCTCTAGGCCCATTCGAGACAATTAGCAGAGCAACCGCAGTATGGCACAGCTAATAAACATTGCCTGGTCCACCGTCACAAAATGTTGCTTTTGCACCAGGCAGAGTCTCTGCAGCATGATACAGACATGACAGCAGTATTATGCTTCAGGTAGGCAAGTGGGTGGAATGGGCACTTTATTTCCTGCACAGGTTGCTAGCAGACCTAGTCCTGGCAAAGAGCAGCAGCTAGCTTTAAAACAGATTATCCAACACAAAGACTTACTTTGGGTATCTTCCAAGCATATACAAGCCCTGTTGCCAACCCACATACAACAAACCCGATTTAATGTGGAAGAGTTGCACCATAAAATAAAAAATAAAACAAATCTACACACCATAGCTTGAAGCAACAGGGGATAGAGCTACCACTTAAAAACCCCCTTTCACAAAATACCCTTTTTTTTGCCAAAAAACCCAGAACTCAACAAAAACCCAGGTATTTGGTGGCAGTTTGAAACAGCCACTTCCGGTCGACCCGGGTGGAAAGACAAGGGACTTCGACCCGGCAAAAAAGGGTTGTTCCCGGGTCCTACCCAGGAATGGTGGCAGTGTGAACGGTACAGGGTTTTCAACCTGGGTCTTTTTCATATTGCCAACTGATTGGATGCAGAAACAGGCAGCATGTGATATATGCGGCCATTCCTCAGATAGGAAGATGGCGTATTGGTGGGAGAATAAGATTGTGGAGCTTCTGAACATTCCTGGTGAGGAGGCTATTAAAGAACAAATATCCATGCCATGAATTGCGCCCGTTTTCTCAACATGTCAGAATAAACCATCTGAACCATGTCAGCAGCTGCAACATGGTGTCATTTGCTGTCTGAAACAAATTAACCAATGAACCTTAATCTCAGAGCTAGAAGTTAGTCAGAGTTAGTCAGCCATCATGGAAATAATGCAGTTAAAATGGCCACCTCGTACTGACATCAAGGTGTGCAACAGTTAAGTCCCCTTTAAATGACAATTTCAGGCAGCCAATAAGTACTCCTTTCTATAATGATTGACAGTTGCTTGACATGCTAGACCCGGGAAATTCATTGGTGGTGTGAAAGGGACAGACCCAGGAATTTCCCAGGTTTGTGTGTGCTTAAAAGTGTGTCTTTTTGAGCCGGCATATCTTCCAGGAAAAACCCGGATTGAAAATCCCGGATTTTTCAGCGTTGGCGGTGTGAAAAAGGTATTAGTATAACAGCAAATACCAAGGTTCACACAGCACCAGACTAGTACACCAGTTAATAACCCCTCCCCCTTCATTTAGACACAAACGGAAAAGATTCAATGATGAATACCTTGCCTATCTACATCCAGAAATTACTTGTGTAGTCATGAATGCAAACAAGGCGATTGTGATTGTGTCCAGTTTACATAATGGAAGGAGCTCAGTATGCTGGACATCTGTTCTGCTAGTTTGATGGGATTGTCCTTAATTGAAGACTAAAAGCCCAAATTCCTTTTACCCTCAGACACTTTCTGCAAGCATATTTCTTTAACTTACCACATTGACTTTCATCAGAGCCATCATCACAATCGTCATCGCCATCACACTGCCACAATGAAGTAATACAACGACCATCTCCACACTGAAAATGTGACTCTTCACAAAGTGTCTTTGTTGCTGGAAAACAGCAAAACACTAAAGTTTTCATACAAGCCAAGATACCATTAGCACATGATAAAACAGTAATTTAATTGAAGTCTTGTGCAAAGTCTAAATATACTTCATTATGCTAAACATTCTGAAGAGACACGTTCTATCAAGTAGTACCACAGCTTTGCCTCAATTAGATGCAGTGGACAGATTCAGTCAACTCCAATTTTTGATAAGTCTACTTTTCTAGGTCATAGCCCCAGTTGCAGATTCTAGATATTTAATAATGTATATAACTAATGGGTATTAGAATCACAAATACTGCATGGGAGAACATTTATTGTTGCTGTTCACTAGAGAACATTTTATTCAGCACTCTGGTCAGTTTGTGAGAAGACCACCTCTGAAAATGCCTCTGTGGAGGGTGAAACATGTAGGTTACAGATGCCTCTTGCATACAACCTTGCACAGTACAAAGAAAAACACTTTCAGATGCTTGCTGAACACTGAGAAAACAGCCATGAAAGAGCAGCCATAAAGTTAAGAATCTATTCTTCGTGGTAATAGTTGGCGGGTGCTTACACAAACCACGTTGTTAACAGTTAACACTTTTCATTGGATACTTAGATAAAGGGTGCATTTGCTACAATGAAACCCGTTTCAAATACTGTAGCATACGCATCTTAGTCTTCAGCCAACAGAAGTAGGAAGATTTCGAACCATAAAGAAAAATCTGTAACTCAGTCTGTATACAGCAGATCACTAAATAACCCAACATTTAGACATGAGAAAACAGGTTCTTAAACTATTTTGTTAGTTTGACTCTCCAATGCATAATATAAGAACAAATTCTGCATCATGTGCTTAGATTATATTACTCTGGCAAATAACGTTTATTATAGATTAACTTCATAATAACTGGGGAAAAAGAAATATATATTGCGGAAGTCTATTAAAAAACTAAATATCACAACAGCCGTCTACTGTCATTACTATAACGGGCGTGGGTCTCCGGAAAGAACGGCCCTATTTTGTTACATATTCTCAGCATATACGCTCTTGAGAATTACATATATGCATCATAGGAATGTCACCCTAGACAGTCAGTGTAAATTGTGCAAGTTCCTATGCTTCTTTGGATATAGCACTATTTGAAAAAAAATTGGGAATGGCTTAAGATGTATTTATTTTATTGCACTACAGTGTTGATTTGGGTGAGTAGGGCAAGAATGTTTCGTGCAAGTATTGTTTTGATTTTTTACACTACACATGCATAAGTGCGGAGGGAGCACGCTTTTTCTAAGTTTGGTTTTTAAAAAAAAAATGATGTGAATGGTACATGACAGTTGATGAAGTACATAAACAAACTGCTAGTGTTCCATCTCCCAGAAGAGCTGTAAGCATAGCAGATACCTAGAGGAGCATTGATGGACTTGACCTTGCACAGTTTGGGTATGGCCAAAGGGAATTTACAAAGAACAAAAAAAATAATTGTTATCTTTCATCAAAACCCCAAGAACCATTTCTGACTGCTCAATGTTTCCCTCAACATCCCAAATCCCCCCATTCATCAAAGTTTAGAAGACACTCGACATGAAACCATGATCCTGCTTGGAATTACCAAAAAATAACACAATACAATTTTAACTTATCAAAGCCTATTCCTTTGTTTGAGGAACTATATTTTGCTTTAAAAAAAAAAAGCTATTTTGTGTCCTGAATGTGCACCAATATGCAGGAATTCCATAAATCCTAAAGACCATCACTGAATGCTCTCACACTGGATAAACGTATGGACACACTAGTCTTTTTTTTTTAAATTTATTCTGCCTAAGATTTTTCAAGGAAAACACGACTGAATGGTATTAAGCTTGTTAAACATGTTTCCCAAGCATCGAAAGGAGTGAATCATACATGTAATTTCAGACAGTGGACCTGAAGTAAAAGTAAAGCAAATGGGGACACAACTATAAACTTAAGCAAGGGGATCAACTATTACAATCAGAACACATGTGATAAGCTTTTCACATTACTTCATTCAACCATATATAAACAAAGCTCCTTACTTCTTTATAATTGAATAATGCCCCATACAAACTAACCAGTTACTAAAAAAAAAACCCCCAAAAAACTGATCTATCTATTAAATTTAGACAGTGCTTAGAGTGCATATTGCATACAATAGCCCTTACCAGTATATCATATCAGACAGGTTGCCTGATATTGTAGTACATTGTCATTTAGTCTTACCTCCCCACTTCAGTTTTCTGTACAAAATAAGGTGTATGCTGGTCATAACTTCTTTCAACACTCAAAAAAGCCACTGGTTGCATGGATTTGTTTTCACATGAGTATACAAAAGTTTAAAGAAAGGGAAATTTCTTGCTTGCACTTAGTAGCCAAATGAAGTTTATTGCCATGCTGAACAACTTATTACCTCCACATAATGGGCTTGATGTAGATGCTAAAACATCCACCCAATCGCAAGGCTCATGTCTGCAACGCACATGCCCAGAATTTGGGTGCATACAATAATGCAGAGCCAGACCCAAACCATATGCACTACAGCGACCACTTACATTAATGTGCGGGGTAACATCACAGTAAACCCAGCAAACAAAAATTGAGCCCAATTTGCAAGACAATTATGTACTAGCCAAAGGAAAGTCCAATGGCTAGATTTACCTAACTGTGGAAAAGGAAAAATATTGATGTTGCCCATATCAGATTATAGGCAACATCGTCTAGTATGTAATCAGAAAAGGGAGCTATGGCCCATTGCAACAGATGCTAGTGCTAACTTTCCTCAGTTCAGTAAACCCAGCCCCAAATCTCTATCCACTCCACAGCCTATAGCAGATCTCATAGTTAACATAAGCACTCTGGAATCAATAAAGGGAAGAAAATTCTGCTTGTTGGTGGTGTACGGAAAATATACATGGCAGGATCAAGCCTTAACACAGTCCTGAAATAAAGCCCATATAGGATCAAAAACGCAGACTAATAGATGAAGTGGTTTTTCAGATTCTATTTAGCATTTTTATAGTACATTATTGCTAGTAATGCCTTCATTGATCAGGCATACAAGTAAAGTAGAGAAGAAACTCTCCAAAAACCGACAGAATATGGATTATAAACTGCAGGGTTTTTTCCCCAGTGGTCCAAAAAGGTATACCACCACAAGTTTACACTTTAATATTTAAAGACTGGAGGCATTAAGCACCTGGAGTCTTGTCTTTAGAGCAGTGGATCCCAAACTGTGCGCCAGGGTGCCATGGAAGGTTTCTATTTTCTATTATTCAGTTCTATTCTATTTTTGTCTTAGGGGTGCCTTGAAAAAATATGGAGACCCTAAAGGTGCCTCAAATTGAAAAAGTTTGGGAACCACTGCTTTAGAGCATTGACCTGATATCTGACAGAGGGGCCCATATGCAAATGCCAGTTATGACATTCCCAGACCCTTGATATTACACACTTATACTAGTGTTACATGTGGGCACACTATATAATGTAAATTAGGGACCTGAATATGGCACTAGGCTGTGCCCCTTTGGTCTGCCAGCACCTGGAGCCCAAGCTCCATCCTCGCTACTCCCCTGATTATACTACCACTAATCATACTATGCACACCATATCTACAAAGTGCACCAGTCAGTCAGACTATAACTTCCTTATACCAATTTCACATTGCAGACCCGGCAATATCCCAGGTCTATGAACCCAGGATATTGCAGTGTCAACAGACCATCCAAGGGTAAACAGGCTCTTGGATGACCCTGTTCACATTGCAGGGTTGACATAAGTTACAGGACCCAGGTCTGCTCTGGCTGTAGTGAAAGCCACAACACTTGTTTACTATTGTAAATAGTAAACAAGTTAAACCAATCAAGGGCTCTGTGCAACCAGGGTTTTAAAATCCTGGCCAAACCTTTCACACTGCAGGTTACCCAGAGGAGACCCAGGTATAACCCTGCTTTTATCCAGTGGCCAATTCCCAGGTCATTAGACCCAGGTAGAGGCAGTGGGGCCATTTCACACTGTGCCCTGCTGCAGGTTGTAGGGGCTGGCCTCAGAAATAACCTTAGTTAACAGTTCCCTTGGTTTGCCAGAAAATTTATATCGGAAACCGGTACCTATTTTGACCTGTTCCCTATAGTGAAACTGCAGGTTTGGGCTGCGGTGGTGGGTTTGAGATTAGGGCTAGTGCTAGCATGCAAGACATGGAGAGTTAGGGTTGGGGCTGAAAAAGGGGAAGGTTATCACTGATGGGAAAAGTTAATGTCCTTTATAAATGAAAATCTTCATGCTCTGGGAACCACAGCATATCCCCAATAGAGAATGGATACTGGCTGTAATCTCCTTTCAACTGCTGTATTACGGACTTTGTGAAGGAGCTGTATGTTGGTATACGGTCGCTTTTCCAAATCTTTCCATAGATGATCACGATTTATTAACTTTTAATTTTGAAGTTTCTTGCTTTTTTTTTTTTCTTACAGCCAATGGTTGTCTTTTCATGGCACACTGGCTTCCTGATTAACATGACTTTAGCAAAGGGTTCATTGCATCCCTGTGAGCGTTCCAGGGTACCCCAGTGCTCACTTCATAAAAGGAATAATTCTTGAAGTGCTTAATCCTGAGGTTCTTAGTTATGCTTGGAAACACCAGCACTTTCTAGGTAAGAGACTATTGGGAAATGCTAAACTGCTATTTGACCAAATTTAAGTTCAGAAGTCAGGGTTACGCTGCCTCTACTGTAGCAAGTTATTTTCTGTGATAAATTTAACAGTTACCAGTTTTGTTTTCTTTTTTGTTTTTTTAAGTTTAAAGCTGTATTAACAGCTCTCTCTCCTCAGACAGCAACAAGCCCGAGAGACTCTAACCAAGCACAAGGAAAGCCTTAAATCTCACTGGAGAGTGGAGCCATCCACAATCTGCAATGTGTACAGCTTACAACTAATCCATGGAGCACAAAAGAGTTGTTATATAATAATGCAGTCTTAGGAGCAGATTCTGTTCCTTGCAAAGAATCCTTAATTACAAAAAGCTTGGGCACAATTTTAACATCACAAAACGCTATTTCAGCATATTTTACATATTTTGTCGGGACTTGAAATTTCCTGAATGAGAGTTATTGCGTGTGTGCAGTACTTCATTCATTCATGCATCGCAACAATGAGGAGACCCGCAGATCGCAGGACAGGTAAGTATATGTAAATACTGTGAATGAAGCAGCCAGGTTCATTATGAATATAAGTAAACCTGATGAAGCTTCGTTCACAGTGAACTGCTGCTGTCTGTTTAAAGCAGCTTTACATATTTCAGGTTTCTTTTGGTCAATACACAACCGAACATTTTAGTATTCCAAAAACTGCTTAAATCATAGCAGGACAGTTTACCCTCAAGCACAATATTTAGCGGGTGGGGCTTGCTGCACTCCCTGTGTATCCACAATATGACAGCTACACATGAAAGTTCTGGCATGAGGCTAGGAAAAACCCTCTTCTCTTCAGTTAGCTAGTTACCTTTGCCCAGAGACTCCTCAATGACCTAATAAAAATAGAAAAGACGCACTGTGGAACAATACATCTTATTAAAATATAAATATAAGCAACGAAAACTACCTTTGCAGCACTCCCCATTCCCAGCACTCCGTTTTGTGCGTGTATTTTACAGACACAGTCATTTCTTCCTCAATGACCTGTTTGTTTAATTTGCATTAAGCATTAGGAATAGAGTAAGACATTTAGAATGGTCATGTGAAATACACTGAACCCAAAAGCATTGGAAAACATGTATGTCGGCATTACAAATAGTGAGTTCAATTTTTCTAGCTACTTTGCATATACAGTATAGGCCAGTGGTAATAAGGGCTAGAACATTAAGCTCAAAGATAACACAAACGGAAGTTGTGGAAACATGCCTGACACTGTTCTACATTCATTTTAAGGGTACACAATTTGCCAGAGCCGTAACTAAAAATGTTAGTGCCAGGAGCGCTAAATTCCATGCAAATTTTAACTTTAAATATTAAATTACTGGGGCCCCCTTACACGTTGCGCCATGTGCAGCCGCCTCTTTTGCACACCCCTAGTTACGGCCCTGCAATTTACCATAATGTTATATAAGTAGGGGCTGATCCAGAGCTGCACAATACAACGTTAAACTGAAAGCGGAGGAAAATTAAACTGTGAATGAAGATTGGAATTGAGAGATTTAGTTTCTTAGCTCAACTCTAATTCATAGATTGAACATAAAGCTATTCAGTATGTGAGGTCTATGTGCAAAAGAACTAAAATTAGCACCCCTTACATATCAAAATGGTTTAGCCGAGCTGTACACTTACACCTGTTTTGCCCTTACTCCATCTCTAGATCAGCCCTGTTTATGAAAAGTATTCATACAAATTCTTAACAGTAAATATAAACCTCAGTACACAGAAACCAAATCAAGCAATTGACTTTCATAGACGGAAGACAGACACACACACACATAAACATACTTTAACCATTTACCTAGTCATAAATAAAATCCAATGTTTACTGTTGGGTCTCTGCATATGCAGGCAGGGAGGTAAAGGAAAGTCCTATAAAAAGAGTTGTGGTCAATCAGAACCATAATTCAATAGTTATCAATTTAAGGGAAGGACACTCAGACATTGGGGTTGATCCAGAGTTTTGGGGTAAGGGCAAAACAGGTGTTAGTGTACAGTGCGGCTAAACCATTTTGCAAAGTAAGGGGTGATAGTTAATTTTTAATCTTTTGCATGCAGAAAAACACTTTACTTTTGCACAAAGTAAAGTATACTGTTGAGTTGAGCTAAGAAACTTCCTCTTAATTTTAATTTTGCTTTCCCAATTTAAATTTTCCTCCCCTTGCAATCTATCATAGTAATACTCAGGTCTAAAGTGCAAGTGCAACTCTGGATCAGCCCCACTTTTACAACTTCAATACCATTCCTTTCAAAACTGGCATGGACAAAGGATTCCTATCTTTTCTATCCATTTACACCATTGTAGGTTTCATGTGACTTAAGGTAAGCAAGTGATGTAACAAAGCTATAAGAAAGGCAAGTCAGATGCTTGGTTGCATAGGGAGAGGAATTAGTAGCGGAATGAGCACTATTGATGCCCCTTTATAGATTGTTGGTACAACCTCACCTAGCAGTTGCTGGCTAGAACATGTCTTTTCCAAAATAGGGACATCCGAAAGTTCCTTTTTTCGGATGTCCCTATTTCGAAGACTTACCACTTTCTAATTTTTTTTCAGAATGGGCGAGTAACCTCTCTGTGCAGGGTAGGGAGGGTTAGGGTCAGGGACAGGCTGCAAGGAAGGGAGGGTTAGGATAGTGAGAAGGGAGGGTTAAAGTTAGAATTAGGGAAAGGAGTGGCAGACTTTTTTTTAACTTCCTTTTCTGAGCACTGAAAGCTTGGTGCTCAGTGGATCAATTGTTATGCCTCATCGAGGCATATGTAATCGAAATCCCAGCCACTTCAAAACTGGCTGGGAGGAAACAGCCCTATCTAAATAGGGCAATTCTAACCAGGGACCAACACCCCTCACCTAGAATACTGTGTTCCGTCCTGGCAGCCACATCTCCAGAAAGAAATACATTAGAGACTGTGCAAAGAAGAGCAACTTAAATGGTGCATGGCCAAAACATACCAAGAAAAGCTAGAGGAACTAAACATGTATAGCTTGGAGCAGAGAAGGGAGAGGGGGGATAGGATAGCAGCTTTCAAATATATGAAGCATTGTGACCGGCTAGAGGGTGGCATTTTTTAAAGAAAGGTGTAATAGAACACGAGGCATGAACATAAACTGGAGAATTGTAGATTCAGAGGAAACCTGTGGAAAAATTACTTCACTGAAAGGGTGATAGATAAGTGGAATAGCCTCCAACCTGAGGTGTTTGAGGCTAAAGCTGGCCATACACCAGTACGATTATCGCCCCCAGCAGGGGGTGGGCTGATAAACGGGATTATTTTCTGCTAGGGAAATGTCCCATTATTGGCACCATACACCTCCTCTGCTGGGACCGATAATGCTAGCAGAAGAGGGGAGGGGGCAGCGCTCGCTGTTGCTGCTGCTTCTTTAGATCCATGTACAAAGCTGCTCTGACAGCTTTGCAGGTATACTTTACAGCTGTCAGAGCAGCATAGTACAGAGATATACAGCAGTGGCTATTGCATGCAGTAATACAGATAAGAATCAGCCAAAGCCGCGCTTAACACAGCGTGTTTTTGGCTGACCCCTGTCTGTACTACTCCTGCAATAGCCGCTGCTGTATATCTATGTACTATGCTGCTCTGACAGCTGTAGAGTATACCTGCAAAGCTGTCATAGCAGCTTTGTACATAGGTATAAAGCAGCAGCTCTGAATAGGGAGCCATTCAGCTTGATTGGCTCCCTCAAAATACCGGGCGCTTTTTCCCCGATTTAAATCAAACCTGTCAAAAGATCAAATAATCGCACCAGAGCGTTTCTATATACACTAGAGCAGGGATTCTCAACCTTTTTTGGGTGAGTACCAGTTACCTGCTAAAGAATGAGGTTGAGTACCACCTTCAGAATCGCCGCAAAAATGAGCATTGCGTATGCTCAGAACCAGGAGCATGGTCAGACTGATGGGTGCAAGACTGCCCATATGTCTGTGTGCGAATAAGTGCACTCTGCGACAGTGGAACTTTAGTTAAATGAGAAAAAGGGAAGTTTTTCTCATTTATATAGTCACAGTAGCAAGGAAAAGTCCCTGCGATTACGAGCTATGTTTCCACCATCTCAGAGCTAGTGGAAATGTACAGCACAGGTTATTCACATAGAAAATGACCCATGTGCTTAGATTAAAGTTAAAAAACAAAACAAAAAAAAGTATGCTA
>WWET01001134.1:358370-373034 GCA_011038615.1 Limnodynastes dumerilii | reverse complement strand
AAAATGTAATATTAAGTTTTTACATTACGTCAGCATAGTAGCATGAAAACTATGCTCAGGCATTAATGTGCCGGCGCTAGGACCATTTAAATGGGCTTTTAAATTCTAAATTTAAAAACCTATTTAAATGGTTAAGTAGCAGAGGCTTGCCAATGTACAATTAGAACAACTTATTAATTTATTTATTGGTTTATTTATATATTCTCTGGAATTGTATGTACTGAAAATAGAATTTATATACCTTTAGCGTGTTTTTTTTTATATTTATATTTATAGCACTTTATTGCACCTTATTGTTGAGAAATAAGTTGTAAAAAACCGCTTACCTCACAAATCCAGGCCGTCAGAAGAGGGAGCAGAGGAGCGGGAGAACGTCCTCAGCGTCCAGCCAGGGGAAGTCAGAAGAAACACTAGCGAGTGTAAGCCGTACTCTCACAGAGCGTTGAAGATATCCACTGGCTGGACGCTGAAACGTTGTTTAGTGTGACAAGGCTTAAACTAATCTTTACTGAGAGGGTGAATAAAAATCAGTTTAAGTCTGGCACTAAACAACATTACAGCGTTCCAGATGACCGTTGCGGCTGCCTGCTGTGTACCACCTGACAGGTATGTGTACCACGCACTGAGAACCCCTGCACTAGAGCAATTATTTTCCCGATCACCCGATAATTGGGTGATCGAGCCGATAATCGCTCAAGTGTATGGCCGGCTTTACACAGTAGAACAGTTTAAACATGCTTGGGGTAAATATAAGGGTATCTTAAATCTCAAACTAAATTGAGGGTAAATAGGGTCTAGGGTCAATATAAAAAAAAAAAAAGCTGGCCAGAATGGATGGGCCATGTGGTTCTTATCTGCACTCACTTTCTATGTTAAGACACTTGAGCTGATTTTTATCAATGTGGTATCTGAACTTCAAGGGCCATATATACAAACTGTGGAAAAGGTAATGTAGAGATGTTGACCACAGCTACCAGATTCTAGCTTACATTTTCTAGTATGTAATAGGTAGAGAGCTAGAATCTGATTTGTTGCTATGGGCAACATCTCCACTTTTCCTTTTCCACAGTATGGTAAATCTAGCCCCAAGTGTCAAATACAGACTTCTGTAAGCCCAACACCATAAAACTAAGTTCATGCAAATTTGGCCTATAAAACACAATTTGACTTATGTTTGCCCTCTGGCTGTTCTGCTAGTCAACCAAAGGTCTGAAAGCCTTTAATCTGTAAGCAAAATTGCTAAAAACTACCGTTTTGCAGTCCCACTTGTCAACATGTATAGCTCTAAAGCAAAGACCTAAAAATAAAACCAAACCAAATTGATAAGCATTTTAGGCTTTAAACAACTTTTAGGCATAAATATACTATGCTGCCTGGTTTTACACAAACACACACTACTCACACATAGCCAACAAGCAATATACACTACAGTTTTAAAACAATGAACGTTATAAAGCATTTTAAATATCCAAAAGATAAGTATAGGCCGACAGAGAGCACCAAAGAAAACTGCACCCAAGGTTTTAAACCATGTGTCCAAAGACTCCAAAGTAATGAGAAATAATGTACATTGGTAAAAAAAACTCTAGTGGAGCACAAAGCTTGACTAAATATATAGCAACGAAATAAGAATCAAATCAATACCATACAATAGGTCAGTTCAGTGAATAGTAATCCGTCTCATAAATGTTAACACTGATTGTGATCTGCACAGGGTGTTCATCTGGTGGCGATTAAATAACTTTGTAAAAACAGTAGGAAAACATGAGGTTTAACATATCAACAACTAACAATATAAAAACATTAACGTTAGTGAACCACATATGAACAGAGAAGAAAAGCTTCCCGGGAGTTCCCCCCAAAGTCCTGTTCAGCAGAAGTCCCAGGTAGGCTTTGATGCAATAGACTTTCCAGGATACTTAGGAGAGAAGCAGCAGTGGGAACTATGGTATTAAGAGGAATCCTTCGGTCCACCCTGCACTGACGTTTCAATCGTTGATTGACTGCCATCAGGAATTGTCCTGGTGGCAATATTAGACCACCGTGCAGATCATGCTCATCAGATTACCATTGTGGGTTATCGGTAAAGTGCAAACCCATAATATAATATATAAAGTGCATCGAAAGTATTATGACCTATTGTATGGTATTTTATTTTATTTCATTGCTATATATTCACTCAAGGTTAGCACTCCTAGTTTTTTACCCACATACATTTTAAATATCCAATCAGCCTGTGTACATACTACTTTAGGTTGAGCCTCCTTTTTCTAATGGTTTGATCAAAATTAAACTGTTAAGATGGTCAAATAATTGTGTACTTTGTAATGATCAGCCAAGACTGCAGCATACACACTTGCATGATATTGTTCCAAATGCTCATATATAGGGTGACTGGAGCAATTTTGGAGAAAAGACATTAGTTTGCAGGGGACTTTACCCTAAGGTCTTCAGCAAGGTCATTAATAAAACGATCAGAGACCAATTTCTTTCCCTTAAGAGTTTAAATAAAATGTATGATTACCTTTGACCTATGATGAATCAGGTCACAAACCCATGCTTATCATACCCCTACGCCTGAATTAGTCATCAGAAGACCTATCCCCTACAGACATAATCAGATTAACCAGCACTCCATGGGTTTTGTTAGTTTTTAATTGCTGCTAGACATCACTAGGATTCTTTTGCTCATATTAAACTAATTTAATGCATTAATATAGCACAAATCAAAAGTGATCCATATTTTTGATAGTCCTTAAATTTATAGTCAAACCAGGTATACTTTCAAATAGGTCCAGATTTTATTCTAATCTGAGAAAATTTCATTTTGAAATATATCAAAATGAAAGTGAATCAGGTCAAACTTATGGGATTCTCTTATTCCTTTAGAAAATACTATACCAAACCCTTAATTTTTTTTTATTTTTTTTTACATGTTTAGAAGTTAAAATGCCTATTAAACATACATAAACATGTGTTACTGTTGAGTCCAACATGTATTTCATACATGTAGAGCAGCACAGTTGATAATCCAGTGTTCAAAAACTTGCACTGACTTGTCATCATTCTTCTATGGTTGGCTTTAATTTTATCATATCATGTGGCACTAAAACATTGCCTAAACAGTTGACAGACACCAGCTGCATGGTTTTGCTTTACACATACACCTATGAAAGGCCCTACTTTACCACGATCACATTTAAGCCACTCTTCACAACAATTTGCCCTTCAACTATTTTGTCAGGGGAAAGTAAATACCTCAGACCCGATGCAATAAACTGACAACCTACATTTTAAATGACTACAAATAGTGTAAGACTTGGCCTGATAATCTAACTATGCTACAAGATGCACTATAAACCTTGAAAACTACATAGAAAAACTAGTCTACAACACAACAGGTCACTACAGAGGTCATGAAAAATGTCTCACTAACAGAAAAGGGAAACACAAACAAAAACAAGCTTCTGTCACCTTCACTCACTCTTACCTTCAGGTGAATATACAGAGATAACATGACTAAGGTACTGGGAGAGAAAGAAGCCATATAACTCCTATACAGCTCTGTATCCGAACACATTAAAGTGCCGCCAGGTAATCAAGCTGCTATATTACCACTGACTGAGGAAAACCTCTAGCACTAATCAAGGAATAAAGCAGACAGATAAAGCCATTGAGAACAAGTCTCCTTCGCTGCCCTTTAAACACTTAACCCCTTAAGGGCACATGTCAGCAAACTGAGTGCATACAAAGCTTTGTTTATTTCCGTCTTGTGAGTAACAATGAATGGAATTTTGACAAGAGTAAGTGAAAATAAATGTAAATACGGCACAAAACAGATCCCTGCCATCTACATTAAGTAAATTTACATGAAGGCGTGACAAAGAACAGTTAACCCATTCAACTCAGGAGAGCAGCTCTACCATTCATACGTTAGTAACCCGTGAAACATGTGACTTAAATCATGGGGATCACCCGGCTAATATGGATTTGCCAGATCCTCAATCGGTTGAGGTAGATCATCCATTATTCAGCAACTAGTTTCACGTAGCCCCCGGTTCTGCAGCAGCAGGCATGAATTAATGACAATTACAAGGCAGACCTACTTGACAGGAGAGGAGGGATATGTCTGAGCATACTCACCATTGACCCAGCTAAGCTCCAGGTACAGACAGCAAGTCACCAGCAGCAAGACAACCCTCCAAGACAAGCTGCTCATCTCGCTGCACCCCGCTGCCCCCCAGAGAGCCAGCTGGAAGGGGAGGACACACGGGGAAACACCACCCTCTGCTTGTAAATCCGGATAGCAGGTTGCTTGCAGCTCCCGTATTCCTCTATGGATGACAGAGGAGAATGAAACAATGAAAAATCCGAGCGTGTTGACCCCCGAGATGCTCCCTGACAGGGGGCGCGTTGTAAAGGGAGAGAGGAGACGTGCAGTTACGAGCGATTCTACAGACGCCCCACTTATAATAGCGGCGGCAGCTGGATTTGCAGCAAGATGAGGAGCTGGAGCGGCAGGCGGCGCAGCAGAGCTCACTCCCAGTCACACCAATATGCATTCACCAACACACTGTCTTCTCCACTCGTCTCTGTGATCCGGCGCGCCAGCGGATTGCATGATCCGGGAAACCGTGTAGCCTGCGCTGCCGGTGCTGAGAGAGTCGGTGCATCACCTGATGTGAGGAGGCTAGGTAATGGCAGCTGAGCACATGGCTGCATGGTGGGCTGGCCCTCATGTCAAGGGGCATTCCTCAGAGAAGTCACGCCGCATGCAGTCACTGTGTCAGTTTAGGTCACATTGTGTTTCGGTTTGTTAACTGTTCTTGATTATTAAGGGATTAGGAAAATAAAGACTTTTATTGAGACTCGTGTTGATAGATATATTTACAATGAGCAGTCAGACTTGTGTTAGGAGCAGGTGTCCTCTTCCAGAGGTTTCCACAGTCAGCAGGCTGTGAATTTACTTCTGTCATTCATAGATGTATGTTCTATGGGGCCTATTTTGTTATACATATTTTGATTTTTAAATTTAAAAGTGTATTTAGCTGTAAAAAGCTGTATCTATCTTTAGAGTCCAATGGTAAATACAATTCAGCAGACTTAGAAAGCACAGAATTTTCAATTTTAGTGCATTTAATATTGTAAAGAAAAGGGTAAAATCCGGAAACGTATTAAATGTATGGAAAAGGCCAGAAATCATATTAAATGTATGGGAAAAGCCGGAAACTATTAAATATATTGGAAACCCTATTTAAAGCATAGAATAAGTCCCACAAGTGCAAGATACACACACATTTTGCCACATACACACTGAATTCACACAAAAGCACCCAGATATACTCTAGAGACAAAAGGCTGGAAATCATAATAAATGTATGGGAAAAGCAGGAAACCATATTAATCACATTTATAAAGCAACAATTATGTAACCTATGCAGCTTCTTTTTTTTTTATAGTTTTTTTTATAAACTTGTCAAAGGCCCGAAAAATTCTCCATATTGTGTCTCCAGCTCCCAGTAATCCCCATTATGTCTTTCTACCTCCCATTATCCCCTATCATTTGTCTCCAGCCCCCCAGTGTTCCCAAGATGGCTGTGGGGGGTCCCTCCTCCGCTATCTAGCAACATCCTGTTCCTGTTGATAGGTAGCGGAGGAGAAACCCCCTGCCGTCATCTGCACCTTACCTCTGCATTTAGAAAGTTCCTGCCACATCCAATATGGTGGTGGGGGTCCTTCGGATAGACGTGCCGCCGCCAATTTGGATGTGGCAGGAACTTACTGAATGCAGTGGTAAGGTGCACAATGTGGATATGGTGGCAGCGGGTCCCTCCTCCTCTGCCGCCATCTCCACATTCTGCACCTTACCTGTTCCTTCCGCGGCCCACTTACCTTCATCTGCATGCCTATCCCTGGCTCTCTGGAAGGGATTAGGCATGTGTATTTTGTGTGTTGCACCCCCCACGCACGGAAAACCTATCTTACAGAACTGAGTTCTGCATAACAGGAGTTCCACTGTGGAACATGTGGCGGGCATGCATGTTGCCAGAGTATCATCCAACTTCCGCACGCCGTCCGGCCTAATATTATTAGCCATGGCAACGGTGCAAGCAATGTTGGCTTTAAAAGGTAAGTTAAAGGTGAAGAAGAAAACCATTTTATTTTGCCATGTAATTTTGAAAAAGGAGTAATAAATGAATATATATATATATATATATACATATATATAAACTATATATAGAATGTTAGCTCTACCAATTAATGTGCATTTGTATTATGCATGTGTAGTAGCTCTTTTCTTATTTATATATATATATACATACCATAATAGGGCTCTATAGTCTCCATGTGGTGCCCCTAGGGTTACTGAGGGGAAGGTAGCAGCGGCGGTCCCGTCCTGCCGGCGTGCATGTCTGAGGGGAGTGCGGCACAGGGCAGGGTGAGTGAGATGCGAGGTGGCCACAGCTAATGTGGTAGCGTGTGGTGTTGCTGGGCAACGATCAGCTGTTAGGAGCGCGCGCTGTGTAGTGCAAGGGTGTCCTTCTGGAAAAGTCAGCAGAGAGAGTGCTGTGTAGGAGGGTGTCGTTGGCGGTTGGTCTATCAGAAGGGGTCGTTGAGCAGGGAGAAGGAAGCATTGGAGGTCTGTCAGAAGTGGTCAGTGAGCAGGGAGAAGGGAGCATCGGAGGTGTGTCTGAAGCGGCCGGTGAGCAGGGAGAAGGAAGCATTGAAGGTCTGTGGGAGCGGTTGGTGAGCAGGGAGAAGGAAGCATTGGAGGTCTGTCAGAAGGGGCATTGAAGGATTGAGAGAGAGAGTCTGAGGAGAGAGCATGGGAGAGGTTGGGGCGTAGATTGCAGGTTACCTGTAACATGGGTATGGAATCCACCTTTTGCACAAGAAGAGTGGCTACAAAATAAAGGTTGTACAGTCAGTCTTAATGTTAGGAAAATGCACCATTAATAGTGATTTCCACTGAAAGGAAGTAGTGCAACATATGTTGAGACATTAACTGAGAAAAACATACTACCGTGAAGAAGGTTATTTACTTTGTGTCAGGATATTATTACAATGATTTCATTATTTGGCCAATTGGATACAAATGACAATATATCATTTTGGTGAATGAAGATATACAGTCTGATCTGTGTATTCGGACATAAAACACGTAACACGGTAGCGGCAAAGGAGTTGGATTATCTACTTCAAAACATTTAATGAAAACAGCTCACCAGTCTGATTGTAAGAACGCAAGTTAAATAATTGAAAGCGCTAAAAGTAGTGAACTTTCTTGCAATATTGTTGAATTCTCGCAGCTATATGGACTGCCTTCAGAATACAAGTTGAATGTACCATACATAGTAACTATTCGTTTTGCTTTTATATATTTATGGACAGTCACATTCTGGGACCAGGCATGAAATGCTGTGTTGTTGTGTAATGTTATTTCAATGTTTGAAAGTTTATTTGCAAGTTTGAAGTTAAACAAAACACAAATAGTAATTGTATCTTTCATATTCTATGTCAGTCCAAACAGAAAAGGAAATATAATTTGTGATTACATTCAGATGTAATTTATTGCACAGTAATTGTGATGATTAGTGTTTTAAAGCCTTTATTTATATGTTTTACATAAGATAAATATAAATTGTAAAGTACTATTTCACCTTGCTGACCATTTTAAGTTTTCTGCCAATCTAAAACACAGAAAATATTAAGTAAAACAAAATTTAATTTGCTAAGGACTGGTGCGAAGTTTTCTTACATTTGTCTCAGCTCTCTGCATTTAAGAGGAAAAATATCAACAGTATCATTCAGGTCATTTCCATTCTATATCTTGAACAAATGCGGGTATCACATCCATAATAAATGTGTTCAATTGTGTGTTATGCATTATCATAGGGCCTGATCCAGACTTAATAACAAAAGCCAATTTACGCATGCAGCATGCGTAAATCTGGCTTTGGGAACGTACTGCGCATGCTTGTGGCAGATGTTACGAATCGTAACAGTCTGTACATAACTTATACATAACTCCGTACAATTAGGTGTGACATCCCTACGCAAGCCGATTATATGCATATGTGCGTTGGGGGTGGGGGGGAGGCATTTCAATTGTACAGTATGGCCCGGGGTTAGGCACAGGAAGCAGGAGCACTTTGGCATTGTGGGAGGGGGCAGTATACTGATACTACAGTGAGTATGCTAAGTGTACATTTCCATGCTGTCCACATTTTTGTGTGTGGACAACTCAGAAGTTTGGTTCCTAGGGGTGTAAATCCATATGATCAAGGGGAGTGGCCTAATGATATTAAATATTATGTTTGATTGCTGCATCATGAATCATTTACTATAATGCATAAAAAATATTATAGTATTTCATTTTACTCTCTGCCAGTCAGAGATGCTTGCCACAATGGAGGAAGCATGCAATTGTGATGCGTATGAGCTATTGTAGGGCAAAATCACCCTGGGCCTGATTCACAGATAACAGATAAAAAGGAAACAAATACAAAAATATACACCTAAGTAGCAAGAGAATTTCCATGACACTCCCCTCGTTCTTATAAATCTTTACTGACATCCACGTCCATAGAGCTACCCTAACTCTCCATGCGTATCTTTGTGCGGATTTTGCTAAAGTACATCTGGACTTACCATACTGCCCTATTTTTTTTTTTAATCAGGTAGGTTTTTATTGATTTTTGAAGCTTTTAGAAGTGAAACAATACAAATAAAGCAATACAAACTTCCCTCCCCCAAAACAGTGAGGGGCATACATGCAGAATATTGATACAGTGGTGTGCATAGTGTTACAGCTTACATAAAATCATACACATCAAAAGAACAGAACGTGAGCAGAGATGCCAGCACATTGTCCCATAAGCGACGAACCTCGTCTAAGACTATAAACTGAGCAGGGCTATTGCTCTGGCGGAACAGTATCACAAGGGGTTATGCCTCTATACCAAGGCCAGTCTAGGCATTATCCACGGTGCCAGCATCCCTATCCACGCCATCATTATCATTAATAAAGTCAATATCATGTGCCACACGGAGCTGTGGAACAAGTGGTACAACGCCTAAGAAATAATAGACTTCACCTTATAGCATTTATGAGGACTCTTTCTGGACGTGTGTATGTGCTTTTCGTAGGTCAGGGTTTCATTAACTAACAGTATCCAGTCTCACAAGAATGATGGATCAGCAGCCAACTATTTATTTGCTATGACCACCTGTGCCAATGTGTATAGGGAGAACAGGTACCTATAGGTGGTTTTGTCAAATAAGTCTGCCAAATAATGAAAAATCAAGCTGATCTTGGTGTCAATGGGCAATGAGATAGACAGTGTATTTAGAGAATTTTACCAGAGCAACCTCCAAACTCTATAGACCCTGCGACAACTCCAAAGTAAGTGGAAGAAAGTGCATGGGGAGACTCCGCACAGAAAATCCACAGGTGGCACATCTAGTTGAGGCCAGAATATCAGCCCGTCCTCATCCTCCATGTCACTCACATCTTCCTCCTACTTATGTCTCAATGCTGTCAGGTCTTCAGCCCCCTTAAGGGATAAGTCATTAAGCAGTAACTTAACAGGGGAGGGTTTTATGTAGGGAGTGCTGTCCAAAATTGCGAGTGCAATGTGTAACAAATCTGAAAATAGTAGTAAAATAGGGTAGAGGTCATGTGATGCTCTTCCTGTAGTTGAGTAAATGGTTTCAAAACATTCTTAGTGTATAAGTCACCCAGCACTTTTAATCCATA
This sequence comes from Limnodynastes dumerilii, assembly GCA_011038615.1. Taxonomy (NCBI): domain Eukaryota; kingdom Metazoa; phylum Chordata; class Amphibia; order Anura; family Limnodynastidae; genus Limnodynastes; species Limnodynastes dumerilii. The sequence continues at coordinate 363,274 of WWET01001134.1, read as the reverse complement.
AGTTCTCCATACGCTTCTACCCTGTATGTCTATCAGTTCCTTAAGTTGCTGTTTATCCCATAGTGGAGTTTCAGGGTCAATACACTCCCCTTCTATCAGCCTATGGGCCGTCCTCCATACCATTCTAGCTTGTTGCAGGAGCGGCGCTAAACCATCCCCCCCACTACCCATGAACAGATTTTGTGTCGTGGAACAGTCAAAGCAACCACAGCAATAAAGACAGTGGCTGGTAGTATTGTCTACAAATCCCTTAACCCAACTTAAGTTAACTGTGCTGCTAAGTAATATAAGCTCAGGTTGGGAAGTGCAAGGCCAGCTTCATCTCTACATCTTTTAAAACAAAAAGAAAAAGTTGTATACACTGCACCACCTCTTAATTTACTGTCAGCTCTGAAAATTTGTACGAAGGTGCTATCCCCTGCTCTGTAAGTTTTGAAACAGTACATCAAGGAGACATCAAGGAAAAAAAGTCAGACCTTCAAAATGGTGATGCACATGACATATTGCTAAGAATCAATGATATGATATGGATGAAATAGATCATCGGATCAAATATAAACAGTGGTAGAAAGGATGCAATATCAGTGTGGGTCTTTTTAAATACCCATACTAACACGGGTTCTACCACCAGCCCAAACCAGGGAAGCCACATAGCCACGGATAGTTTAGAAAAATATGTTTGGGGAGATATAGGGAGGAATGCTGCAATGGATACAAATATTTGGGCCACAAAATCATTTTAATTAAATTGAGAGGGGAAGCCTCTGCCAAAGCCTGGTTTTACGTTTATGATGTAAGGCTGTAATTGGTTCTAAGTTGAGTGCTACGTAGGGATTGGACGTAATTGTGATACCCAGATATTTGAACTCCTTGGTCCAAACTAGTTGATGATTCCCTTCCACCACTTCGGGGATAGTCCCTCCTAGTGGAAACAAGTTAGATTTGTCACAGTTTATATGTAGTCCTGTGAAGTGTTCAAACTTTTCTATCACAGAGAGTAGCTTTGTCAGGGAGTCACCAGCATCTGTGAAAAAGAGGAGCATGTCATCTAAATATAATGGAATTTTGTCAGGTGTACCCCCCAGTGGGGAGACCCCAGAAGTCCTCAGTCTCCCAGTTTAAACATGCCAGCGGCTCCACTACCAAAGCAAATAGTGTGGGTGCCAAGGGACCATGCTGCCTCCCCCCACCCACTTTTCTTAACTTCGTACTTATGGAGTAGTGGCATGTCCTTTCTTACAGATCTCATTAGGCACAGAGTTGAACTTCGTGCATAACGGGTTTCGTGCATAACATCTGGATCATGCATGTGCAATACTCAAAAAATCGCTAAGATATGCACATGCCATGCATATATTTAAGTACGGTATTAAGTGTAAATCTGGTCCCCTGTTCTCAGCCCTTGTGTCGACAGTACTCTATATAGAAGTATAGCACAAGACTATCTGTAGCATATACATCCATTGTAGTATATGCAAATATGACCATGATTTAGCCATAAAATATATAATAATCAAATGATATATTATGGGATTGACAGTGACTAATACACACAGTAAATGATTTAAACTTTGTTGTATATGCCATTTAGATGGAGAACATAAGCTTTTGTGAGAAGATGCCTGTCTGCAATAAAAATTATACTTTACTGTTACTTAATGTAGATGCTCACCTAAACCTCAACAGTATTTCTTATATATAGTGTTATATATATAATATAATATAATATAATATATAATATTATAAAAACACCTGTTTTTGCTAATTCTTTAAACATTAATTTAGCTTGTGGAACAATGAGAGAATGTGAAATAATGATTGACATGTACACACTTCTGCTTCAGATGAGGGGTAGACTGTGTGCATTGCCATTCATAGTGAAGGACTGTTTGTTTACACAGCACTGCTTCATGACAGACTTCCTTTGTGAAAAGCATTGCATGAGGACCCAGCTTTTTACACAGTGCTTTTTCAATGTAGGACTGTTTCCCTTTTATAAGCTGACAGAGCTTCTTTGGGTGTTCATAATTAGGCGAGGAGCTGCTTGCTTACAAAACTGCCTTAGATTGTTTTTTTATTTGCAATGGTGTGTTTTATATTTATTTGCAGTTATGTTTTATAATTCTTATATATTGCACAGTGCTTTACAAAGAATATTTAACTATTTATATCAGGGATGAATACAGACAATTTAAAAACATAACATCTATAAAATAAATGTGATAAGTTGGCGCTCCTAACAGCAGCCTGCTTAATACTCAGGTAAAATCCACTATAAGCCCAACAGTAAGCAGTTGACTATTCAAACATACCACCTTTATTTTGTAAGATCCTTTATTTGTATCAAGAGACTGTGGTAAAAATGCATATATCGGCTCTGCAGAAGATTTTCATATCATATCAGTCATCATAACTTTTTCTTTTTTCATTCTCTGTCATCTTTAGTAAACACTCTCTTAGGGCCTGATCCAGACCTACGCCCGCTGTACTAGCTACTGAAAAGCCGATCTGCGCATGCGCTGTAGGAGCAGTGTAGTGACGCTGGAGGGGGCGTCCCCCAGCGTTACTACGCTGAGGTTAGAGCAGGGAGGCGGGGGGAGGGAGGGTAATAAGGCTGGGAGGGCGGCGTTATCGTACCAACGCCGCCGTCCCAGCGTATTTACACTCCCTTATGTCGGCTAAAGTTAGGGTAGGCTTCAGCTGGCATAAGGGAGTGTAAATACGATAGGGCAGGGGGATTGTCAGGGGGAGTCCCACGATGTAACGCTGAGCGTTAGTACGCTCAGCACTACATCGTAGGTCTGGATCAGGCCCTTAATGTCATCAAGCTGACCAACAAAGACTGCATGATAAGTATCCATGTTTTTCTTATACATATCGATTGCATTGAATACATTGTATGCGCAATAAAACAACTTATTTATTTATTAACAGGTTTTTATATAGCGCCAGCAAATTACATAGCGCTTTCCAATTTTAATAATCGGAATAAACAAGACTGGGTAGTAACAAACAGACTGGGTGGGTAAGAGGGCCCTGCTCACAAGCTTACACTCTATAGGACAGTGGGTTTGATACATAAGGACAAGTGCTATGTATCACATAATGGAGCAGCCAGGTTATATGGTAAAAGTGCTCAGTGTTCTGTATGATACGGTCCATTTCTTTAGAATGGACAACTATTTAACTGTATAGCTGTTGTGCAGACATACATCTACATCTAAAAAATAAAATTTTATCACTGTGGAGCGGATCCAGATTTAGTAAAGATTCCGAAAGGTGCATAATTTAGATGTACTTTTGTCTCATGTAAAATTGGCACGGCCAAGCGTATGAATTTACGCAACTAATACGTGATTGGCCAATTACGTTATCTGTCGTGCGCATGCGCAGTACATACAAAATCGCGATTTTACGTGTCCGCCAGGTGTAAATGTGCACAGACACGTAGTTCTGAATCTGGGCCCTTATCTGTATTACCATTAACGGTATAGCAAACAATGTAAGATGAATCAATAAACATATAAATGTCATAAGGAAGATATATAAATGTTAGTGATAAATATAAATAAATAAATGATAAGTAAATGAAAACAATAATAATCGGAAAGTGTTCTAGCAATTGATATATCTATAATTGGTATAGAGAATCACAATTTTAAGAGAAGAAATAAAAGAAAAATAATAAAAGCAGCGTTACCGTGTTTAAAGTGCTACATATGTTACCATTACGAGCTACAGGATTTTCACGGCAACCGGCTATTTGACACACATTTTGTTACATTCTTGCCGCAAACTACAGATTGCTTGTAGCCTTTCATCAAATGGCTTCTTACTCACGGGACACTAACTATGTCTCATGAGATTATAAGGCGCTCTTCCACGGAATACAACTCCTTCTACAGAGTACATCAAATACGGTGGCCCTCAATGCCTGCCTTACCTGACTAGCAGTGTTTGGTCGGTCCCTTGCCACCACGCCGACTTAGCTGCTAGTCCTGGCTACGTTTCCATTGAGCTAACAACTCCTATTCAAGTCATCATTTTGTCTCATATTGGCTATATTAACATCTTTTTGGCATATGTGCTCCATTTCATACAGTTTTACCTTGTGTATATTGTTTCATTCATTATTTATGACTCATTCATCCTTATTGTCGGTCCTACAGTATTAACTTTCACTTCATTGTTTTTATATTGTTGACTATTTTTGCATATATTAATTAAATATTTTCTACTTGCTATATCCATTGTGGTTTTTCTAGAACTACTCTAGCACATTACTATCTCTTCTAGTTTCTTCTTTTTAGCCAGTATTGGCAATTCTGGCTAGTGATAGCGCTCTGAGTGTTATTACAAGCCTCCATTATCTAGCTCAGGTTCACTATTTCTATATATATAAATATATATGTTCTATATATAATCCTTGAATATCTATACAAAAGAAATAGTTAAATGCATAAATAAATTCATAAACTCACAATCTGGTGAATGAAATTCAAAGAGATTATAATATATTGATACTTCATTCCCAGAATAAATATTTTGAAATATACCGAGAACTATATCTGGAGCTTTTTTCTGTGATTTGACAACTTTCCTTGTTACAAGGAATATTGATGCCAACTTAATCATCATGTGTATATAAAAAAAATGATATAAATATGAGTACTTCAATGTATACTTTTTCATTTATGATAATCACTCTCTTTACTTTGCAAATAACTGATATTTATAGCATGTTGGGATGAACCATTGCAACAGTGTAACGAATATATGGTTAACACTGTGTTCTAGCTGCTCTATAACTCAGTACTTTCCTGTGCACTAGTGTCATTGGGCCTGATCCAGAGCTACGATGTTACACTGAGCGCTGTAGCGCTCAGCGTAACATCGCTGCTCTG
>WWET01001134.1:324153-345271 GCA_011038615.1 Limnodynastes dumerilii | reverse complement strand
TTTTTTTTTTTATTTTGACACACACTGTAAACGGAGCGCTGCATGGCTACAAGTGTAGCCATGCTGTATACACAGAATTACAAGGATCACCTTTGCTGATCCTTGTAATTCAATGACTACAGCATGGCTACACATTGCAGCCATGCAGCACTTTGGATTTTTAAGCACAAAAACACATGTCTGTTATACAGACATGTGTTTTAATGGTCGCGATCGGCCAAAAAACATACATTCGCCCCTCTATAGAGGCGAATGTATGTTTTGTGATTTAAAGGCGATTTCACCGCGAACCTGGTGAAATCGTCTTTAGTGAATTACAAACTTCCTATGTTTGTAATTCAAAAAAGTCGGGACCGCGAATTTCGAACCCGCAATTAAAAAAAACGCAAAATCGTGTGATTTTTAGCTTAGTGAATACACTTTGGCGATTTTTAAGCTAAAAATCACACGATTTAAGGCCATTTAGCCCAAATCGAGCTTAGTGAATGAGGCCCTTTGAGTACTTTGATAATCACCCCACTGCTAACATAACCCTCCAAGAGATATACAATAACTTCAGACCTAAATCGTTGTTTGCTACCAAAAATCTGAAATGTTTTTTGAGATTACTGGACAATACTGCCACAAAGGCGGAAGAACAAATGTCCCACATGTAATCCATCCTCACTTTACTACAGGGGAAGGCACTAAAGGATTTATATGACAATGGACCTCCACCACTTTACACTTCACAGATGGTGTCTGAACATTGAAATATTTACAGACTCATTGCGCTCACACTCATCGCATGATGCAGAGTCTAACTACTAAACAAGTATTCACCAGAGCCCTTGATGGTAGGCATGGACTTGGCGGATGGCAAGTAGCAGATTGCAGCAGCCATCAGGACAAGTGCACAGTCGCTTTGACAGTGAACAGAGAGATAGAGGGGATGTCCAGAAGCGAGTAACAGACCACGGTAGCAGGGATGATAGGAAACAGGTGCACAAGAAAAGACTATGAGAAACAGAGTCCAGCATCGTGGTTACGGTTACTGGACAGAGAGGGAACTCAAAGGAGTTTTAGCAACACAATGAGAGAACCAAGATACAACATGGAATTAGATTTAGGAAGTCAGCAGAGGACATGGAGTCAGCAGTTAGGAAGCTGTTGCTTTGACACTGGATGATCTGAGAAGGTGCTTTAAATGCAAGCACCTGACGAGCAAGTCCAGCAGAGTAACAGAATACACCTGTGCATCATTACCTGATAAACCTGAGTTGGAAGTTAAAGTGAGCAAAATAGATCATGCGATCGGCAAACGGTAAATAAATAAGGAATAAGGTACAGTTACCGTGACACATACTCCCCCAGTTACATATAACACACTATCCCACAAATACAAAACATTATATAAATGATAAGCATAAAATACATAATAAATTATAGTTAGACTATGATTCCCTTAGAAATACAGATTTGAATTGTTAGTGAATCATATAAATCCATTTTATCCTGACATACAATGCTGAAGGGCTCTCTCTCTTCTGTCGCATTTGGAATCCTGAATCCTGGGACAGTGCTTTTCCCCTATATTTTGCAATTCAAAAAAGCACAGTCCATGACTAAGGCTGGGTACACACCGGGCCTTCTTTGAAAGATAAACTTTAAAATCAAACAGTCAAAAGACTGTTTCACCAGATATCTCACCAGTGTGTTCTAAACTCTTTTGAAACAGTGTGGGATCTTTTGATTTGAGCTTTTTGGAGCTCCTAATATGCCAGATCAAAGATGGAAAGATATCTTTTGCCTTTTTGCAAGTATGTACTGTGTCTATTAGAAGATCTTTAGACAGCACACACTAGTAAGATATCTGGTAAAATGGTCTTCTGATTGTGTGATTGAAAAGATTATCTGCTAAAAAAGTCCCAGTGTGTGTCCTGCTTAACACTCACTCACCAACTAACACACACATACATAATTACTGCCACATGCAAATATACACACTTATCCAAAGGCTGAATGAGACCCCCTACAGGCTACCCACATGGTATGTGTTTTTTTTAAGTAGAAATGCACCTAGGAAGAGATCTCTGATATGCTGCTGTGCCTTGTTGACATCAGCTGCAAGTTAGAGATTTATTTTTATGTGCAATGCAATTTAATAGTGGCTGCTATTAAATAAAATTGCTCATAGAAAGAGATCTCTGATTCGCAACTGATATCCTCGGGCCTCTATTTTATGATATAGCCGACTTGTGGCAAGAACCATGCATCAGAGATCCACATACAAAGAACTGCATGCAACTCCAGAGCCGCTAGTTGTCCATCACTGATTTATATGATTTTTTTCATAGATTATTCTGTTCTTCGGTTATCTAGGTTAAATTCCACAGGGCATATTTCTACATTATTATATATGTATATAAACACTGCAGCAATAAGGTGTAAGGAGTGAGAAACTTTTTGGAAAAGTTTAAATTAGCCAATTTACTAACTATAGAAACAGGACTAAAAAAGAGAGAGTTACACTATGCTACTCTCTTCCTTTCCATATTTTTATCGTGAAGATATAACATAAGGGAATATGAAAGGCCATATTTAATTGACTCCCTTGTTTAAGAACTTTATTGCTCATGGAATGAATAAATTATAGAATTTGGATTATAATCACTTTGAGTTTCATTCACCAGATGGTGAGTTTATTTATTTATTATAAATTAACTTGTTTATTTTGTATAAAGATATTCAAGAATATAATAAAATAAATAAATAAATAAATAAAATAAAAACCATATATATATGTATATAATTCATTCACAGAGGGATACACTTGATATTCACACATATTTAAGATGCCCATTTAGATTTATAGCGCTAGCCAGACAGCTTTTATGTTTGTTCACGTAAAAATATGTTTGTGTCCCATCACATGGTTACATAGAAGCTACCCACGGATAAGAGACACATAGCCCATCCAGTCAACCCATTTATTTAAAACTATACTGACACCAGACCCTATGTTACCCTTAATTTAGTTTGAGATTTAGGATTTACAAATATTTTTCCCAAGCTAGTTTAAACTGTTTTACTTTGTTAGCTTCCACCACCTCAGGTATAACGTTATTCCACTTATCAACTAGCATTTCAGTAAAGTAAATTTTTTTGCACATTTTCTCTGAACCTATGAGCCTACAGTTTATATGCATCCTCTCGTGTTCTAATAAACCTTTTTCTTTGAAAAATGTGACACTCTTGTACCTGGGTATACCCCTTTATATACTTGAAAGCTGCTATCTTATCCCCCTTAAATACTTTGCTTCAAGTTAAGATATATATCCTGCATACCTCTAGAGCAGATGTATGTAAGTGTACAGGATCGTCCATAGATTTGACACAGTATTTACTGGATTGGGAAATTAATCTACAGTCAGTGCCAGTGTACAATACAGACTACATCCTAGTCATTGCCATACAATACACACTGTACCCTAGTGACCCCATACATACTGCATCCTAGTTGATAGATGCTGCAGTGGTAACATGCAGCGTGTGAAGTTCCCTGTCTGGATTCTCTGTGCCTGGTTTCCCTCAGCTGCTGGATAATAAATTGAGATGTGCCTGGTTCCCATCAGCTGCTAGTTAATCAATTAGGTCTGCCTGAGCTCTGCAGCTGATTGGCGGAGTGGACTTTAAATACAAGAATTACAAGAAAGCCTCATTGTCGGTTATAGCGTCTGGTGTTCCTGCGTTCTGATCGTGTTCTCCTTATGCTTCTGCCTTGGATCATGTTGATCATGTAATCTTGCCCTCTCTGGGCTGGATTCAGACCTGCGCCCGACAGGTCACTTACGCACGCAAGGTGCGTAAGTGGCCTGTTTTGACTGGAGGGCGCATACAATAGTAACCCTAGTATTGCAAAAATTGTACGTAACAATAGTTCCGGGAGGGAAGCATTCAAAATGTACAGTGTAGGAGGGGGCTCCCACCCTTGTGCGGATAAGCTGTTGTACGGACCCCTGATCCACACGATTGCATTAAGGTTGCATTAAGGTTGTCTGCTGAGTAAGCGTTCTATCTACTTCTTTCTGTCTGTGTGTGTGTGCCGCTTACCATCTCTCAGCATCCGGACTCCATCTGTTGTAGTGTACACTTGGTGCTTACCATCTTTCCTGTGTCTCTACCCAGTGAGTCTATCTCCAGTGTTTATTTCTTACCAATGCGTCAATCTGCCAGTGTGAGTGTGAGTCAGCCCATCGGACTCTGCCCCCCTGTTAGCAGTGTGCGGTATTCCATCTCCTGCTTGTCCTGCTTCTACTGCCTCCTGGTACCTTTCGTCCTTTAGTGTGCAAGGGTTCCAGTCTGTATATCTGTGTGCAAGGGTTCCAGCCTGCATATCTGTGTGCCCTAGGCTCTTGTCTGCCTTCTGTGAGCAAGGATCTACCTGTGTTGTGTAAGGGTTGTGATTCCGTTCCTGTTCAGGCACCTTCACTACAAATCTTCCTTGGGAGCTATTGCCAGGCGCCGCAACTTATCAGGTGCCAGCAGCCAAGCCTATCCTCACCATCAGGGGCTCTAGTGAATACCTGGCCCTGGTTTAGACTCTGCGCCCGGTGAGAAACTCCCCTGGAGACTATAACACTAGTGACCACTATACAGATAGCATCCTAGGGCCTGATCCAGACTAACGATGGTGCGCTGAGCGTTCTAACGCTCAGCATAACATTGTTGTACTCCCCCCTGACACTCCCCCTAACTAACGTGAACATTCATTTTTTTACTCAAAACGGGACATCTACTAATTTTTACAGGGGCCCACCACATAGTCAATGGGCGTGGTCAAAAAGTCAAGGCCAGAGGATGCTTGTATCAATGAAACTTGCAAATAAACTGTATATCATCTGTTACACCCACAGACTGTTTCAACAGCTCAGTGTGAAAAGCGAGTTATACTACTAATTCTCAATCACAGTGACCCATATAATTACATTGAGTATCCTACTAACATAAATACAAGGCAGAGAACATACTACTGATCACCATACAATGAGGACCACTTAAGATAATAGAAACTTCATCCTAGTTACCGCCATACAATAGACATTGCACCCTAGTTATCGCTATATAATACACATTGCACCCTAGTTATCATTATACAATACACACTGCATCATAGTTATCGCCATACAATACACATTGCATCCTAATTATCACCATACAATACACATTGTATCCTAGTTATTGCCATACAATACACATTGCATTTTAATGACTGTCATACAATAATAGTTTTATTTTCTCATTAGCAGTGTGGAATGCATATAAATGTTGTTTGTTAAGTAAAGCAGCATTGGACTATTTCTATTCATATTTGTCTATCAAAATAACAACTTTATTCATATGAACAGCAAAAACCTAATAATATAAAAGTAATAGTCTCAATGTACCCATGTGATATATAGAATAGAAAAAAAGAATTTTACTAGGCTACATTAAATTAAAGCAAATGTCTAAAAGTAAAACTATATGAGGAATTAACTAATAAAGCATAGCAATCTACACATATTAAATATGCCTCAATACAGCCTTTCTGTCCACTTCTTATTGCATCCTAGTTATCACAATATAATACACATTTCATCCTAGTTATTGCTATACAATACACATACAAATATACAAAACATTTTACTGGGCTACATTCAATTAATGCAACATTTTGAAAAGTAAAACTATAAGAGGAATTAACTAATAAAGTATAGAAATCTACACATATTAAATATACCTCCATCCAGCCTTTCTTGCCCTCTTGTGTGTCTCTAAAGCCATCCAATCTTCCCCTCCATGTGTGTCTCTAGAGCCATCCAATCTCTCTTCTCCTTGTGTGTGTGCCTCCAGTCAGCCTTTCTGCCCCTTTCTTGTGTGTGTCAGATCAGCCAGCCTTTCTGCCCCTTGTTCTTGTGTTCAATAAGCCTTATTGCCCCTTCCTGTGTGTGTCCAGAAAACCTTTCTGCCCCTTCCTTCTGTGTGTCGGACCAGCCAGCCTTTCTGCCCCTTCCTTTTGTGTGTGTTTAAAAAGCCTTATTGCCCCTTTATTGTGTGTGTCCAGTCAGACTTATTGCCCCTTCCTTGTATGTGCACAGTTAGCCTTATGCCCCTTCTTTCTGTGTGGCCATTAAGCCTTAATGTCCTTTCCTCTATGTGTTCAGTCAGCCTTATTGCCCCTCCTTCTGTGTCCAGCCAGCCTTTTTGCCCCCTTTTTTATTATTTTCAGTCAGCCTTATTGCCCCTCCTGTGTCCAATCAGCTTTATACACCCTCCTTCTGTGTATCCAACCAGCATTATTGCCCTTTGCTTCTGTGTATCCAACCAGTCTTATTGCCCCCTCCTTCTGTGTCCATTCATTGTCCCCTCTTAATTTTTGTCCAGCCAGCCTTTTTTTCCCCCCTCCTAATTTTTGTCCAGCCAGCCTTTTTTCCCCCCTCCTAATTTTTGTCCAGCAAGCCTAATTTCTCTCTCTTAATTTGTGTCCAGTCAGCCTTATTTCTCCTTAAGTTTTGTCCAGTCAGCCTTATTTCTCCTTAAGTTTTGTCCAGTCAGCCTTATTTCTCCCTCTTAAGTTTTGTCCAGACAGCCTTAATCCTTCCTCTTAATTTGTGTCCAGTCAGCCTTATTTCTCCCTCTTAAGTTTTGTCCAGACAGCCTTATTTCTTCCTCTTAATTTTTGTCCAGTCAGCCTCATTTCCCCCCTTTATTTTTGTCCAGTCAGCCTCATTTCCACCCTTTATTTTTGTCCAGTCAGCCTTCTTTCCCCCTTTATTTTTGTCCAGCCAGCCTTCTTTCCCCCTCTTAAGACAGCCTTATTGCCCCTTACTTCTTTTAGCTGCCTCTTTAGTGTGTGCCCCCTCCATGTTATTCCTCCACACTCCCCAAAGCAAAATACCTTCTTCCACTATAATAAACTTACCTTTTCTTGCCGTCTTTTTACTTCAAGCTCTCTCCTCGTGGCACGCTCTGCAGAATGACGCCTCCTCCGGTCACGCTCACGTCTTGTGAATGGAGCTGCGAGCGGGTGAGCAGGGCATTGGGACCCAGCGGTGGCCAGTCCAGTATAAATGTGACGCCGAAATGTCCTGTTATCAGCGAGCAACAGGTGACATCCAGTGTATGTCACCTGTTGCTCTCTGAAAACGGGACATTTTGGCGTCCTGACGCGGCGCACGGGGACAACAGGACAGCCCATAAAAAAAATGGACTGTCCCATTCAAAACGGGACGTATGGTCACATTACCCCTAACACATCTTATTTACACTGGGTGATGCCGGCTGAAGGCTTCCCTAACTTCAGCCGACGTAACCCAGTGAAACTATGCTGGGACGGCGGCGTCGTAACGCAAACGCCACCCTCTCAACCTAATTACCCTACCTCCCCCCGCCTTCCTACACTAACTGCATCGTAGTAACGGAGGGTTACTATACTGCTGCTACGGACAACCGATCCTGGATCGTCGTTTTAGACGATCTTATGCTTATGCCAGGTGTATTAACGCCGGGCGTCAGAGGTCTGGATCAGGCCCCTAGACACCACCATATATAAGTACAGCTTGCTATAACGCATACTGATTACAATAGACTATATCTATTTATATATTCAAATTAATATAACTACCCTGTCTGCATTTGTTTTATAGATAGAATGGCACTGTTTGTTATTGGTTAATGGCAGGAGTGCTGGGGCACTTTTTCTTGTTTCTGTGTAGATTTCCCCATGACTTTTAAGCACCTGCTCTAGATTCATTTATAAATTTGATTTGAGGAAACACCATTTTGTGTGTTTTTGTTTGAAAGAATGTCCAGGGCAGCAACGGGCTGCAGTTCCAGAGTAGCTTTTTTTAGAGGCTTGTGGGGTGGATCCTAGGGGAGTTTTTATTTAAAAATACAGGATAAATGATCCAATATAGGGAGTTTTTACAAAAAGAACCACCATAGCCAGAAAAGCCTTGTAAGTTGCTGGTGGCTTATCATATATTTGCAAATGTGTCTAACTAATCCTTATGCATTTTATTTTAAAGATAGAGGACCGTATTCAGAGATCCGTTTTCATGTGGAGTTGCATACATATTTTTAGGTTCAACTGCGCGTGCGTAGTAACTTTTGCCACGTAAGTTATGTAGTATTTACGCACGGAAGTCAATTAGGCTCTTGTGAATCACACTTTGGAACATACGTACGGAGGGGTGGGATTGAAATCCGTATGTTCAAAGGTACGTGAGACTGGCTGAGGGGATGCATTTAAATGGGTATTTGAGGGTGCGGTTAGATAGATACGCATGTACGTACCTTAACATACCCCTGTAACTACACACGTAGGGATAAGGGTGCTCTATGGTGGCGTAAGTCACCGACAACACGGCTGTGTAAGGAGAGTGTCATGGGCGTTACCTTGCGGCGTGCGTGCGTATAATTGCATACCTTCAAAAAATGGATCTCTGAATCCGGTCCAGAATGTCACAGCTAGTTACTGGTTATTGGCAAGAGTGTTTCTCTTGTATATATATATATATATATATACATACATACATATATATACCCCATATACCCCCTGGTAGACCTATCTCTTCACTTAATTAACCATTGTCTCAATATCTTGATTCTTTATTACCTTTTATCCAAGAGGCTCCAAGTTATATCAAGGATACCATACATTTTTTGCAGCAACTGAATGAGGTACAACACTTAGGGTCAGATTTACTAAGCTGCGAATTTGGAAAAGTATAGATGTTGCCCATAGCAACCAATCAGATTCTAGCTGTCACTTTCCTATTACATACTAGAGAATGTCAGCTAGACTTTTCCAAACCCGCAGCTTAGTAAACCAGGCCCTTAGCTGGGAATTGCATCTTGGTTACACGTGATGAATCATTATACAAATAAACCCCACAAAGAGGGAATTGAGGCTGTAAATTCAATCCTGCAAGGTAGGGAATATAATGGGCCAATTGATTTTCTTTTGTTTTTGATTTGGTTTATCCTTGCTAAAAAATATTTTCTTTTTCAACACACTTGCAGATTACTTGCAGGTTCAAGAAACAGCGATAGGGTCAAACATGGCCCCATCATACACCAATTTATATATGCATTGTTTTAAATTGTCTTGGGTCACTCTGAGTTTGCCAGTTCAGTTGTCTTCTATGTGAGGTTTATTGATGATCTCTTTTTGTTATGGACAGGAACAGATGAAGTGCTTAGGGATTTTTTTTTAAGTGCTTAATGGTTTAGGCTCTACCATTAAGTTTACCATGAAGTACAATATTCATCAGATTAGTTTCTTAGATGTCACACAAACCGCTAATGGTTTTTCCGCCACTTTTTTCCGTTAAATGACAGATAGAAACAAGGGGCCTGATCCAGACCTACGCTCGCAGGCGATCTAACGCTGATCGTAAGCGTAAAATCGCCATAAAAAACGCACTGCGCATGTGCATAGTGACAACTTCCGGTCACACCAAAGACCTTTTCGTAGTGGCGATTCGGGCGTCCGTATTGTTTGCGTTTTTTCTGACGATGGGGCGTGTTTATAGTACGAAGTTAGTACGGACGCTGGAGTTAAGGAATGTAGGCGGGGGGAGCCATTTAAATTGTACAGTATGGGCGTGCTTAGGCCGCTACGAAAAGCGCGTCGCTACGAAAATACGTACAAACAAATGCAAAAGTTAGGGTAGGGTTCGGTGGGCGTAATGAAAGGAAGGTAAGGGGAGTGTCAGAGTGAAAGTTTTTATGCTGGAGCGGTAATACGCTCCGGTCTCATGCGTAGGTCTGGATCAGGCCCAAGGAACCAAACTAAGCGCTGATCCAGAAAAGTGTGTTCAAAACCTATATCACCTGTAACCTATAGCCATAGAAACCCATTGTTGAGAGTGGAGAGTTTCCACCCCCAACCGTTAAAGTTAGGACCCCCATTCTTGCAAATGTTGTGAACAGTGAGGAGTACCTCAGATAGGGAATTACTATCAAGGACCCTTGAAGAGATAGGGGGAGAAATTTATATTCCCTGGATATAAACCAAGAGGTCAGAATTGCCATACAACAGTGTCTTAGCTTGAACAGGTAGGTTTTGTTTAAACCTGCAATTAGGGCTATAGAGCAACGGATTGTTGCAGTTTATTTAACTTTGTCTGAAGAACTAAGACAGTCCCAGGCAGTCAATAAACATTGGCACATCATTTCCACTGACCCTAAAATTGGTCCTTCTTTACAGCAACCAGCTCTTATACATTACAGACGTAGCCATGTTTTTAGAGACTGCCTGGTTAATACAGATATTTTGCCAACAATTACAAATAATGGCCCAGATCCAGAACAACGCTTGTGAGCGAATTTACGTGTGGCGGACACGTAAAATTGCGTTTTGGTAAGTACTGCGCATGTGCACCATAGAAAATACCCTCCGTAACGTAGTTTAAATGTGAACGTATGGGCCATTCACGTATGTGTCGCGTAAATCCTTACGTGTCGGCGTGCCAATTTTACGTGAGTCAAAAATACGTCTGTAATACGCTATGTAGGCGGGGGTTTGTATTTAAAGTGTACAGTATGGGCGTGCTTAGCTGCGTAAATACGTATTGCTCATACGTACGTGAGCGGATGACATCGGTTACATGGGCAAAAGTTAAGGTAGGGTTTGGAAAGCGTATCTCGGCCAAAATACGTACATTCAAGGGGTGTGCCAAAGGGAGTGTATAGAAGGAAGCACACGTAAATACGCTACGCGAGTAAACGTATTGCAAGTGGAGTTCCAGATTTACCCCAATGTGGCTGTCAACTAAACAGGGGGTATTTTGTTGTAATAGATATATCAACTGCCAGCTGAGAAATTTAAATATCCCACTTAAAATTTTGTATTTAAAATCAATCAGAGATTGACTTACAAGAGCAAATTTGCTGTATATATTATCAAATGGAAAATACATTTTTAGAAAGGGCCGTTCTCTCACAGCCAATTCTGAACTGGCAATTGGTTCCCGGAGCACCGATCACAGTGCCGATCACCAGAATGGTGATCTATCCACAATTCTTTTCCTTATCCATGACTCTAACTCTAACCCTCCCTTCCACGCAGCCTGACCCTATCCATCCTTTCCCTGCAGCATAACCCTAAGACTCTGTTCGCCGCAGCCTAACTTTAAGAATTCCCTCATCGCAGCCTAACCCTAATATTCCTTTTCTCATAGCCTAACTCTAAGTCTCCTCTACCATCACCCTAACCCTTTTTTCTAAGAAAAAAAGTCAGAAAAATCAGTATTCGGCTGTCTCTATTTACCAGGGACTTGCACTGGTTGCAAGACACTTCTGTGAATGTAAACATTCGATGAAGGACCTAAAGTGTCTGCCATTGTTACAGATTCCTCCATTGAGAAGGGGGGTGACAGAAATTTACTGTTACTATGTGTTAAACGCTCTTACCCGTCCCACGCTCCCTCCGGCACCTGCATCCGCTGTCCCTGATGGCATGTCGTCACGGAGGCGTGACGACATGCAAATTAGCCATGCACGCTGGCCATCGTCTCCCCCGCTGTCTCCCGCTTTGTTGTTCTGGTTGCTAGGCAATCAGAACGCTCGGTTTCTTCGCGCTGCGGCGCACTCATTACTCGCACAGCCCACCTTGCTAGGTGCTGTCTTCCCATTAGTTAGGGGGCTGGCCCAAACTCAGACTCCTCATTGGCCAGACTCCCTGTAAATAGCAGGGGGGGCACAGTGGCGCACCCAGGGGAGGTTTCCAGTTGCCCAGAAACCCCCTTTTACATCCTGAAAGAAAAAAAATTAAGTAAAAATAAAACATTTACTGTAGTGAGCGGCTGCCGCTCAGTGTATGTTAGGATCTGTATATCATTTTTATACAGATAAGATGACTTATAATCAATGAATTTGACCATCTATGTACCTCCATGTATAGTTTATATTCTATCTAATACTGATTGATAGGTACCTATATACTTATATATTCTGCTGGTACTGATATTTTAAATCAGTTTTAGTATAGATTAATTAAAACTGTCGATTACCTTAAAAAAATCACTGTAAGATGTGGAATTTATTTTTATGAGATAGAGATATATATATATATTTATATTTATTTATTCTTTAACATTCAGTACAGTAGCTATGATTGATTTCATATTAGAATATAGAATATATGGCTTGGAATACTAATTAATTAGTCCACATCTGTGAATACATTTATGTAAAAAGGGAGAGAAGGCGCTCTACTAGTGGGGGAACTACAGCAGCCCTAGACACAGGGGTTACCACCAGTTGCCCCAAAAATACAAGAGAAAATAAGGGTATGTGGTAAGGGCGCTACTAGAAGAATTGTTGAGGTAAAGCCAGATAAACATATAAGAGAAATCAAAATGGGATATTCAAACTTGCTAAAACATTAGTCAATAAAATTTAAAACATATAAGAAAACATAGAACATGCAATGTTAAAAAACAATCAGCAGATGGCGCTAAATTGCTTTCCACAAATATATTAATGGAAAAATTATCAATGGGTCTAAAAACTGTCAGTAGATGGCGCTAAAGTGCTTTGCAGGAATAAAACAAATGTAAAAAAAGTTTTGTTCTAGACGGACATAAAATAAATCTTTTTGTAACTGGATATGGTATAGATATGAAAGGAAAAAGAAACAGTCACTTGGAATTCAGCGCCGTTATCCTGGATTTTGAAAAGTTCACTGGTGGATGTCTCTTTGGTGCAGTATGATGTTCAGTAATAGATCAGCTGTAGGAAGATCTCCGTGCACAAACTAATTCTTATTTAGTGTCCTTCCTAGTTTTCCCCCAGTGCGAGCAAGTGATCCCTCATGGGGGAGGGGGTATCAGAGCGCTCCCCCCAAAGGGGTAGGGGAGGGTAGGAACAAGAGGATAGAAACCGGGGATCAGTATCAGTGGCAAACGCAGGATTTTTAAAGGGGGGTTTCCAAATTCTTGTAATACATGTGGAGTAAATTAGTGCTATAGAGAGGGTGCACTATATAAAAAATATACTGGGTAGATTATGGCTTTGGTAATGGTACATATAATATTTACAAGTTATATTAGTGTATACAGTACATAGTGTGCCATATCAAGACCCCTAATATACCCCTTAAATATTATAGTATGTGCTATTTCCTTACCCCTAATATACCCAATATGTACTTTATATAGTGTGCCATCCCCAGACCCCTAATATATGGATCTAGAGAAGACACACTATATAAAGTACATATTGGGTATATTAGGGGTAAGGAAATAGCACATACTATAATATTTAAGGGGTATATTAGGGGTCTTGATATGGCACACTATGTACTGTATACACTAATATAACTTGTACATATTATATGTACCATTACCAAAGCCATAATCTACCCAGTATATTTTTTATATAGTGCGCCCTCTCTATAGCACTAATTTACTCCACATGTATTACAATAATTTGGAAACCCCCCTTTAAAAATCATGCGTTTGCCACTGGGGCAGCTTGCACTTGCCAGTTATAGCGTCTGCTCCCCGTGCTTCCTGCTTTATCTTGCCTCTCATTTCTTCTGCCTTTGTGCCATTGCTTTCTTGAGTGCCCCATTTGATCCTACCTAGTTTCCTGCTATTGTACCCCTGTGTTTGCATTGCTCTCTCTCTCTCCCTTTTTGTCCTTAGCCTTTTGTATTTTTCGTCCTTTCTCCTGGTGTGCTTGTTTTTGTTTTCCTCCAGCTATTTCCTGCCTGTTGTAGGGTAAGTGTGAGTGTGCATTTGAGTGACCCATTTCTGTCTTCGTTCGTCTGTCCTGTCCAGTTTTCCCGGTCTCGTCCGTTCATTGTTCTTTGTGGTTTGTCCAGTACAGTCCCTTCTGTTACTGCTGCTCCCATTTTCCCACTGCATCTTATCCCATTCCCACTTGCCCCCTTTTCCTGTTCTGGGTACTCTCTAAAGTTTGTATCCAGAGGAAGTCTCATCAGCTCCAGTCTATCCCCACCATCAGGGGCTCTAGCGAATACTCCAGACGGGCACTGGTCCTACCTACTGGTGAGTTTACCCGATTCCTCTCCTGTCTGTCTATTTTGCTGTGCTCTCACTATCCAGTTCAGAGAGTTATAACACTATGCAAGGAGGCGAGACTTATACATATTTTTGATTGCCTAGCCCCTAGGGGTCTTAATGAGAAAATGAGCCTATCCTGTTTTTTATAAACTATTATTTAGTAACATAGAAACAGATGGCAGATAAGAGCCACATGGCCCATCTAGTCTGCCCATTTGTTTATTCAAAACTATACTGACCCTAGACCCTATTTACCCTCAATTTGGTTTACAATTTAGGATACCCTTATATTTATCCCAAGCATGTTTAAATTGTTCTACTGTATTGGCCTCAACCACCTCAGATGGGTACATTGCCCTAATGTTGATTAGACTTTATGTACAGATAGCAAGAATTTTTTTTCTTTTTCTTTATTCTTATATTAATGTGCATTGCATTATACTGCAGTCTGCTACTGATACACGTCAGCTCTGGTGTTTGGGAGATCCCATTTCACCAGTGCTAGTGACCAGTGATGTCTCTATCATGGATCGCAGCAGCTTGATGTTAGCCAGGATTGACGTGGAGGTTGCCTGGCAATGGAAGACATTCTGTTGATGACGTGCATGTAGACACATGTGAGACATGCATTGGTTAGCATGGTGAGCCGACTGCATTGCCAGATGTGCTAATGGCAGCAGCTGTGGTAAGTCAAATGGCAGGAGTGTCTTAATACAGACCTCCTGTGTACACATATAGCAAATGGATAGGGACTCACCTACAGGATGTGCTTTGACGCTGGGCAGGTGAGCTTAACCCAATATAGCTATATTGTGAACTAAACCTCCTTTTTATGTATGTGCTGACACATAGTGTTATATAATATAATGTTATATAATGTTTGTTTGGAGCGCCAGATCTGTCTTTTGTTCCTAGCTGTGTTAAGTGATTAACTTTCTATTTAAATAGCATTTTTCCTTGCTTGCTTTCCTTGTATGCAGCATTTCCTTTGGACCTCTGACAACAGTGAAAGTACCACCGAAAGCTGTTGGGCTATCATGGGCAGATTGAGCCCTTTGTGATTCATTCATTGCATACCTGCCTTACATATTCATGGATGGCACTACTGGAGGTTTTATATTTGATTGAAGTAATTGCTTGTCTGCATTGAGTACCCTCAGGACCGCTATTTAGACCATGGACTTTGCTGCTATTTTCTACATTTTTTTGTATTTTTTCTTTTTGGCACATGGAACAATTTATTTGTATGAGATTGCACTGAATTACTTGCTACAATTTCTTGTGGAATTATATGCTTGTGCCTGCTTACTTTGAAGTAAACAATACATACTTTTGCAATAAAATACTTGACTTCACTTAAATTAAAATAGATAAAATAACTTTTCTTATCTCACCTGTGTCAGGTCTGCGCAGCAGCATTTAGAAAGGCTGTATAGGCCATGCTGCATTACAGTCAATGCTCTGGAAAGCTGGCTTTGGAAGGGGCATGGACTATACAGTCTTTCTAGATGCAGTTGCGCCGACAGCCTGTCATGACTGGCTGGGGCGCAGCAGTGTCTCTAAACCGGGAACAGCAGAGTGGGGGAGGGTGCCTCGTCAGCCCAGTGCCGTCTTGTAGGGCATTCTCCCTGCTTACCGCATTGCATCGCCCCTTTCTACAGTTATAAAGTCTTAAAGAATACATATTTCACCTGATAATACAGTGATTTAACTTTTTAGATGTAGATGGCTGCCTGCATAACAGTTATACAACTATTGTATAAAATGAAAAGTTGTCTAAGTGTCCATGCACGTATTCCATGCTATCAATATGTTTAAGACAAGAAAAATTGGAATGTGTTAAAAACGGGTGTGGGTCCCCGCTTAGAACGGCCCTATTTCGATAGGGCCATTTTCTCCTAGCATGTTTTGAACTGGCTTGGATTTCGATTGCATATGCCTTGATGTGGCATAGCAATCGATCCACGGAGCATGGAGGTAAGGAAAAAAGTTCCCCAATCCTTCCCCTAATTCTAACCCTAACCCTCCCTTCCCCACAGCCTGACCCTAATTCTCCCTTCCCTGCAGCCTGACCCTAACCCTCCATCTCCCGAAGCCTGACCCTAACCCTCCCTCCCCTGCAGCCTGACCCTTCCCCGCATCCTGGAGAGGTTACTCACCTTTCCCTGCGGTCCGGTGGTAGCGGCGGTGGCGGGATAGCGTCGTTGGCAGTATTTTTTCGAATCAGAATGGGTGAGTATGCCGATATCTGATAAGCTATCTGATATTCGAAATTGGGACATCCTAAAAGGAACTTTTGGATGTCCCTATTTTGGAAATCAGATTTTCTAACCGGAGACTGACAATGGTTAAAAACATTTACCAAATTGGATTCTTATCATTCAGTCTTTGTTGGTCATTGATGTTGTTAGGATATAAAAATCTTCTGCAGAGCCAAACCAGACATCTCATACTAGGCAGTAGGCATTTGTCTATTACCAAAAATTCTGATTGCTTGAAAGCATGTCAAATACATTTATTTATTTTCTCTTGATGCAAATAAAGGATGTTACAGATTAAAGTCAGTATGTTTGTAATCTATTTGATTTGCACAATAGTCACTGAAAGACAATCATATTAAATGTCCCAGTTCTCGAAGTGGAAATTTAGAAGTGGGGGTATGGAAATTTCAGCACCTTATATGTCCTGAGTTTGGCAAAGTAAACAGGTCAACAATGAGTAATCACATTGGCCCCGATCCTGAACTACGCTGCCCGTCTAAAAAGACGATCTGCGCATGCACCGGGCAGATATTGCCCGGCATAGCTACGGCAATACCCGATCGTGGATCGGGCGTCCTTAGCAGTAGCGTAGTAACGCTGGAGGGGGCGTTCCCCGGTGTTACTACGCTGCAGTTAGAGCAGGTAGGCGGGGGGAAGGAGGGTAATGAGGCTGGGAGGGCGGTGTTATCGTACTAACGCCGCCGTCCCAGCGTATTTACACTCCCTTATGCCGGCTGAAGTTATGGTAGTCTTCAGCCGGCATAAGGGATTGTAAATACGATGGGGCAGGGGGGGTGTCAGGGGGAGTCCCACGATGTAACGCTGAACATTAGTACACTTAGCACTACATCATAGGTCTGGATCAGGCCCATTGTGTACATGTCATGTGGGTCATGATTTCTACAATGAACGCTTCATGTTTAAATTAAATGATCTAGTTACCGCTAGGGAAAACAACAATAGCTCCCCCATAGGGCCATTTCTAGGGACAGGCAAGCCTTACTCTCCCCTCCTTCTGTTTGTCCAACCAACCTTATTGCCCCTACTTTTGTGTACCCAGCCAGCTTTATTGCACCTTCCTTCTGTGTCCTGCCATCCTTATTGCCCTCTCTTTATTTGTGTCCAGTCAGCCTTATTGTCCCCTCCCTCTGTTTGTCCAGCCAGCATTATTGCACCTTCTTTTGTGTGCCCAGCCAGCCTTATTGCCCCCTCCTTCTTTGTCTAGCCAGCCTTATTGCTCTCTCTTTATTTGTGTCCAGTCACCGTTATTGTCCCCTCCTTCTATTTGTTTATCCTACCAGCATTATTGCCCCTCCTTTTGTGTGCCCAGCCAGTCTTATTGTCCCCTCCTTGTCCAGTCAGCCTTATTTCCCCCTCTTTATTTGTGTCCAGTCAGCCTTATTGTCCCCTCCTTCTGTTTGTCCAACTAGCATTATTGCCCCTTCTTTTGTGTGCACAGCTAGCCTTATTGCCCCTCCTTCTGTGTCCAGCCAGTCTTTTTTTTTTACCATTCAAATTTTATTGATTTTATAATAACAAAATAAAAATAGGGAGAGGGATACAGAAAGAAAAAGGGAAGGGAGGGGCAGGGGAGGGAACATTATATGTTACAACATGTACACTCTTGACCAAAATAACATCTCCAACAGAACAGGATACATGGCAGAAGAGATACATACAATTATGAACATGCACAGTAGGGAGAAACACAGTAACGTTGTAGGTTAGACCTACACATAGAGGTCCTAAATGTACCAATGCTACTCCCGTATGACGAGCAAGGCAGAGCAAAGTACATGGGCTAGGTTAGTGATAGCTGACGCCTATTTTCTACCTGGAGGTAATCAGACCAAGGTAACCACTGAAAAAGGGGGCAGGAGGCGGAGACCCGGTACTCAGCAAGGAGCGTCTCCATCGTATGGCTATGTGTAATTTTGGAAATTATTTTAGGAAGAGTGGGAAGGTCTGCTGACTTCCATAGCTGGGCTATGGCTGCCCTGGTGGCAATCAAAAAGTGACCAAATAGATACTGTTTTAGACAATAACTTGTATTTTGTGGTTCATGTGTTATCTGCTAAACGGTCATGTAAAGTACATCTTGGAATAGGTATACCTCACTGACACTAACACAGTTCATTTTGGAATTTTGGCATAGCTTTCCAATAGTGTTAAAAACTAGAACTAGATAAATAGCAAAGCATAGTCCTGTATTTACATTGTGATGGAGTAATACGCAAGAAATGTGACGTGCTTTTGGAAACCTAAAACTACAGTGACCTGCTATTGATTGCATCAGCAAAACAAACTTCACAGTACAGTAATGAATGGAGGAATAACAGTGCCAAATCCACTTAGCTACAGCACAATAGAGAACTTTGTTTTTCTTTGTAATGTACCATGATTACAAAAAAAAAGTGCACTAAAAGAAAAGACAATATTAAAATGAATAATCTAGTATACCAATTGTGTTGAAAGTCTTTAGTGGGCCTACCAGGAATTAAATTTTGAGTAAACTATAGTGCAATTTTATTGACAGTTTTCCTTATTTACAAAAGGGATCATTGAGAACTGACTTTTCTAATGTTCAATACACAGACACAGAGCAATAATGAAAATATTTAAAAATCTTAGACACTGAGTATCTTTGAAATGTCATAAATGGTAGATATTGTGTGTTTTTAGGGATATATATGCACTGTGTTTCTTAAGTGAAGTGTATATTTGTGTATATTCATAATCTTACTTAAATTGGCCAGATAAAAATTAATTTCTGATTAATGGCAATAAAATGTTTGTGCATATTTGCACATTTGTGTAATATTGGTGGGCCGGATCCAGAACTACGTCTGTCTTCCATAGACGGACGTAGTTCAATAAACAGTAGCTACTGCGCTGTGTTTTGTATTATGTGTTGATTCTCTAAAAGTTATGTTGACTTGTATGCTACTAAATTGGCAAAGGATATTGACATTACCAACATATTATTAGACTAAAGACATTCAGCTAACTCTCTGGATGCTGTATTTCATTATAACTAAATTGTAAGCTGTTCCCATACCCTATTTATAGATATAATGTTTTACCTTACAGGATGTTGATGAGGTCTGGTGAGCAAAGATCAATGGAATAATTTGTGCTCTGAGCTAAAACTTGTTTATGATCAGCGTACAATCATGCAACAATGAACAAAAGTTGTCCTAGTTTAAGATGATAGCTATGGGGCTGTTCTCTTACTTATGTTGTGTAAAGGACTGAGGGTAAGTGGATCTGGATGAAGCAATATTATATATTCTGTTTCTCTTATGCAGATGGTTACACTATGGTTCTGTATTCCTATGAAATGGTCTGCATGTGATTTTAATGCATGGTTGCCGACTTTTGGCAGCTAGCGACGCATGCAGGGGGCTTAATGATGCAGGTTATGCAAATTGCGTCATTAGGCTCCGCCCCCTGGCTCATACTGACCCGTCTTTACTTGGAATAGGGGTCGGGACGGGGCTTGATGCCGCAAATTGCGTCATCAAGTCCCTTCCTGTGCCTAGCAACACTAGTATACTAGTGTTACTAGGCAGGGGGGCAGGACTTGAGGCCGTGGTTTCAGTGAAACCACGGGCCTCAAGTCACTTGCGGGAGATTTGCTGGCTCTCCCGGGATACCGGGAGTACTGCCCGAATTTCGGGAGTCTCCCGGACATTCCGGGAGAGTCTGCAACCCTGTTTTAATGTGAGTTGCAAAATGCTCTAACAGATTAAACCAATGCCAATGCCATACTGACTAACAACAATAAAAAGTTCCTGACATTCAGGGTTGACATAACAAAAAATATGAATTGCTTAAATCAACTTTTCTATGTAAGTCATGTGATATGCTATTTTTATGATT
This sequence comes from Limnodynastes dumerilii, assembly GCA_011038615.1. Classification (NCBI taxonomy): domain Eukaryota; kingdom Metazoa; phylum Chordata; class Amphibia; order Anura; family Limnodynastidae; genus Limnodynastes; species Limnodynastes dumerilii. Next base: position 325,071 of record WWET01001134.1, on the reverse strand, counting down.
GCATCAGCAAAACAAACTTCACAGTACAGTAATGAATGGATGAATAACAGTGCCAAATTCACTCAGCTATAGCACAAGACAGAAAACTTTCTTTTTTTTTTCTTTCTTCCAAATGTACCATGATTACAAAAATAATGTGCACTAAAAGAAAAGACAATATTAAAATAAATAATCTAGTATACCAATTGTGTTGAAATTTTTTAGTGGACCTATCAGGAATTAAATTTTGAGTAAACTATAGTGCAATTTTATTGACAATTTTCCTTATTTACAAAGAGATTATTGAGAACTGACTTTTCTAATGTTTAATACACAGACTCAGAGAAGTTATGTTGAAATGTCATAAATGGTAGATATTGTGGGTTTTTAGGGGTATATATGTCGCGGACTAGCCGAATAAGATCCGTGATACAAATACTTTTTTGTAAGTATTTCCTGGGATTGAACCAAGTGTCTGTATTTAGCAATACAATGTATAATGCACCAAACATAAACTCTGACACAAGTTTAGTTGATAAATCTGTTTACTTATATTTTTTCTTTGTTTCAAATGAAAATAGTAGTACAGTGTCTACTGATAACATGGCTGATAGGCCCAAGCCATATTTTCTTATATTCGCCTACTAATTCAGCTAATGACTGGAGTTAACAATATTTACTAAACAGGTTGCAATTAAATAACAATATTTAGATTATTAAATCAATATTTGAAATCAATTAATTAGCACAGTGAGACAATGCAATAGCAGGTACAATAGTAGCATTTATATACTCAGCTTCACCAATTGCGTAGCAGGCTTTGCGCAAAATATGCAGTCCTTGCAATCAATTAATTAGCACAGTGAGACAATGCAATAGCAGGTACAATAGTAGCATTTATATACTCAGCTTCACCAATTGCGTAGCAGGCTTTACGTA